>OX451740.1:454496096-454626096 GCA_948472305.1 Vicia faba
TTGTTGTTGTTGTCGTTGTTTGTTTGACGTTGTTGTTGTTGTTGTTTATTTGACGTTGTTGTTGTTGTTGTTTATTTGACGTTGTTGTTGTTGTTTATTTGACATTGTTGTTGTTGTGTTGACGTTGTTGTTGTTGTTGTTGTTTATTTGACGTTGTTATTGTTGTTGTTGTTTATTTGATGTTGTTTTAGTTGTTGTTGTTTATTTGACGTTGTTGTTGTTGTTGTTTATTTGATGTTGTTTTAGTTGTTGTTGTTTATTTTACGTTGTTGTTGTTATTTATTTGACGTTGTTATTGTTGACATTGTTGTTGTTGTTTATTTGACGTAGTTGTTGTTTATTTGTCGTTTTTGTTGTTATTGATGTTGTTGTTGTTGTTTTTTATTTGATGTTATTGTTGTTGTTGTTTATTTGATGTTGTTGTTGTTGTTGTTGACATTGTTGTTGTTGTTGTTGTTGTTATTTATTTGATGTTGTTTTAGTTGTTGTTGTTTATTTGACGTTGTTGTTGTTTTTTATTTGACGTTATTGTTGTTGACATTGTTGTTGTTGTTGTTTATTTGACGTTGTTTTATTATTGTTGTTTATTTGACGTAGTTGTTGTTATTGACGTTGTTGTTGTTGTTGTTGTTGTTGTTGTTGTTGTTGTTGTTGTTGTTGATTTGACGTTTTTGTTGTTGTTGATGTTGTTGTTGTTGTTGTTTTTTATTTGACGTTGTTGTTGTTATTTGACGTTGTTGTTGTATTTGTTGTTGTTGTTGTTTATTTGACGTTGTTGTTGTTGTTTATTTGACGTTGTTGTTGTTGTGGTTTATTTGATGTTGTTTTAGTTGTTGTTGTTGTTGTTATTTATTTGACGTTGTTGTTGTTGTTGTTTATTTCATGTTGTTTTAGTTGTTGTTGTTTATTTGACGTTGTTGTTGCTTTTTATTTGACGTTGTTGTTGTTGACATTGTTGTTGTTGTTGTTGTTTATTTGACGTTGTTGTTGTTGTTTATTTGACGTAGTTGTTGTTATTGACGTTGTTGTTGTTGTTGTTTATTTGACGTTTTTGTTGTTGTTGTTGTTTATTTGACGTTGTTGTTGGTGTTGTTTATTTGATGTTGTTTTAGTTGTTGTTGTTTATTTAACGTTGTTGTTGTTGTGGTTGTTGTTGTTGTTTATTTCATGTTGTTTTAGTTGTTGTTGTTTATTTGACGTTGTTGTTGTTGTTTATTTGACGTTGTTGTTGTTTTTTATTTGACATTTTTGTTGTTGTTGTTGTTATTGTTGTTGTTGTTGTTTATTTGACGTTGTTGTTGTTGTTTATTTGACGTTGTTGTTGTTGTTGTTTATTTGACGTTGTTGTTGTTTATTTGACGTTGTTGTTGTTGTTGTTTATTTAACGTTGTTGTTGTTTTTGTTATTTATTTGACGTTGTTGTTGTTGTTTTTGTTGTTGTTATTGTTGGTGTTGTTATTGTTGTTGTTTATTTGACGTTGTTGTTGTTGTCGTTGTTTGTTTGACGTTGTTGTTGTTGTTGTTATTTATTTGACGTTGTTGTTGTTGTTTATTTGACGTTGTTGTTGTTGTTGTTTATTTGACATTGTTGTTGTTGTTGTGTTGACGTTGTTGTTGTTGTTGTTGTTGTTTATTTGACGTTGTTGTTGTTGTTGTTGTTTTTGTTATTTATTTGACGTTGTTGTTGTTGTTGTTTTTGTTGTTGTTATTGTTGGTGTTGTTTTTGTTGTTGTTTATTTGACGTTGTTGTTGTTGTCGTTGTTTGTTTGATGTTGTTGTTGTTGTTGTTATTTATTTGACGTTGTTGTTGTTGTTTATTTGACGTTGTTGTTGTTGTTGTTTATTTGACATTGTTGTTGTTGTTGTGTTGACGTTGTTGTTGTTGTTGTTTATTTGACGTTGTTGTTGTTGTTGTTGTTGTTTATTTGATGTTGTTTTAGTTGTTGTTGTTTATTTGACGTTGTTGTTGTTGTTGTTGTTTATTTGATGTTGTTTTAGTTGTTGTTGTTTATTTTACGTTGTTGTTGTTTTTTATTTGACATTTTTGTTGTTGACATTGTTGTTGTTGTTATTTATTTGACGTTGTTGTTGTTGTTTATTTGACGTAGTTGTTGTTATTGACGTTGTTGTTGTTGTTGTTTATTTGACGTTTTTGTTATTGTTGATGTTGTTGTTGTTGTTTTTTATTTGATGTTATTGTTGTTGTTGTTTATTTGACGTTGTTGTTGTTGTTATTGTTGTTGTTGTTGTTTATTTGACATTGTTGTTGTTGTTGTTTATTTGACGTTGTTGTTGTTGTTTATTTGACATTGTTGATGTTGTTGTTTATTTGACGTTGTTGTTGTTGTTTATTTGATGTTGTTGTTGTTGTTGTTTTTTTGACGTTGTTGTTGTTATTTATTTGACGTTGTTGTTGTTGTTATTGTTTATTTGACGTTGTTGTTGTTGTTGTTTATTTGACGTTGTTAATGTTGTTGACGTTGTTGTTGTTGTTTTTGTTATTTATTTGACGTTGTTGTTGTTGTTGTTGTTTTTGTTGTTGTTATTGTTAGTGTTGTTATTGTTTATTTGACGTAGTTGTTGTTATTGAAGTTGTTGTTGTTGTTTATTTGACGTTGTTGTTGTTGTTGTTGTTTATTTGATGTTGTTTTAGTTGTTGTTGTTTATTTGACGTTGTTGTTGTTTTTTATTTGACGTTGTTGTTGTTGACATTGTTGTTGTTGTTGTTGTTTATTTGATGTTGTTGTTGTGTTGTTTATTTGACGTAGTTTTTGTTATTGACGTTGTTGTTGTTGTTGTTGTTGTTGTTGTTTATTTGACGTTGTTGTTGTTATTTATTTGATGTTGTTGTTGTTGTTTATTTGACGTTGTTGTTGTTATTTATTTGACGTTGTTGTTGTTGTTGTTATTGTTTATTTGATGTTGTTGTTGTTGTTGTTTATTTGACGTTGTTAATGTTGTTGACGTTGTTGTTGTTGTTTTTGTTGTTTATTTGACGTTGTTGTTGTTGTATATTTGACATTGTTGTTGTTGTTGTTTATTTGACGTTGTTGTTGTTGTTTATTTGACGTTGTTGTTGTTGTTTATTTGACGTTGTTGTTGTTATTTATTTGACGTTGTTGTTGTTGTTGTTGTTATTGTTTATTTGAAGTCGTTGTTGTTGTTGTTTATTTGACGATGTTAATGTTGTTGACGTTGTTGTTGTTTTTGTTATTTATTTGACGTTGTTGTTGTTGTTGTTTTTGTTATTTATTTGACGTTGTTATTGTTGTTGTTGTTGTTGTTGTTTATTTGACGTTGTTGTTGTTGTTGTTTATTTGACGTTGTTGTTGTTGTTGTTGTTGTTTTTTATTTGACGTTGTTGTTGTTGTTGTTTATTTGACGTAGTTGTTGTTATTGACGTTGTTGTTGTTGTTGTTGTTGTTTATTTGACGTTGTTGTTGTTATTTATTTGATGCTGTTGTTGTTGTTTATTTGACGTTGTTGTTGTTATTTATTTGACGTTGTTGTTGTTGTTGTTATTGTTTATTTGACGTTGTTATTGTTGTTGTTTATTTGACATTGTTAATGTTGTTGACGTTGTTGTTGTTTTTATTAATTATTTGACGTTGTTGTTGTTGTTGTTGTTGTTGTTTATTTGACGTTGTTGTTGTTGTTTTTTTGACGTAGTTTTTGTTATTGACGTTGTTGTTGTTGTTGTTGTTTTTTATTTGACATTGTTAATGTTGTTGACGTTGTTGTTGTTTTTATTAATTATTTGACGTTGTTGTTGTTGACATTGTTGTTGTTTATTTGACGTTGTTGTTGTTGTTTTTTTGACGTAGTTTTTGTTATTGACGTTGTTGTTGTTGTTGTTGTTTTTTATTTGACATTTTTGTTGTTGTTGTTTATTTGAAGTTGTTGTTGCTGTTATTGTTATTGTTGTTGTTTATTTGACGTTGTTGTTGTTGTTGTTTATTTGACTTTGTTGTTGTTGTTGTTTATTTGACGTTGTTGTTGTTGTTGTTTATTTGACGTTGTTGTTGTTGTTGTTTATTTGACGTTGTTGTTATTGTTAATTTAACGTTGTTGTTGTTGTTGTTGTTTATTTGACGTTGTTAATGTGGTTTACGTTTTTGTTGTTGTTTTTGTTATTTATTTGACGTTGTTGTTGTTGTATTTGTTGTTGTTATTGTTGGTGTTGTTGTTGTTTATTTGACGTTGTTGTTGTTGTTGTTTTTGTTGTTTATTTGACGTTGTTAATGTTGTTGTTGTTTTTGTTGTTGTTATTGTTGGTGTTGTTGTTGTTTATTTGACGTTGTTGTTGTTGTTGTTTATTTGACATTTTTGTTGTTGTCGATGTTGTTGTTGTTTTTTATTTGACGTTGTTGTTGTTGTTGTTGTTTATTTGACGTTGTTGTTGTTGTTATTGTTATTGTTATTGTTATTGTTGTTGTTTATTTGACGTTGTTGTTGTTGTTGTTGTTGTTGTTTATTTGACGTTGTTGTTGTTGTTTATTTGACGTTGTTGTTGTTGTTGTTTATTTGACGTTGTTGTTGTTGTTGTTTATTTGACGTTGTTGTTGTTGTTGTTATTGTTTATTTGACGTTGTTGTTGTTGTTGTTGTTTATTTGACGTTGTTGTTGTTATTTATTTGACGTTGTTGTTGTTGTTATTGTTTATTTGACGTTGTTGTTGTTGTTGTTGTTGTTGTTTATTTGACGTTGTTAATGTTGTTGACGTTGTTGTTGTTGTTTTTGTTATTTATTTGACGTTGTTGTTGTTGTTGTTGTTGTTGTTGTTGTTTTTGTTGTTGTTATTGTTGTTGTTGTTGTTTATTTGACGTTGTTGTTGTTGTTGTTGTTTATTTGACGTTGTTGTTGTTGTTTATTTGACGTTGTTGTTGTTGTTTATTTGACGTTGTTGTTATTGTTTATTTGACATTGTTGTTGTTGTTGTTGACGTTGTTGTTGTTGTTGTTTATTTGGTGTTGTTGTTGTTGTTGTTTATTTGATGTTGTTTTAGTTGTTGTTATTTATTTGACGTTGTTGTTGTTGTTTATTTGATGTTGTTTTAGTTGTTGTTGTTTATTTGACATTGTTGTTGTTTTTTATTTGACGTTGTTGTTGTTGACATTGTTGTTGTTGTTGTTTATTTGACGTTGTTGTTGTTGTTTATTTGACGTAGTTGTTGTTATTGACGTTGTTGTTGTTATTGTTTATTTGACGTTTTTGTTGTTGTTGTTGTTGTTGTTATTGTTTATTTGACCTTGTTATTATTGTTGTTTATTTGACGTTGTTAATGTTGTTGACGTTGTTGTTGTTGTTTTTATTATTTATTTGACGTTGTTGTTGTTGACATTGTTGTTGTTTATTTGACGTTGTTGTTGTTGTTGTTTATTTGACGTAGTTTTTGTTATTGACGTTGTTGTTATTGTTGTTTATTTGACATTTTTGTTGTTGTTGATGTTGTTGTTGTTGTTTTTTATTTCACGTTGTTGTTGTTGTTGTTTATTTGAAGTTGTTGTTGCTGTTATTGTTATTGTTGTTGTTTATTTGACGTTGTTGTTGTTGTTGTTTATTTGACATTGTTGTTGTTGTTTATTTGACGTTGTTGGTGTTATTTATTTGACGTTGTTGTAGTTGTTGTTATTGTTTATTTGACGTTGTTGTTGTTATTGTTTATTTGACGTTGTTAATGTTGTTGACATTGTTGTTGTTGTTTTTGTTATTTATTTGACGTTGTTGTTGTTGTTTTTGTTGTTGTTATTGTTGGTGTTGTTGTTTATTTGACGTTGTTGTTGTTGTTTATTTGACGTTGTTGTTGTTGTTTATTTGATGTTGTTTTAGTTGTTGTTATTTATTTGACGTTGTTGTTGTTATTTATTTAACATTGTTGTTGTTGTTATTGTTTATTTGACGTTGTTGTTGTTGTTATTGTTTATTTGACGTTGTTAATGTTGTTGACGTTGTTGTTGTTGTTGTTTTTGTTATTTATTTGACGTTGTTGTTGTTGTTTTTGTTGTTGTTATTGTTGTTGTTGTTGTTGTTGTTTATTTGACGTTGTTGTTGTTGTTGTTGTTGTTGTTTATTTGACATTGTTGTTGTTGTTGTTTATTTGACGTTGTTAATGTTGTTGACGTTGTTGTTGTTGTTGTTTATTTGACGTTGTTGTTGTTATTGTTGATGTAACACCCTCTAAAACCCCGCATATAATTTTCGCAAATATTAAAAATTATAAACTCAGAGTACATGTAATAGTCGAGGAATGCCACAATTCTCTTTTAATAAAATAAATTCCTGTCATGCATAATTTTAGTGGTAACTCATACATGTCTACACAGCGGAATAATTTATTTAATAAAATCAAATGTTATAATATTTTCCAAAATCATCAGGGATTAACACCTGGAAAAGTCAACGTCATATTATAACAATTAAAAGAAAATAAACGAGTCTGACTAAAGCAGCTCGACAACCAAACGTTCCCGGAGTTACAACTATCAGAGCATGACCCGGACATACTAAAACGAAACTAAACTAGACACGATAAGCCTTCGCCAAGCACCTGAGCGAAGCTCCTCAATCTGAAATATGCAACAGTAAGGGTGAGCTTCTCAAATATACATTTGGTTATACATTCATAACAATCAATTCACGAAAATCATAAGCATCACCCAATAATTAGCATATTTCATAGTTTACAAAACCTTTACAATTCATATATCCATGACATATTGCCTTTCATATTTGCAAATATTCATCAAACATCATCAACCATTTATCAATCATACGTGCATACAAACAATCAAATATAACATTGGAAAAATCATCCATTCATGTTATATTCGAGTAATGCAACACACCCATGCATGTGGTACCACTTCACCGCCCCATTAAATCGCGGGTCACGGATAACTCACCGTTCCATTATATCGCGGACACGGCTACCACCTCAACGTTCCATTAAATCGCGGACACGTATATTGGCCACCATGTTAATTCCACACAATGGGAATTAACAAATGCAACATGATATGTAAGTATGTAACACTCAGCATACTATGAACATCAATCAACATATCATGCACATCAACAATATCAAACATAACATGATAGGAATAGCATGTAACCACTCAGCATACTATTAAACATCAATCATATCAAGTTATATCATAATTCATGCTTGATAACATCATCTAAAAGCATGACAATAAGATCCACATAGTGTTGGTATCATAACATACAATCGTTATTCGATGCACACATCAATCAACCCTAGGAATTCAATAAACACATATTCAAAACATGTCAAACACTGCACGTCAAAACCAGATCAATCCGTACTTAACAACATGCACGGAAAACATAGTTTAAAAACCAACACAGGAGGTTTAACACGGGTGCCCGTGTAAAACAACACTGCCCGTGTGGAAATGTGTTCAGAAAACACGTTTTTTTGACAAAACAGGGGATCAACACGGGCGCCCGTGTAAATCAACACGGCCCGTGTTGAATTGTGCCCAGAAAACCCATTTTTATGCCAACACAGTGAATCAACACGGGCGCCCGTGTTAATCAACACGCCCGTGTTGAATTATGGCCAGAAAACACTTTTTCATCAGCATTACAGTGAATCAACACGGGTGCCCGCGTAAATCAACGCGCCCGTGTTGATGAGTGCGAACCCAATTTTTCTGTTTTTGCAGCAGCTCATATACCCATTTTTTTGCACGAAAATACCTCTCTACGGCGGTGCAATCTAGTACAAGGACATCCAATCTATCATAGGAACCTAGAGTCTCTAATTGATTCATAAAATCGGGAACTTAAACCTTTTCTAAACAAAGTTCAATCCTAAGGTTATCGATCCCTAGAAACATCTAACAATTGGGATTTCCTACGATTACCCGAATCAACCGTACATAAACCCATAAACAAATATAGATCGAGTATAAACCCCCCTTACCTTATCAATTAGCAGCTTTGAGTTCTTGAGCGATGTTCTTCGTTCTCCGTTCTTCAGAGCTCTATTTTCCCAAATTCCAACTTCTGTTCTTACGTGAAAACCAAAAATGAGAAAATGGCCTAAGTCCCAAACATAACTTTATTTCTCTGCACCCCCACTCTTTACTAACAACATCTAAGCCCAATAACATAAAAATCCCAATATTCCTTATTTCTTTTATTTTCCTCAAATACTCCAAAATAAATAATTCTTTTTATTTTATTAATTCTAATAAAATAAATTCCCAAATTCAAATAAATCAATTAATTGAAAACGGGGTGTTACAACTCTCCCCCACTAAAAGAGTTTTCGTCCTCGAAAACATACCTTAGACGAACAGCTCCGGATAAGCCTCTTTCATCTGGCTCTCCAGCTCCCAAGTGATATTTCCATCTGCTGGACCTCCCCAAGCAACCTTCACTAATGCTATCTCTTTACCTCTTAACTGTTTCACTTCCCGATCTTCTATCCTCATAGGCAATGCTTCTACTGTCAGGTTATCTCTTACCTGTACATCATCTATTTGGATTACATGAGATGGGTCTGGAATGTATCTCCTCAACTGAGAAACATGAAAAACATCGTGCAAATTCGCAAGTCTCGGAGGTAAAGCAATGCGATAAGCAACTTCTCCCACTCTTTCCGTAATCTGAAACGGACCAATAAAACGCGGAGTCAACTTCTTAGACTTCAACGCCCGACCAATACCCGTCATCGGAGTAACTCTCATAAACACATGATCTCCAGCACTGAATTCTAAATTCTTTCTCCTCTTATCATGATAACTTTTCTGACGACTCTGAGAAGCTCTCATCTTCTCTTGAATCAATTTGATCTTTTCGGTAGTCTGCTGAACAATCTCTGGCCCAATTACCGAACTCTCTCCAGATTCATACCAACACAAAGGCGTCCTACACCGTCTACCATACAATGCCTCAAACGGAGCCATACCAATACTCGAATGGTAACTATTGTTATAAGTAAACTCAATCAATGGCAAATAGCTATCCCAAGCTCCACCTTTCTCTAAAACACAAGCACGCAATAAATCTTCCAACGATTGAATCGTCCTCTCCGTCTGTCCATCAGTCTGAGGATGGTAAGCTGAACTCAATCTCAACTTAGTACCCAAAGCCTTCTGCAATCCTTCCCAAAATTTCGAAGTGAACCTCGGATCTCTATCTGACACAATACTAGAAGGAACTCCATGCAAACTCACTATTTTCTCAATATACAACTGTGCCAATCTCTCCATCGAGTAATCCATTCGCACCGGTATAAAATGAGCAGACTTAGTCAACCTGTCCACAACGACCCATATCGCTTCACAATTCATAGGAGTCCTTGGCAACCCAGATACGAAATCCATAGAAATACTATCCCACTTCCATTCTGGAATAAACATCGGTTGCATAAACCCAGACGGCTTCTGATGCTCAATCTTCGATTTCTGACAAATTAAACATGCATACACAAATTCAGCTATTTCCTTTTTCATTCCCGGCCACCAAAACAATCTCTTCAAATCATGATACATTTTCGTGGCACCCGGATGAATACTCATCCCACTGCGATGTCCTTCCTCTAATATACTCTTCTTGATTTCTGCGACATCAGGAACACAAACTCTATCGCCAAATCTCATAACATCATTCTCATCAATTCTAAACTCACCACCTTGATCTTGGTTGATCAATGTCAATTTATCAACTAAATTAACATCAGATTTCTGCCCAATCCTGATCTCTTCTAGAATACCACTAGTAAGTTTCAACATACCCAAACGAACACACTTCGGAGTACTTTCACAAATTAAACTCAAATCTTGGAATTGTTCAATTAAATCCAATTCACGAACCATCATCATAGACATATGCAAGGATTTCCTGCTCAAAGCATCTGCAACCACATTTGCCTTACCAGGATGGTAATTCAAACCAAAATCATAATCTTTGAGAAATTCCAACCACCTTCTTTGCCTCATATTGAGCTCTTTCTGATCGAAAAGATACTTCAAACTCTTATGATCACTATACACTTCAAATCTCGAACCATACAGATAATGTCTCCACAATTTCAAGACAAACACAACTGTTGCCAACTCTAAGTCGTGAGTAGGATAGTTCCTTTCATGAACCTTCAACTGTCTCGAAGCATACACAACTACCTGTTGATTCTGCATTAGAACACCACCTAATCCCATCAGAGATGCATCACAATAAACCACAAAAGATTCCACCGGATTCGGCAAAATCAGAATAGGAGCACTAGTCAATCTCCGCTTCAATTCTTGGAAACCTTTCTCACATTTCGAATCCCAAATAAACGCTTGTCCTTTACGAGTCAACTTTGTCAACGGCAATGCTAACTTTGAGAATCCTTCGATAAACTTTCTGTAATAACCTGCAAGACCAAGAAAACTTCTGATTTCAGAAACAGTCTTCGGCGCTTCCCACTGAGATACTGCTTCTACCTTTGTAGGATCCACTGCAATACCATTCTTAGAAATCACATGTCCAAGAAAACTAACTTCATTCAGCCAGAACTCACATTTGGACAACTTTGCATACAACTTCTTATTTTTCAACAACTCTAACACAATTCTGAGATGTTCCGCATGCTCTTCGTCATTCTTGGAATAAATCAGAATGTCATCAATAAAAACCACAACAAACTTATCCAGATACGGGTGAAAAATCCTGTTCATATATTCCATGAAAACACCAGGTGCATTAGTAACTCCGAACGGCATAACAGAATATTCATAATGCCCATACCTCGTTCGAAAAGCAGTCTTTTGAATATCTTCCGCTTTCACACGAATCTGATGATATCCCGATCTCAAGTCAATCTTACTGAATACACTAGCTCCAATTAGTTGATCCATCAAATCATCAATCCTCGGTAACGGATACCGATTCTTAATGGTTACCTTGTTCAATTGCCTGTAATCAACACACAGTCTCATAGAACCTTCTTTCTTCTTAACCAACAATACCGGAGCACCCCAAGGCGAAACACTTGGACGAATAAACTTCTTCTCCAGTAAATCTTCCAACTGACTCTTCAATTCAGCCAATTCAGACGCAGACATACGATATGGCGCCATCGACACCGGTCTCGTACCAGGAATTAAATCTATAGAAAATTCCACTTCTCTCTCAGGAGGTAACTCACCAACATCATCAGGAAAGACTTCTGGAAAATCACACACCACTGGCAATTCACCACTCCTGACCTTTCCTGTTGCATCTAACGAAGCAAGTAACATAAACACATTAGCACCGTCTTCCATTGCTTCTTGTACCTGCCTAGCAGTCATAGTCAAATTCTCGACACCAACTACTTCTGGAAAAATCACCGTCTTAGAAAAGCAGTTCAGATGAACCCGGTTGAATTCCAACCAGTTCATCCCAAGGATAATATCAATTTGTTCAAGCGGTAGGCACACTAAATCTATACCGAAACCACTACCAAAAATCTCAATAGGACAATTCCTACATACGAGTGAAGTTGTCACTGAACCCGATGCAGGAGTATCAACAACCATGCTACCTCGCATACCAGATATGTCCAGTTTCAACCTCTCAGCACAATCCAAAGAAATGAAAGAATGAGTTACACCAGTATCAATAATTGCAACTAAAGGTGTGCCATGAATAAAACACGTACCTTTAATCAATCGATCCTCTGGGGTAGTCTCAGATCCAGACAAAGCAAACACTTTTCCACCTGACTGATCCTTCCTAGGCTTAGGACACTGCGGACGAATGTGACCTTCTTCGCCACAATTGTAACAAGTAACAGACTTCCCTTTGCAATCAATAGACAAATGACCAGCCTTTCCACATTTATAGCACTTCTTCTCATCACTCTTGCAATCTCGAATGTGATGACCAGACTCACCACACCTGTAGCATCTGATAGGAGCCTTAGAATCTCCCCCACTAGGCCTTTTCCAACCGCCTGATCTCTGGTTATCTCTACCATATGGCTTGCCACGGTCCATATGTTGCTTCCCTCTTTTATCAACAGCCCCACGAGAGTGAGACGACCGATTCTTGGTAATATCTTCTTCCAAGATTCTGCTACAATCCACCAGATCAGAAAATCTACGAATACGCTGGTACCTGATTCCCTGCTTAATCTCATCTCGGAGACCATTCTCAAATTTGATACATTTAGAGAATTCTCCAGCCTCATCATTGTTGTAGTGTGCATAATACTTTGCCAGCTCAGTGAACTTAGTAGCATACTCACTAACAGTCAGATTGCCCTGCTTAAGCTCCAAAAATTCAATTTCCTTTCTTCCCCGAACATCTTCAGGAAAGTACCTCCTCAGAAAAGCCCTTCTGAAGTTAGCCCAAGTCAGTGCCTCTCCATCCTGAACCATTTCAGTCCTTGTGGCAACCCACCAGTCGTCGGCCTCTTCTGCCAACATATGCGTACCATATCTGACTTTCAGATCTTCAGCACAATCGATCACACGGAAAATCCTTTCGATTTCCTTCAGCCACTTCTGAGCACCTTCGGGGTCATGTGTACCTTTGAACAACGGAGGATTGTTCCTCTGGAAATTTCCCAATTGCCTATCAGCACCAATCACGCCTCCAGTTGGGTTTCCAGCAAGTACACCAGCTAACATCCCCAAAGCCTCAGCTAGTGCAGCATCATTTCGTCCATTACCTCTTCCAGCCATATTCCTGAGAATTAAAACATACTCCACATCAGAATACAGTATCGACAGTGTTACCTTGCACTAGTCGCATACGAAAAGGAATGACTGACTCAAGACTCTGGTCACAACGACCGACTATGCTCTGATACCACTATTGTAACACCCTCTAAAACCCCGCATATAATTTTCGCAAATATTAAAAATTATAAACTCAGAGTACATGTAATAGTCGAGGAATGCCACAATTCTCTTTTAATAAAATAAATTCCTGTCATGCATAATTTTAGTGGTAACTCATACATGTCTACACAGCGGAATAATTTATTTAATAAAATCAAATGTTATAATATTTTCCAAAATCATCAGGGATTAACACCTGGAAAAGTCAACGTCATATTATAACAATTAAAAGAAAATAAACGAGTCTGACTAAAGCAGCTCGACAACCAAACGTTCCCGGAGTTACAACTATCAGAGCATGACCCGGACATACTAAAACGAAACTAAACTAGACACGATAAGCCTTCGCCAAGCACCTGAGCGAAGCTCCTCAATCTGAAATATGCAACAGTAAGGGTGAGCTTCTCAAATATACATTTGGTTATACATTCATAACAATCAATTCACGAAAATCATAAGCATCACCCAATAATTAGCATATTTCATAGTTTACAAAACCTTTACAATTCATATATCCATGACATATTGCCTTTCATATTTGCAAATATTCATCAAACATCATCAACCATTTATCAATCATACGTGCATACAAACAATCAAATATAACATTGGAAAAATCATCCATTCATGTTATATTCGAGTAATGCAACACACCCATGCATGTGGTACCACTTCACCGCCCCATTAAATCGCGGGTCACGGATAACTCACCGTTCCATTATATCGCGGACACGGCTACCACCTCAACGTTCCATTAAATCGCGGACACGTATATTGGCCACCATGTTAATTCCACACAATGGGAATTAACAAATGCAACATGATATGTAAGTATGTAACACTCAGCGTACTATGAACATCAATCAACATATCATGCACATCAACAATATCAAACATAACATGATAGGAATAGCATGTAACCACTCAGCATACTATTAAACATCAATCATATCAAGTTATATCATAATTCATGCTTGATAACATCATCTAAAAGCATGACAATAAGATCCACATAGTGTTGGTATCATAACATACAATCGTTATTCGATGCACACATCAATCAACCCTAGGAATTCAATAAACACATATTCAAAACATGTCAAACACTGCACGTCAAAACCAGATCAATCCGTACTTAACAACATGCACGGAAAACATAGTTTAAAAACCAACACAGGAGGTTTAACACGGGTGCCCGTGTAAAACAACACTGCCCGTGTGGAAATGTGTTCAGAAAACACGTTTTTTTGACAAAACAGGGGATCAACACGGGCGCCCGTGTAAATCAACACGGCCCGTGTTGAATTGTGCCCAGAAAACCCATTTTTATGCCAACACAGTGAATCAACACGGGCGCCCGTGTTAATCAACACGCCCGTGTTGAATTATGGCCAGAAAACACTTTTTCATCAGCATTACAGTGAATCAACACGGGTGCCCGCGTAAATCAACGCGCCCGTGTTGATGAGTGCGAACCCAATTTTTCTGTTTTTGCAGCAGCTCATATACCCATTTTTTTGCACGAAAATACCTCTCTACGGCGGTGCAATCTAGTACAAGGACATCCAATCTATCATAGGAACCTAGAGTCTCTAATTGATTCATAAAATCGGGAACTTAAACCTTTTCTAAACAAAGTTCAATCCTAAGGTTATCGATCCCTAGAAACATCTAACAATTGGGATTTCCTACGATTACCCGAATCAACCGTACATAAACCCATAAACAAATATAGATCGAGTATAAACCCCCCTTACCTTATCAATTAGCAGCTTTGAGTTCTTGAGCGATGTTCTTCGTTCTCCGTTCTTCAGAGCTCTATTTTCCCAAATTCCAACTTCTGTTCTTACGTGAAAACCAAAAATGAGAAAATGGCCTAAGTCCCAAACATAACTTTATTTCTCTGCACCCCCACTCTTTACTAACAACATCTAAGCCCAATAACATAAAAATCCCAATATTCCTTATTTCTTTTATTTTCCTCAAATACTCCAAAATAAATAATTCTTTTTATTTTATTAATTCTAATAAAATAAATTCCCAAATTCAAATAAATCAATTAATTGAAAACGGGGTGTTACAGTTGACATTGTTGTTGTTGTTGTTTATTTAACGTTGTTGTTGTTGTTGTTTATTTGATGTTGTTTTAGTTGTTGTTGTTGATTTGACGTTGTTGTTGTTATTTATTTGACGTTGTTGTTGTTGTTATTGTTTATTTGACGTTGTTGTTGTTGTTGTTTATTTGACGTTTTTAATGTTGTTGACGTTGTTGTTGTTGTTGTTTATTTGACGTTGTTGTTGTTGACTTTGTTGTTGTTGTTGTTTATTTGACGTTGTTGTTGTTGTTTATTTGATGTTGTTTTAGTTGTTGTTGTTTATTCGACGTTGTTGTTGTTATTTATTTGACGTTGTTGTTGTTGTTATTGTTTATTTGACGTTGTTGTTGTTGTTGTTTATTTGACGTTGTTAATGTTGTTGACGTTGTTGTTGTTGTTGTTTTTGTTATTTATTTGACGTTGTTGTTGTTGTTTTTGTTGTTGTTATTGTTGATGTTGTTGTTGTTTATTTGACGTTGTTGTTGTTGTTGTTTATTTGACGTTGTTATAGTTGTTTATTTGACGTTGTTGTTGTTGTTTATTTGACGTTGTTGTTGTTGTTGACGTTGTTGTTGTTGTTTATTTGACGTTGTTGTTGTTGTTGTTTATTTGATGTTGTTTTAGTTGTTGTTGTTTATTTGATGTTGTTTTAGTTGTTGTTTTTTATTTGAAATTATTGTTGTTGACATTGTTGTTGTTGTTGTTGTTGTTTATTTGACGTTGTTGTTGTTGTTGTTTATTTGACGTAGTTGTTGTTATTGACGTTGTTGTTGTTGTTGTTTATTTGACGTTTTTGTTGTTGTTGATGTTGTTGTTGTTCTTGTTTTTTATTTGACGTTGTTGTTGTTATTTGTTGTTGTTGTTGTTGTTGTTTATTTGATGTTGTTTTTGTTGTTGTTGTTGTTGTTTATTTGACGTTGTTGTTGTTGTTGTTTATTTGATGTTGTTTTAGTTGTTGTTGTTTATTTTACGTTGTTGTTTTTTATTTAACGTTGTTATTGTTGACATTGTTGTTGTTGTTTATTTGACGTAGTTGTTGTTATTGATGTTGTTGTTGTTGTTGTTTATTTGACATTTTTGTTGTTGTTGATGTTGTTGTTGTTGTTTTTTATTTGACGTTGTTGTTGTTGTTTATTTGACGTTGTTATTGTTGTTATTGTTATTGTTGTTGTTTATTTGACGTTGTTGTTGTTGTTGTTGTTTATTTGACGTTGTTGTTGTTGTTGTTTATTTGACGTTGTTGTTGTTGTTGTTTATTTGACGTTGTTGTTGTTATTGTTTATTTGACGTTGTTGTTGTTGTTATTGTTTATTTGACGTTGTTGTTGTTGTTGTTTATTTGACGTTGTTGTTGTTATTTATTTGACGTTGTTGTTGTTGTTATTGTTTATTTGAAGTTGTTGTTATTTATTTGACGTTGTTAATGTTGTTGACGTTGTTGTTATTGTTTTTGTTATTTATTTGACGTTGTTGTTGTTGTTGTTTTTGTTGTTGTTATTGTTGGCGTTGTTGTTGTTTATTTGACGTTGTTGTTGTTGTTTATTTAACGTTGTTGTTGTTGTTGTTTATTTGACATTGTTGTTGTTGTTGTTGTTTATTTGACGTTGTTGTTATTGTTTATTTGACATTGTTGTTGTTGTTGTTGTTGACGTTGTTGTTGTTGTTGTTTATTTGATGTTGTTGTCGCTGTTGTTTATTTGATGTTGTTTTAGTTGTTGTTGTTTATTTGACGTTGTTGTTGTTGTTGTTTATTTGATGTTGTTTTAGTTGTTGTTGTTTATTTGACGTTGTTGTTGTTTTTTATTTGACGTTGTTGTTGTTGACATTGTTGTTGTTGTTGTTTATTTGACGTTGTTGTTGTTGTTTATTTGACGTAGTTGTTGTTATTGACGTTGTTGTTGTTGTTTATTTGACGTTTTTGTTGTTATTGTTGTTGTTGTTGTTGTTATTGTTTATTTGCGTTGTTATTGTTGTTGTTTATTTGACATTGTTAATGTTGTTGACGTTGTTGTTGTTTTTATTAATTATTTGACGTTGTTGTTGTTGACATTGTTGTTGTTTATTTGACGTTGTTGTTGTTGTTTTTTTGACGTAGTTTTTGTTATTGACGTTGTTGTTGTTGTTGTTGTTTTTTATTTGACATTGTTAATGTTGTTGACGTTGTTGTTGTTTTTATTAATTATTTGACGTTGTTGTTGTTGACATTGTTGTTGTTTATTTGACGTTGTTGTTGTTGTTTTTTTGACGTAGTTTTTGTTATTGACGTTGTTGTTGTTGTTGTTGTTTTTTATTTGACATTTTTGTTGTTGTTGTTTATTTGAAGTTGTTGTTGCTGTTATTGTTATTGTTGTTGTTTATTTGACGTTGTTGTTGTTGTTTATTTGACTTTGTTGTTATTGTTGTTGTTTATTTGACGTTTTTGTTGTTGTTGTTTATTTGACGTTGTTGTTGTTGTTGTTGTTTATTTGACGTTGTTGTTATTGTTAATTTAACGTTGTTGTTGTTGTTGTTGTTGTTGTTTATTTGACGTTGTTAATGTGGTTTACGTTGTTGTTGTTGTTTTTGTTATTTATTTGACGTTGTTGTTGTTGTATTTGTTGTTGTTATTGTTGGTGTTGTTGTTGTTTATTTGACGTTGTTGTTGTTGTTGTTTTTGTTATTTATTTGACGTTGTTGTTGTTGTTGTTTTTGTTGTTGTTATTGTTGGTGTTGTTGTTGTTTATTTGACGTTGTTGTTGTTGTTGTTTATTTGACATTTTTGTTGTTGTTGATGTTGTTGTTGTTTTTTATTTGACGTTGTTGTTGTTGTTGTTGTTGTTTATTTGACTTTGTTGTTGTTGTTATTGTTATTGTTGTTGTTTATTTGACGTTGTTGTTGTTGTTGTTGTTTATTTGACGTTGTTGTTGTTGTTTATTTGACGTTGTTGTTGTTGTTGTTTATTTAACGTTGTTGTTGTTGTTGTTTATTTGACGTTGTTGTTGTTGTTGTTATTGTTTATTTGACGTTGTTGTTGTTGTTGTTGTTTATTTGACGTTGTTGTTGTTATTTATTTGACGTTGTTGTTGTTGTTATTGTTTATTTGACGTTGTTGTTGTTGTTGTTGTTGTTGTTTATTTGACGTTGTTAATGTTGTTGACGTTGTTGTTGTTGTTTTTGTTATTTATTTGACGTTGTTGTTGTTGTTGTTGTTTTTGTTGTTGTTATTGTTGTTGTTGTTGTTTATTTGACGTTGTTGTTGTTGTTGTTTATTTGACGTTGTTGTTGTTGTTTATTTAACGTTGTTGTTGTTGTTTATTTGACGTTGTTTTTATTGTTTATTTGACATTGTTGTTGTTGTTGTTGACGTTGTTGTTGTTGTTGTTTATTTGACGTTGTTGTTGCTGTTGTTTATTTGATGTTGTTTTATTTGTTGTTATTTATTTGACGTTGTTGTTGTTGTTGTTTATTTGATGTTGTTTTAGTTGTTGTTGTTTATTTGACATTGTTGTTGTTTTTTATTTGACGTTGTTGTTGTTGACATTGTTGTTGTTGTTGTTTATTTGACGTTGTTGTTGTTGTTTATTTGACGTAGTTGTTGTTATTGACGTTGTTGTTGTTATTGTTTATTTGACGTTTTTGTTGTTGTTGTTGTTGTTGTTATTGTTTATTTGACCTTGTTATTATTGTTGTTTATTTGACGTTGTTAATGTTGTTGACGTTGTTGTTGTTGTTTTTATTATTTATTTGACGTTGTTGTTGTTAACATTGTTGTTGTTTATTTGACGTTGTTGTTGTTGTTGTTTATTTGACGTAGTTTTTGTTATTGACGTTGTTGTTGTTGTTGTTGTTTATTTGACATTTTTGTTGTTGTTGATGTTGTTGTTGTTGTTTTTTATTTCACGTTGTTGTTGTTGTTGTTTATTTGAAGTTGTTGTTGCTGTTATTGTTATTGTTGTTGTTTATTTGACGTTGTTGTTGTTGTTGTTTATTTGACATTGTTGTTGTTGTTTATTTGATGATGTTGTTGTTGTTTATTTGACGTTGTTGTTGTTGTTGACGTTGTTGTTGTTGTTTATTTGACGTTGTTGTTGTTGTTTATTTGACGTTGTTGTTATTGTTTATTTGACATTGTTGTTGTTGTTGTTGACGTTGTTGTTGTTGTTGTTTATTTGGCGTTGTTGTTGTTGTTGTTTATTTGATGTTGTTTTAGTTGTTGTTATTTATTTGACGTTGTTGTTGTTGTTTATTTGATGTTGTTTTAGTTGTTGTTGTTTATTTGACATTGTTGATGTTTTTTATTTGACGTTGTTGTTGTTGACATTGTTGTTGTTTATTTGACGTAGTTGTTGTTATTGACGTTGTTGTTGTTATTGTTTATTTGACGTTTTTGTTGTTGTTGTTGTTGTTGTTATTGTTTATTTGACCTTGTTATTATTGTTGTTTATTTGACGTTGTTAATGTTGTTGACGTTGTTGTTGTTGTTTTTATTATTTATTTGACGTTGTTGTTGTTGACATTGTTGTTGTTTATTTGACGTTGTTGTTGTTGTTGTTTATTTGACGTAGTTTTTGTTATTGACGTTGTTGTTATTGTTGTTTATTTGACATTTTTGTTGTTGTTGATGTTGTTGTTGTTGTTTTTTATTTCACGTTGTTGTTGTTGTTGTTTATTTGAAGTTGTTGTTGCTGTTATTGTTATTGTTGTTGTTTATTTGACGTGGTTGTTGTTGTTGTTTATTTGACATTGTTGTTGTTGTTTATTTGACGTTGTTGGTGTTATTTATTTGACGTTGTTGTAGTTGTTGTTATTGTTTATTTGACGTTGTTGTTGTTATTGTTTATTTGACGTTGTTAATGTTGTTGACATTGTTGTTGTTGTTTTTGTTATTTATTTGACGTTGTTGTTGTTGTTTTTGTTGTTGTTATTGTTGGTGTTGTTGTTTATTTGACGTTGTTGTTTTTGTTTATTTGACGTTGTTGTTGTTGTTTATTTGATGTTGTTTTAGTTGTTGTTATTTATTTGACGTTGTTGTTGTTATTTATTTAACATTGTTGTTGTTGTTATTGTTTATTTGACGTTGTTGTTGTTGTTGTTGTTTATTTGACGTTGTTAATGTTGTTGACGTTGTTGTTGTTGTTGTTTTTGTTATTTATTTGACGTTGTTGTTGTTGTTTTTGTTGTTGTTATTGTTGTTGTTGTTGTTGTTGTTTATTTGACGTTGTTGTTGTTGTTGTTGTTGTTGTTTATTTGACATTGTTGTTGTTGTTGTTTATTTGACGTTGTTAATGTTGTTGACGTTGTTGTTGTTGTTGTTTATTTGACGTTGTTGTTGTTATTGTTGACATTGTTGTTGTTGTTGTTTATTTGACGTTGTTGTTGTTGTTGTTTATTTGATGTTGTTTTAGTTGTTGTTGTTGATTTGACGTTGTTGTTGTTATTTATTTGACGTTGTTGTTGTTGTTATTGTTTATTTGACGTTGTTGTTGTTGTTGTTTATTTGACGTTTTTAATGTTGTTGACGTTGTTGTTGTTGTTGTTTATTTGACGTTGTTGTTGTTGACTTTGTTGTTGTTGTTGTTTATTTGACGTTGTTGTTGTTGTTTATTTGATGTTGTTTTAGTTGTTGTTGTTTATTCGACGTTGTTGTTGTTATTTATTTGACGTTGTTGTTGTTGTTATTGTTTATTTGACGTTGTTGTTGTTGTTGTTTATTTGACGTTGTTAATGTTGTTGACGTTGTTGTTGTTGTTGTTTTTGTTATTTATTTGACGTTGTTGTTGTTGTTTTTGTTGTTGTTATTGTTGATGTTGTTGTTGTTTATTTGACGTTGTTGTTGTTGTTGTTTATTTGACGTTGTTATAGTTGTTTATTTGACGTTGTTGTTGTTGTTTATTTGACGTTGTTGTTGTTGTTGACGTTGTTGTTGTTGTTTATTTGACGTTGTTGTTGTTGTTGTTTATTTGATGTTGTTTTAGTTGTTGTTGTTTATTTGATGTTGTTTTAGTTGTTGTTTTTTATTTGAAATTATTGTTGTTGACATTGTTGTTGTTGTTGTTGTTGTTTATTTGACGTTGTTGTTGTTGTTGTTTATTTGACGTAGTTGTTGTTATTGACGTTGTTGTTGTTGTTGTTTATTTGACGTTTTTGTTGTTGTTGATGTTATTGTTGTTCTTGTTTTTTATTTGACGTTGTTGTTGTTATTTGTTGTTGTTGTTGTTGTTGTTTATTTGATGTTGTTTTTGTTGTTGTTGTTGTTGTTGTTTATTTGATGTTGTTTTAGTTGTTGTTGTTTATTTTACGTTGTTGTTTTTTATTTAACGTTGTTATTGTTGACATTGTTGTTGTTGTTTATTTGACGTAGTTGTTGTTATTGATGTTGTTGTTGTTGTTGTTTATTTGACATTTTTGTTGTTGTTGATGTTGTTGTTGTTGTTTTTTATTTGACGTTGTTGTTGTTGTTTATTTGACGTTGTTATTGTTGTTATTGTTATTGTTGTTGTTTATTTGACGTTGTTGTTGTTGTTGTTGTTTATTTGACGTTGTTGTTGTTGTTGTTTATTTGACGTTGTTGTTGTTGTTGTTGTTTATTTGACGTTGTTGTTGTTATTGTTTATTTGACGTTGTTGTTGTTGTTATTGTTTATTTGACGTTGTTGTTGTTGTTGTTGTTTATTTGACGTTGTTGTTGTTATTTATTTGACGTTGTTGTTGTTGTTATTGTTTATTTGAAGTTGTTGTTATTTATTTGACGTTGTTAATGTTGTTGACGTTGTTGTTATTGTTTTTGTTATTTATTTGACGTTGTTGTTGTTGTTGTTTTTGTTGTTGTTATTGTTGGCGTTGTTGTTGTTTATTTGACGTTGTTGTTGTTGTTTATTTAACGTTGTTGTTGTTGTTGTTTATTTGACATTGTTGTTGTTGTTGTTGTTTATTTGACGTTGTTGTTATTGTTTATTTGACATTGTTGTTGTTGTTGTTGACGTTGTTGTTGTTGTTGTTTATTTGATGTTGTTGTCGCTGTTGTTTATTTGATGTTGTTTTAGTTGTTGTTGTTTATTTGACGTTGTTGTTGTTGTTGTTTATTTGATGTTGTTTTAGTTGTTGTTGTTTATTTGACGTTGTTGTTGTTTTTTATTTGACGTTGTTGTTGTTGACATTGTTGTTGTTGTTGTTTATTTGACGTTGTTGTTGTTGTTTATTTGACGTAGTTGTTGTTATTGACGTTGTTGTTGTTGTTTATTTGACGTTTTTGTTGTTGTTGTTGTTGTTGTTGTTATTGTTTATTTGCGTTGTTATTGTTGTTGTTTATTTGACATTGTTAATGTTGTTGACGTTGTTGTTGTTTTTATTAATTATTTGACGTTGTTGTTGTTGACATTGTTGTTGTTTATTTGACGTTGTTGTTGTTGTTTTTTTGACGTAGTTTTTGTTATTGACGTTGTTGTTGTTGTTGTTGTTGTTTTTTATTTGACATTGTTAATGTTGTTGACGTTGTTGTTGTTTTTATTAATTATTTGACGTTGTTGTTGTTGACATTGTTGTTGTTTATTTGACGTTGTTGTTGTTGTTTTTTTGACGTAGTTTTTGTTATTGACGTTGTTGTTGTTGTTGTTGTTTTTTATTTGACATTTTTGTTGTTGTTGTTTATTTGAAGTTGTTGTTGCTGTTATTGTTATTGTTGTTGTTTATTTGACGTTGTTGTTGTTGTTTATTTGACTTTGTTGTTGTTGTTGTTGTTTATTTGACGTTGTTGTTGTTGTTTATTTGACGTTGTTGTTGTTGTTGTTTATTTGACGTTGTTGTTATTGTTAATTTAACGTTGTTGTTGTTGTTGTTGTTGTTTATTTGACGTTGTTAAGGTGGTTTACGTTGTTGTTGTTGTTTTTGTTATTTATTTGACGTTGTTGTTGTTGTATTTGTTGTTGTTATTGTTGGTGTTGTTGTTGTTTATTTGACGTTGTTGTTGTTGTTGTTTTTGTTATTTATTTGACGTTGTTGTTGTTGTTGTTTTTGTTGTTGTTATTGTTGGTGTTGTTGTTGTTTATTTGACGTTGTTGTTGTTGTTGTTGTTTATTTGACATTTTTGTTGTTGTTGATGTTGTTGTTGTTTTTTATTTGACGTTGTTGTTGTTGTTGTTGTTGTTTATTTGACTTTGTTGTTGTTGTTATTGTTATTGTTGTTGTTTATTTGACGTTGTTGTTGTTGTTGTTGTTTATTTGACGTTGTTGTTGTTTATTTGACGTTGTTGTTGTTGTTGTTTATTTGACGTTGTTGTTGTTGTTGTTTATTTGACGTTGTTGTTGTTGTTATTGTTTATTTGACGTTGTTGTTGTTGTTGTTTATTTGACGTTGTTGTTGTTATTTATTTGACGTTGTTGTTGTTGTTATTGTTTATTTGACGTTGTTGTTGTTGTTGTTGTTGTTGTTGTTGTTTATTTGACGTTGTTAATGTTGTTGACGTTGTTGTTGTTGTTTTTGTTATTTATTTGACGTTGTTGTTGTTGTTGTTGTTTTTGTTGTTGTTATTGTTGTTGTTGTTGTTTATTTGACGTTGTTGTTGTTGTTGTTGTTTATTTGACGTTGTTGTTGTTGTTTATTTAACGTTGTTGTTGTTGTTTATTTGACGTTGTTTTTATTGTTTATTTGACATTGTTGTTGTTGTTGTTGACGTTGTTGTTGTTGTTGTTTATTTGACGTTGTTGTTGCTGTTGTTTATTTGATGTTGTTTTATTTGTTGTTATTTATTTGACGTTGTTGTTGTTGTTGTTTATTTGATGTTGTTTTAGTTGTTGTTGTTTATTTGACATTGTTGTTGTTTTTTATTTGACGTTGTTGTTGTTGACATTGTTGTTGTTGTTGTTTATTTGACGTTGTTGTTGTTGTTTATTTGACGTAGTTGTTGTTATTGACGTTGTTGTTGTTATTGTTTATTTGACGTTTTTGTTGTTGTTGTTGTTGTTGTTATTGTTTATTTGACCTTGTTATTATTGTTGTTTATTTGACGTTGTTAATGTTGTTGACGTTGTTGTTGTTGTTTTTATTATTTATTTGACGTTGTTGTTGTTAACATTGTTGTTGTTTATTTGACGTTGTTGTTGTTGTTGTTTATTTGACGTAGTTTTTGTTATTGACGTTGTTGTTGTTGTTGTTGTTTATTTGACATTTTTGTTGTTGTTGATGTTGTTGTTGTTGTTTTTTATTTCACGTTGTTGTTGTTGTTGTTTATTTGAAGTTGTTGTTGCTGTTATTGTTATTGTTGTTGTTTATTTGACGTTGTTGTTGTTGTTGTTTATTTGACATTGTTGTTGTTGTTTATTTGATGATGTTGTTGTTGTTGTTGTTTATTTGACGTTGTTGGTGTTATTTATTTGACGTTGTTGTAGTTGTTGTTATTGTTTTTGTTATTTATTTGACGTTGTTGTTGTTGTTGTTTTTGTTGTTGTTATTGTTGGTGTTGTTGTTGTTTATTTGACGTTGTTGTTGTTGTTGTTTTTGTTATTTATTTGACGTTGTTGTTGTTGTTGTTTTTGTTGTTGTTATTGTTGGTGTTGTTGTTGTTTATTTGACGTTGTTGTTGTTGTTGTTTATTTGACATTTTTGTTGTTGTTGATGTTGTTGTTGTTTTTTATTTGACGTTGTTGTTGTTGTTGTTGTTGTTTATTTGACTTTGTTGTTGTTGTTATTGTTATTGTTGTTGTTTATTTGACGTTGTTGGTGTTGTTGTTGTTGTTTATTTGACGTTGTTGTTGTTGTTTATTTGACGTTGTTGTTGTTGTTGTTTATTTGACGTTGTTGTTGTTGTTGTTTATTTGACGTTGTTGTTGTTGTTGTTATTGTTTATTTGACGTTGTTGTTGTTGTTTATTTGACGTTGTTGTTGTTATTTATTTGACGTTGTTGTTGTTGTTATTGTTTATTTGACATTGTTGTTGTTGTTGTTGTTTATGTTTATTTGACGTTGTTAATGTTGTTGACGTTGTTGTTGTTGTTTTTGTTATTTATTTGACGTTGTTGTTGTTGTTGTTGTTGTTTTTGTTGTTGTTATTTATTTGACGTTGTTGTTGTTGTTGTTGTTTGTTTGACGTTGTTGTTGTTGTTTATTTAACGTTGTTGTTGTTGTTTATTTGACGTTGTTTTTATTGTTTATTTGACATTGTTGTTGTTGTTGTTGACGTTGTTGTTGTTGTTGTTTATTTGACGTTGTTGTTGCTGTTGTTTATTTGATGTTGTTTTATTTGTTGTTATTTATTTGACGTTGTTGTTGTTGTTGTTTATTTGATGTTGTTTTAGTTGTTGTTGTTTATTTGACATTGTTGTTGTTTTTTATTTGACGTTGTTGTTGTTGACATTGTTGTTGTTGTTGTTTATTTGACGTTGTTGTTGTTGTTTATTTGACGTAGTTGTTGTTATTGACGTTGTTGTTGTTATTGTTTATTTGACGTTTTTGTTGTTGTTGTTGTTGTTGTTATTGTTTATTTGACCTTGTTATTATTGTTGTTTATTTGACGTTGTTAATGTTGTTGACGTTGTTGTTGTTGTTTTTATTATTTATTTGACGTTGTTGTTGTTAACATTGTTGTTGTTTATTTGACGTTGTTGTTGTTGTTGTTTATTTGACGTAGTTTTTGTTATTGACGTTGTTGTTGTTGTTGTTGTTTATTTGACATTTTTGTTGTTGTTGATGTTGTTGTTGTTGTTTTTTATTTCACGTTGTTGTTGTTGTTGTTTATTTGAAGTTGTTGTTGCTGTTATTGTTATTGTTGTTGTTTATTTGACGTTGTTGTTGTTGTTGTTTATTTGACATTGTTGTTGTTGTTTATTTGATGATGTTGTTGTTGTTGTTGTTTATTTGACGTTGTTGGTGTTATTTATTTGACGTTGTTGTAGTTGTTGTTATTGTTTTTGTTATTTATTTGACGTTGTTGTTGTTGTTGTTTTTGTTGTTGTTATTGTTGGTGTTGTTGTTGTTTATTTGACGTTGTTGTTGTTGTTGTTTTTGTTATTTATTTGACGTTGTTGTTGTTGTTGTTTTTGTTGTTGTTATTGTTGGTGTTGTTGTTGTTTATTTGACGTTGTTGTTGTTGTTTATTTGACATTTTTGTTGTTGTTGATGTTGTTGTTGTTTTTTATTTGACGTTGTTGTTGTTGTTGTTGTTGTTTATTTGACTTTGTTGTTGTTGTTATTGTTATTGTTGTTGTTTATTTGACGTTGTTGGTGTTGTTGTTGTTGTTTATTTGACGTTGTTGTTGTTGTTTATTTGACGTTGTTGTTGTTGTTGTTTATTTGACGTTGTTGTTGTTGTTGTTTATTTGACGTTGTTGTTGTTGTTGTTATTGTTTATTTGACGTTGTTGTTGTTGTTTATTTGACGTTGTTGTTGTTATTTATTTGACGTTGTTGTTGTTGTTATTGTTTATTTGACATTGTTGTTGTTGTTGTTGTTTATGTTTATTTGACGTTGTTAATGTTGTTGACGTTGTTGTTGTTGTTTTTGTTATTTATTTGACGTTGTTGTTGTTGTTGTTGTTGTTTTTGTTGTTGTTATTGTTGTTGTTGTTGTTTATTTGACGTTGTTGTTGTTGTTGTTGTTTATTTGACGTTGTTGTTGTTGTTTATTTGACGTTGTTGTTGTTGTTTATTTGACGTTGTTGTTATTGTTTATTTGACAATGTTGTTGTTGTTGTTGACGTTGTTGTTGTTGTTGTTTATTTGACGTTGTTGTTGCTGTTGTTTATTTGATGTTGTTTTAGTTGTTGTTATTTATTTGACGTTGTTGTTGTTGTTGTTTATTTGATGTTGTTTTAGTTGTTGTTGTTTATTTGACATTGTTGTTGTTTTTTATTTGACGTTGTTGTTGTTGACATTGTTGTTGTTGTTGTTTATTTGACGTTGTTGTTGTTGTTTATTTGACGTAGTTGTTGTTATTGACGTTGTTGTTGTTATTGTTTATTTGACGTTTTTGTTGTTGTTGTTGTTGTTGTTATTGTTTATTTGACCTTGTTATTATTGTTGTTTATTTGACGTTGTTAATGTTGTTGACGTTGTTGTTGTTGTTTTTATTATTTATTTGACGTTGTTGTTGTTAACATTGTTGTTGTTTATTTGACGTTGTTGTTGTTGTTGTTTATTTGACGTAGTTTTTGTTATTGACGTTGTTGTTGTTGTTGTTTATTTGACATTTTTGTTGTTGTTGATGTTGTTGTTGTTGTTTTTTATTTCACGTTGTTGTTGTTGTTGTTTATTTGAAGTTGTTGTTGCTGTTATTGTTATTGTTGTTGTTTATTTGACGTTGTTGTTGTTGTTGTTTATTTGACATTGTTGTTGTTGTTTATTTGATGATGTTGTTGTTGTTGTTTATTTGACGTTGTTGGTGTTATTTATTTGACGTTGTTGTAGTTGTTGTTATTGTTTTTGTTATTTATTTGACGTTATTGTTGTTGTTGTTTTTGTTGTTGTTATTGTTGGTGTTGTTGTTGTTTATTTGACGTTGTTGTTGTTGTTTATTTAACGTTGTTGTTGTTGTTGTTTATTTGACATTGTTGTTGTTGTTGTTTATTTGACGTTGTTGTTATTGTTTATTTGACATTGTTGTTGTTGTTGTTGTTGACGTTGTTGTTGTTGTTGTTTATTTGATGTTGTTGTCGCTGTTGTTTATTTGATGTTGTTTTAGTTGTTGTTGTTTATTTGACGTTGTTGTTGTTGTTGTTGTTTATTTGATGTTGTTTTAGTTGTTGTTGTTTATTTGACGTTGTTGTTGTTTTTTATTTGACGTTGTTGTTGTTGACATTGTTGTTGTTGTTGTTTATTTGACGTTGTTGTTGTTGTTTATTTGACGTAGTTGT
This sequence comes from Vicia faba, assembly GCA_948472305.1. Lineage (NCBI taxonomy): Eukaryota > Viridiplantae > Streptophyta > Magnoliopsida > Fabales > Fabaceae > Vicia > Vicia faba. The sequence goes on from OX451740.1 coordinate 454,523,858, forward strand.
TGTTATTGACGTTGTTGTTGTTGTTTATTTGACATTTTTGTTGTTGTTGTTGTTGTTGTTGTTGTTGTTGTTATTGTTTATTTGACGTTGTTATTGTTGTTGTTTATTTGACATTGTTAATGTTGTTGACGTTGTTGTTGTTTTTATTAATTATTTGACGTTGTTGTTGTTGACATTGTTGTTGTTTATTTGACGTTGTTGTTGTTGTTTTTTTGACGTAGTTTTTGTTATTGACGTTGTTGTTGTTGTTGTTGTTTTTTATTTGACATTGTTAATGTTGTTGACGTTGTTGTTGTTTTTATTAATTATTTGACGTTGTTGTTGTTGACATTGTTGTTGTTTATTTGACGTTGTTGTTGTTGTTTTTTTGACGTAGTTTTTGTTATTGACGTTGTTGTTGTTGTTGTTGTTTTTTATTTGACATTTTTGTTGTTGTTGTTTATTTGAAGTTGTTGTTGCTGTTATTGTTATTGTTGTTGTTTATTTGACGTTGTTGTTGTTGTTTATTTGACTTTGTTGTTGTTGTTGTTTATTTGACGTTGTTGTTGTTGTTGTTTATTTGACGTTGTTGTTGTTGTTGTTTATTTGACGTTGTTGTTATTGTTAATTTAACGTTGTTGTTGTTGTTGTTGTTGTTTATTTGACGTTGTTAATGTGGTTTACGTTTTTGTTGTTGTTTTTGTTATTTATTTGACGTTGTTGTTGTTGTATTTGTTGTTGTTATTGTTGGTGTTGTTGTTGTTTATTTGACGTTGTTGTTGTTGTTGTTTTTGTTATTTATTTGACGTTGTTGTTGTTGTTGTTTTTGTTGTTGTTATTGTTGGTGTTGTTGTTGTTTATTTGACGTTGTTGTTGTTGTTGTTTATTTGACATTTTTGTTGTTGTTGATGTTGTTGTTGTTTTTTATTTGACGTTGTTGTTGTTGTTGTTGTTGTTTATTTGACTTTGTTGTTGTTGTTATTGTTATTGTTGTTGTTTATTTGACGTTGTTGTTGTTGTTGTTGTTTATTTGACGTTGTTGTTGTTGTTTATTTGACGTTGTTGTTGTTGTTGTTTATTTGACGTTGTTGTTGTTGTTGTTTATTTGACGTTGTTGTTGTTGTTGTTATTGTTTATTTGACGTTGTTGTTGTTGTTGTTGTTTATTTGACGTTGTTGTTGTTATTTATTTGACGTTGTTGTTGTTGTTATTGTTTATTTGACGTTGTTGTTGTTGTTGTTGTTGTTGTTGTTTATTTGACGTTGTTAATGTTGTTGACGTTGTTGTTGTTGTTTTTGTTATTTATTTGACGTTGTTGTTGTTGTTGTTGTTGTTGTTTTTGTTGTTGTTATTATTGTTGTTGTTGTTTATTTGACGTTGTTGTTGTTGTTGTTGTTTATTTGACGTTGTTGTTGTTGTTTATTTGACGTTGTTGTTGTTGTTGTTTATTTGACGTTGTTGTTATTGTTTATTTGACATTGTTGTTGTTGTTGTTGACGTTGTTGTTGTTGTTGTTTATTTGACGTTGTTGTTGCTGTTGTTTATTTGATGTTGTTTTAGTTGTTGTTATTTATTTGACGTTGTTGTTGTTGTTGTTTATTTGATGTTGTTTTAGTTGTTGTTGTTTATTTGACATTGTTGTTGTTTTTTATTTGACGTTGTTGTTGTTGACATTGTTATTGTTGTTGTTTATTTGACGTTGTTGTTGTTGTTTATTTGACGTAGTTGTTGTTATTGACGTTGTTGTTGTTATTGTTTATTTGACGTTTTTGTTGTTGTTGTTGTTGTTATTGTTTATTTGACCTTGTTATTATTGTTGTTTATTTGACGTTGTTAATGTTGTTGACGTTGTTGTTGTTGTTTTTATTATTTATTTGACGTTGTTGTTGTTAACATTGTTGTTGTTTATTTGACGTTGTTGTTGTTGTTGTTTATTTGACGTAGTTTTTGTTATTGACGTTGTTGTTGTTGTTGTTGTTTATTTGACATTTTTGTTGTTGTTGATGTTGTTGTTGTTGTTTTTTATTTCACGTTGTTGTTGTTGTTGTTTATTTGAAGTTGTTGTTGCTGTTATTGTTATTGTTGTTGTTTATTTGACGTTGTTGTTGTTGTTGTTTATTTGACATTGTTGTTGTTGTTTATTTGATGATGTTGTTGTTGTTGTTTATTTGACGTTGTTGGTGTTATTTATTTGACGTTGTTGTAGTTGTTGTTATTGTTTATTTGACGTTGTTGTTGTTATTGTTTATTTGACGTTGTTAATGTTGTTGACATTGTTGTTGTTGTTTTTGTTATTTATTTGACGTTGTTGTTGTTGTTTTTGTTGTTGTTATTGTTGGTGTTGTTGTTTATTTGACGTTGTTGTTGTTGTTTATTTGACGTTGTTGTTGTTGTTTATTTGATGTTGTTTTAGTTGTTGTTATTTATTTGACGTTGTTGTTGTTATTTATTTAACGTTGTTGTTGTTGTTATTGTTTATTTGACGTTGTTAATGTTGTTGACGTTGTTGTTGTTGTTGTTTATTTGACGTTGTTGTTGTTATTGTTGACATTGTTGTTGTTGTTGTTTATTTGACGTTGTTGTTGTTGTTGTTTATTTGATGTTGTTTTAGTTGTTGTTGTTGTTGATTTGACGTTGTTGTTGTTATTTATTTGACGTTGTTATTGTTGTTATTGTTTATTTGACGTTGTTGTTGTTGTTGTTGTTGTTTATTTGACGTTTTTAATGTTGTTGACGTTGTTGTTGTTGTTGTTTATTTGACGTTGTTGTTGTTGTTGTTGTTGTTGACTTTGTTGTTGTTGTTGTTTATTTGACGTTGTTGTTGTTGTTTATTTGATGTTGTTTTAGTTGTTGTTGTTTATTCGACGTTGTTGTTGTTATTTATTTGACGTTGTTGTTGCTGTTATTGTTTATTTGACGTTGTTGTTGTTGTTGTTTATTTGACGTTGTTAATGTTGTTGACGTTGTTGTTGTTGTTGTTTTTGTTATTTATTTGACGTTGTTGTTGTTGTTTTTGTTGTTGTTATTGTTGATGTTGTTGTTGTTGTTTATTTGACGTTGTTGTTGTTGTTGTTTATTTGACGTTGTTATAGTTGTTTATTTGACGTTGTTGTTGTTGTTTATTTGACGTTGTTGTTGTTGTTGACGTTGTTGTTGTTGTTTATTTGACGTTGTTGTTGTTGTTTATTTGATGTTGTTTTAGTTGTTGTTGTTTATTTGATGTTGTTTTAGTTGTTGTTTTTTATTTGACATTATTGTTGTTGACATTGTTGTTGTTGTTGTTGTTGTTTATTTGACGTTGTTGTTGTTGTTGTTTATTTGACGTAGTTGTTGTTATTGACGTTGTTGTTGTTGTTGTTTATTTGACGTTTTTGTTGTTGTTGATGTTGTTGTTGTTCTTGTTTTTTATTTGACGTTGTTGTTGTTTTTTGTTGTTGTTGTTGTTGTTGTTTATTTGATGTTGTTTTAGTTGATGTTGTTGTTGTTGTTTATTTGACGTTGTTGTTGTTGTTTATTTGATGTTGTTTTAGTTGTTGTTGTTTATTTTACGTTGTTGTTTTTTATTTAACGTTGTTATTGTTGACATTGTTGTTGTTGTTTATTTGACGTAGTTGTTGTTATTGATGTTGTTGTTGTTGTTGTTTATTTGACATTTTTGTTGTTGTTGATGTTGTTGTTGTTGTTTTTTATTTGACGTTGTTGTTGTTGTTTATTTGACGATGTTGTTGTTGTTATTGTTATTGTTGTTGTTTATTTGACGTTGTTGTTGTTGTTGTTGTTGTTTATTTGACGTCGTTGTTGTTGTTGTTGTTTATTTTACATTGTTGTTGTTGTTGTTGTTGTTTATTTGACGTTGTTGTTGTTGTTGTTTATTTGAAGTTGTTGTTGTTGTTATTGTTTATTTGACGTTGTTGTTGTTGTTGTTGTTTATTTGACGTTGTTGTTGTTATTTATTTGACGTTATTGTTGTTGTTATTGTTTATTTGAAGTTGTTGTTGTTTATTTGACGTTGTTAATGTTGTTGACGTTGTTGTTGTTGTTTTTGTTATTTATTTGACGTTGTTGTTGTTGTTGTTTTTGTTGTTGTTATTGTTGGTGTTGTTGTTGTTTATTTGACGTTGTTGTTGTTGTTTATTTAACGTTGTTGTTGTTGTTGTTTATTTGACATTGTTGTTGTTGTTGTTGTTTATTTGACGTTGTTGTTATTGTTTATTTGACATTGTTGTTGTTGTTGTTGTTGTTGTTGTTGACGTTGTTGTTGTTGTTGTTTATTTGACGTTGTTGTCGCTGTTGTTTATTTGATGTTCTTTTAGTTGTTGTTGTTTATTTGACGTTGTTGTTGTTGTTGTTTATTTGATGTTGTTTTAGTTATTGTTGTTTATTTGACGTTGTTGTTGTTTTTTATTTGACGTTGTTGTTGTTGTTGACATTGTTATTGTTGTTGTTTATTTGACGTTGTTGTTGTTGTTGTTTATTTGACGTAGTTGTTGTTATTGACGTTGTTGTTGTTGTTTATTTGACGTTTTTGTTGTTGTTGTTGTTGTTATTGTTTATTTGACGTTGTTATTGTTGTTGTTTATTTGACATTGTTAATGTTGTTGACGTTGTTGTTGTTTTTATTAATTATTTGACGTTGTTGTTGTTGACATTGTTGTTGTTTATTTAACGTTGTTGTTGTTGTTGTGTTTTTGACGTAGTTTTTGTTATTGACGTTGTTGTTGTTGTTGTTGTTTTTTTAGTTGACATTTTTGTTGTTGTTTTTTATTTGAAGTTGTTGTTGCTATTATTGTTATTGTTGTTGTTTATTTGACGTTGTTGTTGTTGTTTATTTGACGTTGTTGTTGTTGTTGTTGTTTATTTGACGTTGTTGTTGTTGTTTATTTGACGTTGTTGTTGTTGTTTATTTGACGTTGTTGTTGTTGTTATTGTTTATTTAATGTTGTTGTTGTTGTTGTTGTTGTTGTTTATTTGACGTTGTTAATGTGGTTTACGTTGTTGTTGTTGTTTTTGTTATTTATTTGACGTTGTTGTTGTTGTATTTGTTGTTGTTATTGTTGGTGTTGTTGTTGTTTATTTGACGTTGTTGTTTTTGTTGTTTTTGTTGTTTATTTGACGTTGTTGTTGTTGTTGTTGTTTTTGTTGTTGTTATTGTTGTTGTTGTTGTTGTTTATTTGACGTTGTTGTTGTTGTTGTTTATTTGACATTTTTGTTGTTGTTGATGTTATATTGTTTTTTATTTGACGTTGTTGTTGTTGTTGTTTATTTGACGTTGTTGTTGTTATTGTTATTGTTGTTGTTTATTTGACGTTGTTGTTGTTGTTGTTGTTTATTTGACGTTGTTGTTGTTGTTGTTGTTGTTTATTTGACGTTGTTGTTGTTGTTGTTGTTTATTTGACGTTGTTGTTGTTGTTGTTGTTTATTTGACGTGATTTGTTGTTGTTGTTATTGTTTATTTGACGTTGTTGTTGTGGTTTATTTGACGTTGTTGTTGTTATTTATTTGACGTTGTTGTTGTTGTTATTGTTTATTTGACGTTGTTGTTGTTGTTGTTGTTGTTTATTTGACGTTGTTAATGTTGTTGACGTTGTTGTTGTTGTTTTTGTTATTTATTTGACGTTGTTGTTGTTGTTGTTGTTGTTGTTTTTGTTGTTGTTATTGTTGTTGTTGTTGTTTATTTGACGTTGTTGTTGTTGTTGTTGTTGTTTATTTGACGTTGTTGTTGTTGTTTATTTGACGTTGTTGTTGTTGTTTATTTGACATTGTTGTTATTGTTTATTTGACATTGTTGTTGTTGTTGTTGACGTTGTTGTTGTTGTTGTTGTTTATTTGACGTTGTTGTTGCTGTTGTTTATTTGATGTTGTTTTAGTTGTTGTTATTTATTTGACGTTGTTGTTGTTGTTGTTTATTTGATGTTGTTTTAGTTGTTGTTGTTTATTTGACATTGTTGTTGTTTTTTATTTGACGTTGTTGTTGTTGACATTGTTGTTGTTGTTGTTTATTTGACATTGTTGTTGTTGTTTATTTGACGTAGTTGTTGTTATTAACGTTGTTGTTGTTATTGTTTATTTGACGTTTTTATTGTTGTTGTTGTTGTTATTGTTTATTTGACGTTGTTATTGTTGTTGTTTATTTGACGTTGTTAATGTTGTTGACGTTGTTGTTGTTGTTTTTGTTATTTATTTGACGTTGTTGTTGTTATTGACGTTGTTGTTGTTGTTGTTTATTTGACATTTTTGTTGTTGTTGATGTTGTTGTTGTTGTTTTTTATTTGACGTTCTTGTTGTTGTTGTTTATTTAAAGTTGTTGTTGTTGTTATTGTTATTGTTGTTGTTTATTTGATGTTGTTGTTGTTGTTGTTGTTTATTTGACGTTGTTGTTGTTGTTTATTTGATGTTGTTGTTGTTGTTGTTTATTTGACGTTGTTGTTGTTATTTATTTGACGTTATTGTTGTTGTTGTTATTGTTTATTTGGCGTTGTTGTTGTTGTTATTGTTTATTTGACGTTGTTAATGTTGTTGACGTTGTTGTTGTTGTTTTTGTTATTTATTTGACGTTGTTGTTGTTTTTATTGTTGTTATTGTTGGTGTTGTTGTTGTTTATTTGACGTTGTTGTTGTTGTTTGTTTGACGTTAATGTTGTTGTTGTTTATTTGACGTTGTTGTTGTTGTTGTTTATTTGACGTTGTTGTTGTTGTTGTTTATTTGACATTGTTGTTGTTGTGTTGACGTTGTTGTTGTTGTTGTTTATTTGACGTTGTTGTTGTTGTTGTTGTTTATTTGATGTTGTTTTAGTTGTTGTTGTTTATTTGACGTTGTTGTTATTGTTGTTGTTGTTGTTTATTTGATGTTGTTTTAGTTGTTGTTGTTGTTGTTTATTTAACGTTGTTGTTGTTGTTGTTGTTGTTGTTGTTTATTTGACGTTGTTAATGTGGTTTACGTTGTTGTTGTTGTTTTTGTTATTTATTTGACGTTGTTGTTGTTGTTGTATTTGTTGTTGTTATTGTTGGTGTTGTTGTTGTTTATTTGACGTTGTTGTTTTTGTTGTTTTTGTTATTTATTTGACGTTGTTGTTGTTGTTGTTGTTGTTTTTGTTGTTGTTATTGTTGGTGTTGTTGTTGTTTATTTGACGTTGTTGTTGTTGTTGTTTATTTGACATTTTTGTTGTTGTTGATGTTGTTGTTGTTTTTTATTTGACGTTGTTGTTGTTGTTGTTGTTTATTTGACGTTGTTGTTGTTGTTATTGTTATTGTTGTTATTTATTTGACGTTGTTGTTGTTGTTGTTGTTTATTTGACGTTGTTGTTGTTGTTGTTTATTTGACGTTGTTGTTGTTGTTGTTGTTTATTTGACGTTGTTGTTGTTGTTGTTTATTTGACGTTGTTGTTGTTGTTGTTATTGTTTATTTGACGTTGTTGTTGTTGTTATTTATTTGACGTTGTTGTTGTTATTTATTTGACGTTGTTGTTGTTGTTATTGTTTATTTGACGTTGTTGTTGTTGTTGTTGTTTATTTGACGTTGTTAATGTTGTTGACGTTGTTGTTGTTGTTTTTGTTATTTATTTGACGTTGTTGTTGTTGTTGTTTTTGTTGTTGTTATTGTTGTTGTTGTTGTTTATTTGACGTTGTTGTTGTTGTTGTTGTTTATTTGACGTTGTTGTTGTTGTTGTTTATTTGACGTTGTTGTAGTTGTTTATTTGACGTTGTTGTTATTGTTTATTTGACATTGTTGTTGTTGTTGTTGACGTTGTTGTTGTTGTTGTTGTTGTTGTTTATTTGACGTTGTTGTTGCTGTTGTTTATTTGATGTTGTTTTAGTTGTTGTTATTTATTTGACGTTGTTGTTGTTGTTGTTTATTTGATGTTGTTTTAGTTGTTGTTGTTTATTTGACATTGTTGTTGTTTTTTATTTGACGTTGTTGTTGACATTGTTGTTGTTGTTGTTTATTTGACGTTGTTGTTGTTGTTTATTTGACGTAGTTGTTGTTATTGACGTTGTTGTTGTTATTGTTTATTTGACGTTTTTGTTGTTGTTGTTGTTATTGTTTATTTGACCTTGTTATTATTGTTGTTTATTTGACGTTGTTAATGTTGTTGATGTTGTTGTTGTTGTTTTTATTATTTATTTGACGTTGTTGTTGTTGACATTGTTGTTGTTTATTTGACGTTGTTGTTGTTGTTGTTTATTTGACGTAGTTTTTGTTATTGACGTTGTTGTTGTTGTTGTTGTTTATTTGACATTTTTGTTGTTGTTGATGTTGTTGTTGTTGTTGTTTATTTCACGTTGTTGTTGTTGTTGTTTATTTGAAGTTGTTGTTGCTGTTATTGTTATTGTTGTTGTTTATTTGACGTTGTTGTTGTTGTTTATTTGACATTGTTGTTGTTGTTTATTTGATGTTGTTGTTGTTGTTGTTTATTTGACGTTGTTGGTGTTATTTAATTGACGTTGTTGTAGTTGTTGTTATTGTTTATTTGACGTTGTTGTTGTTATTGTTTATTTGACGTTGTTAATGTTGTTGACATTGTTGTTGTTGTTTTTGTTATTTATTTGACGTTGTTGTTGTTGTTTTTGTTGTTGTTATTGTTGGTGTTGTTGTTGTTGTTGTTGTTGTTGTTTTTGTTGTTGTTATTGTTGGTGTTGTTGTTGTTTATTTGACGTTGTTGTTGTTGTTGTTTGTTTGACGTTGTTGTTGTTGTTTATTTGACGTTGTTGTTGTTGTTGTTTATTTGACGTTGTTGTTGTTGTTTATTTGACATTGTTGTTGTTGTTGTGTTGACGTTGTTGTTGTTGTGTTGACGTTGTTGTTGTTGTTGTTTATTTGACGTTGTTGTTGTTGTTGTTGTTTATTTGATGTTGTTTTAGTTGTTGCTGTTTATTTGACGTTGTTGTTGTTGTTGTTGTTTATTTGATGTTGTTTTAGTTTTTGTTGTTGTTTTTTATTTGACGTTGTTGTTTTTCACATTGTTGTTGTTGTTGTTTATTTGACGTTGTTGTTGTTGTTTATTTGACGTTGTTGTTGTTGTTTATTTGACGTTTTTGTTGTTGTTGATGTTGTTATTGTTGTTGTTTTTTATTTGACGTTGTTGTTGTTATTTGACGTTGTTGTTGTTGTTTATTTGATGTTGTTTTAGTTGTTGTTGTTGTTTATTTGACATTGTTGTTGTTGTTGTTTATTTGATGTTGTTTTAGTTGTTGTTGTTTATTTGACATTGTTGTTGTTGTTGTTTATTTGATGTTGTTTTAGTTGTTGTTGTTTATTTGACATTGTTGTTGTTTTTTTATTTAACGTTGTTGTTGTTGACATTGTTGTTGTTGTTGTTGTTTATTTGACGTAGTTTTTGTTATTGATGTTGTTGTTGTTGTTGTTGTTGTTTATTTGACATTTTTGTTGTTGTTTATTTGACAATGTTGTTGTTGTTATTGTTATTGTTGTTGTTTATTTGACGTTGTTGTTGTTGTTGTTTATTTGACGTTGTTGTTGTTGTTGTTTATTTGACGTTGTTGTTGTTGTTGTTTATTTGACGTTGTTGTTGTTATTTATTTGACGTTGTTGTTGTTGTTATTGTTTATTTAACGTTGTTGTTGTTGTTGTTTATTTGACGTTGTTAATGTTGTTGACGTTTTTGTTGTTGTTTTTGTTATTTATTTGACGTTGTTGTTGTTGTTGTTGTTGTTTTTGTTGTTGTTATTGTTGGTGTTGTTGTTGTTTATTTGACGTTGTTGTTGTTGTTGTTTATTTGACGTTGTTGTTGTTGTTGTTGTTTATTTGACGTTGTTGTTGTTGTTGTTTATTTGACGTTGTTGTTGTTGTTTATTTGACATTGTTGTTGTTGTTGTTGTTGTTGTTTATTTGACGTTGTTGTTGCTGTTGTTTATGTGATGTTGTTTTAGTTGTTGTTGTTGTTGTTGTTGTTTATTTGATGTCGTTTTAGTTGTTGTTGTTTATTTGACGTTGTTGTTGTTTTTTATTTGACGTTGTTGTTGTTGACATTGTTGTTGTTGTTTATTTGACGTAGTTGTTGTTATTGAAGTTGTTGTTGTTGTTGTTTATTTGACATTTTTGTTGTTGCTGTTGTTGTTGTTGTTGTTATTGTTTATTTGACGTTGTTATTGTTGTTGTTTATTTGACGTTGTTAATGTTGTTGACGTTGTTGTTGTTGTTTTTGTTATTTATTTGACGTTGTTGTTGTTGACATTGTTGTTGTTTATTTGACGTTGTTGTTGTTGTTTATTTGACGTAGTTGTTGTTATTGACGTTGTTGTTGTTGTTGTTTATTTGACATTTTTGTTGTTGTTGATGTTGTTGTTGTTGTTTTTTATTTGACGTTCTTGTTGTTGTTGTTTATTTAAAGTTGTTGTTGTTGTTATTGTTATTGTTGTTGTTTATTTGATGTTGTTGTTGTTGTTGTTGTTGTTTATTTGACGTTGTTGTTGTTGTTTATTTGATGTTGTTGTTGTTGTTGTTTATTTGACGTTGTTGTTGTTATTTATTTGACGTTATTGTTGTTGTTGTTATTGTTTATTTGACGTTGTTGTTGTTGTTATTGTTTATTTGACGTTGTTAATGTTGTTGACGTTGTTGTTGTTGTTTTTGTTATTTATTTGACGTTGTTGTTGTTGTTGTTTTTATTTTTGTTATTGTTGGTGTTGTTGTTGTTTATTTGACGTTGTAGTTGTTGTTTGTTTGACGTTAATGTTGTTGTTGTTTATTTGACGTTGTTGTTGTTGTTTATTTGACGTTGTTGTTGTTGTTGTTTATTTGACATTGTTGTTGTTGTGTTGACGTTGTTGTTGTTGTTGTTTATTTGACGTTGTTGTTGTTGTTGTTGTTTATTTGATGTTGTTTTAGTTGTTGTTGTTTATTTGACGTTGTTGTTGTTGTTGTTGTTGTTTATTTGATGTTGTTTTAGTTGTTGTTGTTTATTTGACGTTGTTGTTGTTTTTTATTTGACGTTGTTGTTGTTGACATTGTTGTTGTTGTTATTTATTTGACGTTGTTGTTGTTGTTGTTTATTTGACGTAGTTGTTGTTATTGACGTAGTTGTTGTTGTTGTGGTTTATTTGACGTTTTTGTTGTTGTTGATGTTGTTGTTGTTGTTTTTTATTTGATGTTATTGTTGTTGTTGTTTATTTGACGTTGTTGTTGTTATTGTTGTTGTTGTTGTTTATTTGACATTGTTGTTGTTGTTTATTTGACGTTGTTGTTGTTGTTTATTTGACGTTGTTGTTGTTGTTTATTTGACGTTGTTGTTGTTATTTATTTGACGTTGTTGTTGTTGTTATTGTTTATTTGACGTCGTTGTTGTTGTTGTTGTTTATTTGACGTTGTTAATGTTGTTGACGTTGTTGTTGTTGTTTTTGTTATTTATTTGACGTTGTTGTTGTTGTTGTTTTTGTTGTTGTTATTGTTGTTGTTGTTGTTTATTTGACGTTGTTGTTGTTGTTATTTATTTGACATTGTTGTTGTTGTTGTTGTTGTTTATTTGACGTTATTGTTGTTGTTGTTGTTTATTTGACATTGTTATTGTTGTTGTTGTTGTTTATATGACGTTGTTGTTGTTGTTGACGTTGTTGTTGTTGTTGTTATTGTTTAATTAACGTTGTTGTTGTTGTTTATTTGACGTTGTTAATGTTGTTGACGTTGTTGTTGTTGTTTTTGTTGTTTATTTGACGTTGTTGTTGTTGTTGTTTTTGTTGTTGTTATTGTTGTTGTTGTTGTTTATTTGACGTTGTTGTTGTTGTTATTTATTTGACGTTGTTGTTGTTGTTGTTTATTTGAGATTGTTGTTGTTGTTGTTTATTTGACGTTGTTGTTGTTGTTTATTTGACGTTGTTGTTGTTGTTTATTTGACGTTGTTGTTGTTGTTGTTTATTTGATGTTGTTTTAGTTGTTGTTATTTATTTGACGTTGTTGTTGTTATTTATTTGATGTTGTTGTTGTTGTTGTTATTGTTTATTTGACGTTGTTGTTGTTGTTGTTGTTGTTGTTTATTTGACGTTGTTAATGTTGTTGACGTTGTTGTTGTTGTTGTTGTTTTTGTTATTTATTTGACGTTGTTGTTTTTGTTGTTGTTATTGTTGTTGTTGTTGTTGTTGTTTATTTGACCTTGTTGTTGTTGTTGTTGTTGTTTATTTGACGTTGTTGTTGTTGTTTATTTGACGTTGTTGTTGTTGTTGTTTATTGGACGTTGTTGTTGTTGTTGTTGACGTTGTTGTTGTTGTTGTTTATTTGACGTTGTTGTTGTTGTTGTTGTTTATTTGATGTTGTTTTAGTTGTTGTTGTTTATTTGATGTTATTTTAGTTGTTGTTTTTTATTTGACGTTATTGTTGTTGACATTGTTGTTGTTGTTGTTGTTGTTGTTTATTTGACGTTGTTGTTGTTGTTTATTTGACGTAGTTGTTGTTATTGACGTTGTTGTTGTTGTTTATTTGACGTTTTTGTTGTTGTTGATGTTGTTGTTGTTGTTGTTTATTTGACGTTGTTAATGTTGTTGACGTTGTTGTTGTTGTTGTTGTTTTTGTTATTTATTTGACGTTGTTGTTTTTGTTGTTGTTATTGTTGTTGTTGTTGTTGTTGTTTATTTGACCTTGTTGTTGTTGTTGTTGTTTATTTGACGTTGTTGTTGTTGTTTATTTGACGTTGTTGTTGTTGTTGTTTATTGGACGTTGTTGTTGTTGTTGTTGACGTTGTTGTTGTTGTTGTTTATTTGACGTTGTTGTTGTTGTTGTTGTTTATTTGATGTTGTTTTAGTTGTTGTTGTTTATTTGATGTTATTTTAGTTGTTGTTTTTTATTTGACGTTATTGTTGTTGACATTGTTGTTGTTGTTGTTGTTGTTGTTGTTTATTTGACGTTGTTGTTGTTGTTTATTTGACGTAGTTGTTGTTATTGACGTTGTTGTTGTTGTTGTTGTTTATTTGACGTTTTTGTTGTTGTTGATGTTGTTGTTGTTGTTTTTTATTTGACGTTGTTGTTGTTATTTGATGTTGTTGTTGTTGTTGTTGTTGTTTATTTGATGTTGTTTTAGTTGTTGTTGTTGTTGTTTATTTGACGTTGTTGTTGTTGCTGTTTATTTGATGTTGTTTTAGTTGTTGTTGTTTATTTTACGTTGTTGTTGTTTTTTATTTAACGTTGTTGTTGTTGACATTGTTGTTGTTGTTTATTTGACGTAGTTGTTGTTATTGATGTTGTTGTTGTTGTTTATTTGACATTTTTGTTGTTGTTGATGTTGATTTGACGTTGTTGTTGTTGTTGTTTATTTGACGTTGTTGTTGTTGTTTATTTGACGTTGTTGTTGTTGTTGTTATTGTTTATTTGACGTTGTTGTTGTTGTTGTTGTTGTATATTTGATGTTGTTGTTGTTATTTATTTGACGTTGTTGTTGTTGTTATTGTTTATTTGACGTTGTTGTTGTTGTTTATTTGACGTTGTTGTTGTTGTTGTTTATTTGACATTGTTGTTGTTGTGTTGACGTTGTTGTTGTTGTTGTTTATTTGACGTTGTTGTTGTTGTTGTTGTTTATTTGATGTTGTTTTAGTTGTTGTTGTTTATTTGACGTTGTTGTTGTTGTTGTTGTTGTTTATTTGATGTTGTTTTAGTTGTTGTTGTTTATTTGACGTTGTTGTTGTTTTTTATTTGACGTTGTTGTTGTTGACATTGTTGTTGTTGTTATTTATTTGACGTTGTTGTTGTTGTTTATTTGACGTAGTTGTTGTTATTGACGTAGTTGTTGTTGTTGTGGTTTATTTGACGTTTTTGTTGTTGTTGATGTTGTTGTTGTTGTTTTTTATTTGATGTTATTGTTGTTGTTGTTTATTTGACGTTGTTGTTGTTATTGTTGTTGTTGTTGTTTATTTGACATTGTTGTTGTTGTTTATTTGACGTTGTTGTTGTTGTTTATTTGACGTTGTTGTTGTTGTTTATTTGACGTTGTTGTTGTTATTTATTTGACGTTGTTGTTGTTGTTATTGTTTATTTGACGTCGTTGTTGTTGTTGTTGTTTATTTGACGTTGTTAATGTTGTTGACGTTCTTGTTGTTGTTTTTGTTATTTATTTGACGTTGTTGTTGTTGTTGTTTTTGTTGTTGTTATTGTTGTTGTTGTTGTTTATTTGACGTTGTTGTTGTTGTTATTTATTTGACATTGTTGTTGTTGTTGTTGTTGTTTATTTGACGTTATTGTTGTTGTTGTTGTTTATTTGACATTGTTATTGTTGTTGTTGTTGTTTATATGACGTTGTTGTTGTTGTTGACGTTGTTGTTGTTGTTGTTATTGTTTAATTAACGTTGTTGTTGTTGTTTATTTGACGTTGTTAATGTTGTTGACGTTGTTGTTGTTGTTTTTGTTGTTTATTTGACGTTGTTGTTGTTGTTTTTGTTGTTGTTATTGTTGTTGTTGTTGTTTATTTGACGTTGTTGTTGTTGTTATTTATTTGACGTTGTTGTTGTTGTTGTTTATTTGAGATTGTTGTTGTTGTTGTTTATTTGACGTTGTTGTTGTTGTTTATTTGACGTTGTTGTTGTTGTTTATTTGACGTTGTTGTTGTTGTTGTTGTTTATTTGATGTTGTTTTAGTTGTTGTTATTTATTTGACGTTGTTGTTGTTATTTATTTGATGTTGTTGTTGTTGTTGTTATTGTTTATTTGACGTTGTTGTTGTTGTTGTTGTTGTTTATTTGACGTTGTTAATGTTGTTGACGTTGTTGTTGTTGTTGTTGTTTTTGTTATTTATTTGACGTTGTTGTTTTTGTTGTTGTTATTGTTGTTGTTGTTGTTGTTGTTTATTTGACCTTGTTGTTGTTGTTGTTGTTGTTTATTTGACGTTGTTGTTGTTGTTTATTTGACGTTGTTGTTGTTGTTGTTTATTGGACGTTGTTGTTGTTGTTGTTGACGTTGTTGTTGTTGTTGTTTATTTGACGTTGTTGTTGTTGTTGTTGTTGTTTATTTGATGTTGTTTTAGTTGTTGTTGTTTATTTGATGTTATTTTAGTTGTTGTTTTTTATTTGACGTTATTGTTGTTGACATTGTTGTTGTTGTTGTTGTTGTTGTTTATTTGACGTTGTTGTTGTTGTTTATTTGACGTAGTTGTTGTTATTGACGTTGTTGTTGTTGTTGTTTATTTGACGTTTTTGTTGTTGTTGATGTTGTTGTTGTTGTTGTTTATTTGACGTTGTTAATGTTGTTGACGTTGTTGTTGTTGTTGTTGTTTTTGTTATTTATTTGACGTTGTTGTTTTTGTTGTTGTTATTGTTGTTGTTGTTGTTGTTGTTGTTTATTTGACCTTGTTGTTGTTGTTGTTGTTTATTTGACGTTGTTGTTGTTGTTTATTTGACGTTGTTGTTGTTGTTGTTTATTGGACGTTGTTGTTGTTGTTGTTGACGTTGTTGTTGTTGTTGTTTATTTGACGTTGTTGTTGTTGTTGTTGTTTATTTGATGTTGTTTTAGTTGTTGTTGTTTATTTGATGTTATTTTAGTTGTTGTTTTTTATTTGACGTTATTGTTGTTGACATTGTTGTTGTTGTTGTTGTTGTTGTTTATTTGACGTTGTTGTTGTTGTTTATTTGACGTAGTTGTTGTTATTGACGTTGTTGTTGTTGTTGTTTATTTGACGTTTTTGTTGTTGTTGATGTTGTTGTTGTTGTTGTTTTTTATTTGACGTTGTTGTTGTTATTTGATGTTGTTGTTGTTGTTGTTGTTGTTTATTTGATGTTGTTTTAGTTGTTGTTGTTGTTGTTTATTTGACGTTGTTGTTGTTGTTTATTTGATGTTGTTGTAGTTGTTGTTGTTTATTTTACGTTGTTGTTGTTTTTTATTTAACGTTGTTGTTGTTGACATTGTTGTTGTTGTTTATTTTACGTAGTTGTTGTTATTGATGTTGTTGTTGTTGTTTATTTGACATTTTTGTTGTTGTTGATGTTGTTATTGTTGTTTTTTATTTGACGTTGTTGTTGTTGTTGTTTATTTGACGTTGTTGTTGTTATTGTTATTGTTGTTGTTTATTTGACGTTGTTGTTGTTGTTATTGTTATTCTTGTTGTTTATTTGACGTTGTTGTTGTTGTTGTTGTTTATTTGACGTTGTTGTTGTTGTTGTTGTTTATTTGACGTTGTTGTTGTTGTTTATTTGACGTTGTTGTTGTTGTTGTTTATTTGACGTTGTTGTTGTTGTTGTTGTTGTTATTGTTTATTTGACGTTGTTGTTGTTGTTGTTTATTTGATGTTGTTGTTGTTATTTATTTGACGTTGTTGTTGTTGTTATTGTTTATTTGACGTTGTTGTTGTTGTTTATTTGACGTTGTTAATGTTGTTGATGTTGTTGTTGTTGTTTTTGTTATTTATTTGACGTTGTTGTTGTTGTTGTTTTTGTTGTTGTTATTGTTGGTGTTGTTGTTGTTTATTTGACATTGTTGTTGTTGTTGTTTATTTGACGTTGTTGTTGTTGTTGTTGTTGTTTATTTGACGTTGTTGTTGTTGTTGTTGTTGTTTATTTGACGTTGTTGTTGTTGTTTATTTGACATTGTTGTTGTTGTTGTTGTTGACGTTGTTGTTGTTGTTGTTTATTTGACGTTGTTGTCGCTGTTGTTTATTTGATGTTGTTTTAGTTGTTGTTGTTTATTTGATGTTGTTGTTGTTGTTTATTTGACGTAGTTGTTGTTATTGACGTTGTTGTTGTTGTTGTTTATTTGACGTTTTTGTTGTTGTTGTTGTTGTTGTTATTGTTTATTTGACGTTGTTATTGTTGTTGTTTATTTGACATTGTTAATGTTGTTGACGTTGTTGTTGTTGTTTTTATTATTTATTTGACGTTGTTGTTGTTGACATTGTTGTTGTTTATTTGACGTTGTTGTTGTTGTTGTTGTTTATTTGACGTAGTTTTTGTTATTGACGTTGTTGTTGTTGTTGTTTATTTGACATTTTTGTTGTTGTTGATGTTGTTGTTGTTGTTTTTTATTTGACGTTGTTGTTGTTGTTGTTTATCTGAAGTTGTTGTTGCTGTTATTGTTATTGTTGTTGTTTATTTGACGTTGTTGTTGTTGTTGTTGTTTATTTGACGTTGTTGTTGTTGTTTATTTGATGTTGTTGTTGTTGTTTATTTCACGTTGTTGTTGTTATTTATTTGACGTTGTTGTTGTTGGTGTTATTGTTTATTTGACGTTGTTGTTGTTGTTATTGTTTATTTGACGTTGTTAATGTTGTTGACGTTGTTGTTGTTGTTTTTGTTATTTATTTGACGTTGTTGTTGTTGTTGTTTTTGTTGTTGTTATTGTTGGTGTTGTTGTTTATTTGACGTTGTTGTTGTTGTATATTTGACGTTGTTGTTGTTGTTTATTTGATGTTGTTTTAGTTGTTGTTATTTATTTGACGTTGTTGTTGTTATTTATTTGACGTTGTTGTTGTTGTTATTATTTATTTGACGTTGTTGTTGTTGTTGTTGTTGTTTATTTGACGTTGTTAATGTTGTTGACGTTGTTGTTGTTGTTGTTTTTGTTATTTATTTGACGTTGTTGTTGTTTTTGTTGTTGTTATTGTTGTTGTTGTTGTTATTTATTTGACGTTGTTGTTGTTGTTGTTTATTTGACATTGTTGTTGTTGTTGTTTATTTGACGTTGTTAATGTTGTTGACGTTGTTGTTGTTGTTGTTGTTTATTTGACGTTGTTGTTGTTGTTGTTGTTGTTTATTTGACGTTGTTGTTATTGTTTTTTTGACATTGTTGTTGTTGTTGTTGTTGACGTTGTTATTGTTGTTGTTTATTTGACGTTGTTGTTTATTTGATGTTGTTTTAGTTGTTGTTGTTTATTTGATGTTGTTTTAGTTGTTGTTTTTTATTTGACGTTATTGTTGTTGACATTGTTGTTGTTGTTGTTGTTGTTTATTTGACGTTGTTGTTGTTGTTGTTGTTTATTTGATGTTGTTTTAGTTGTTGTTGTTTATTTTACGTTGTTGTTGTTTTTTATTTAACATTGTTGTTGTTGACATTGTTGTTGTTGTTTATTTGACGTAGTTGTTGTTATTGATGTTGTTGTTGTTGTTTATTTGACATTTTTGTTGTTGTTGATGTTGTTGTTGTTGTTTTTTATTTGACGTTGTTGTTGTTGTTGTTTATTTGACGTTGTTGTTGTTGTTATTGTTATTGTTGTTGTTTATTTGACGTTGTTGTTATTGTTATTGTTATTCTTGTTGTTTATTTGACGTTGTTGTTGTTGTTGTTGTTTATTTGACGTTGTTGTTGTTGTTGTTTATTTGACGTTGTTGTTGTTGTTGTTATTTATTTGACGTTGTTGTTGTTGTTGTTTATTTGACGTTGTTGTTGTTGTTGTTATTGTTTATTTGATGTTGTTGTTGTTGTTGTTGTTTATTTGATGTTGTTGTTGTTATTTATTTGACGTTGTTGTTGTTGTTATTGTTTATTTGACGTTGTTGTTGTTGTTTATTTGACGTTGTTAATGTTGTTGATGTTGTTGTTGTTGTTTTTGTTATTTATTTGACGTTGTTGTTGTTGTTGTTGTTGTTTTTGTTGTTGTTATTATTGGTGTTGTTGTTGTTTATTTGACATTGTTGTTGTTGTTGTTTATTTGACGTTGTTGTTGTTGTTGTTGTTGTTGTTTTTTTTTGACGTTGTTGTTGTTGTTGTTGTTGTTTATTTGACGTTGTTGTTATTGTTTATTTGACATTGTTGTTGTTGTTGTTGACGTTGTTGTTGTTGTTGTTGTTGTTTATTTGACGTTGTTGTCGCTGTTGTTTATTTGATGTTGTTTTAGTTGTTGTTGTTTATTTGACGTTGTCGTTGTTGTTGTTGTTTATTTGATGTTGTTTTAGTTGTTGTTGTTTATTTTACGTTGTTGTTGTTTTTTATTTGACGTTGTTGTTGTTGACATTGTTGTTGTTGTTGTTGTTTATTTGATGTTGTTGTTGTTTATTTGACGTAGTTGTTGTTATTGACGTTGTTGTTGTTATTGTTTATTTGACGTTGTTATTGTTGTTGTTTATTTGACATTGTTAATGTTGTTGACGTTGTTGTTGTTGTTTTTATTATTTATTTGACGTTGTTGTTGTTGACATTGTTGTTGTTTATTTGACGTTGTTGTTGTTGTTTATTTGACGTTGTTGTTGTTGTTGTTGTTGTTGTTTATTTGACGTTGTTGTTGTTGTTGTTGTTGTTGTTTATTTGACGTTGTTGTTATTGTTTTTTTGACATTGTTGTTGTTGTTGTTGACGTTGTTATTGTTGTTGTTTATTTGACGTTGTTGTTTATTTGATGTTGTTTTAGTTGTTGTTGTTTATTTGATGTTGTTTTAGTTGTTGTTTTTTATTTGACGTTATTGTTGTTGACATTGTTGTTGTTGTTGTTGTTGTTGTTTATTTGACGTTGTTGTTGTTGTTGTTTATTTGACGTAGTTGTTGTTATTGACGTTGTTGTTGTTGTTGTTTATTTGACGTTTTTGTTGTTGTTGATGTTGTTGTTGTTGTTGTTGTTGTTTTTTATTTGACGTTGTTGTTGTTATTTGATGTTGTTGTTGTCGTTGTTGTTGTTGTTTATTTGATGTTGTTTTAGTTGTTGTTGTTGTTGTTTATTTGACGTTGTTGTTGTTGTTTATTTGATGTTGTTTTAGTTGTTGTTGTTTATTTTACGTTGTTGTTGTTTTTTATTTAACGTTGTTGTTGTTGACATTGTTGTTGTTGTTTATTTTACGTAGTTGTTGTTATTGATGTTGTTGTTGTTGTTTATTTGACATTTTTGTTGTTGTTGATGTTGTTATTGTTGTTTTTTATTTGACGTTGTTGTTGTTGTTGTTTATTTGACGTTGTTGTTGTTATTGTTATTGTTGTTGTTTATTTGACGTTGTTGTTGTTGTTATTGTTATTCTTGTTGTTTATTTGACGTTGTTGTTGTTGTTGTTGTTTATTTGACGTTGTTGTTGTTGTTGTTGTTTATTTGACGTTGTTGTTGTTGTTTATTTGACGTTGTTGTTGTTGTTGTTTATTTGACGTTGTTGTTGTTGTTGTTGTTATTGTTTATTTGACGTTGTTGTTGTTGTTGTTGTTTATTTGACGTTTTTGTTGTTGTTGATGTTGTTGTTGTTGTTTTTTATTTGACGTTGTTGTTGTTATTTGATGTTGTTGTTGTTGTTGTTGTTGTTGTTGTTTATTTGATGTTGTTTTAGTTGTTGTTGTTGTTGTTTATTTGACGTTGTTGTTGTTGTTGTTTATTTGATGTTGTTTTAGTTGTTGTTGTTTATTTTACGTTGTTGTTGTTTTTTATTTAACGTTGTTGTTGTTGACATTGTTGTTGTTGTTTATTTGACGTAGTTGTTGTTATTGATGTTGTTGTTGTTGTTTATTTGACATTTTTGTTGTTGTTGATGTTGATGTTGTTGTTGTTGTTGTTTTTTATTTGACGTTGTTGTTGTTGTTGTTGTTTATTTGACGTTGTTGTTGTTGTTGTTTATTTGACGTTGTTGTTGTTGTTGTTGTTTATTTGACGTTGTTGTTGTTGTTTATTTGACGTTGTTGTTGTTGTTGTTATTGTTTATTTGACGTTGTTGTTGTTGTTGTTGTTGTATATTTGATGTTGTTGTTGTTATTTATTTGACGTTGTTGTTGTTGTTATTGTTTATTTGACGTTGTTGTTGTTGTTTATTTGACGTTGTTAATGTTGTTGACGTTGTTGTTGTTGTTTTTGTTATTTATTTGACGTTGTTGTTGTTGTTGTTGTTGTTTTTGTTGTTGTTATTGTTGGTGTTGTTGTTGTTTATTTGACATTGTTGTTGTTGTTGTTGTTTATTTGACGTTGTTGTTGTTGTTGTTGTTGTTTATTTGACGTTGTTGTTGTTGTTGTTGTTGTTGTTTATTTGACGTTGTTGTTATTGGTTTTTTAACATTGTTGTTGTTGTTGTTGTTGTTTACGTTGTTGTTGTTGTTGTTGTTGTTTATTTGACGTTGTTGTTTATTTGATGTTGTTTTAGTTGTTGTTGTTTATTTGATGTTGTTTTAGTTGTTGTTTTTTATTTGACGTTATTGTTGTTGACATTGTTGTTGTTGTTGTTGTTGTTTATTTGACGTTGTTGTTATTGTTGTTTATTTGACGTAGTTGTTGTTATTGACGTTGTTGTTGTTGTTGTTTATTTGACGTTTTTGTTGTTGTTGATGTTGTTGTTGTTGTTGTTTTTTATTTGACGTTGTTGTTGTTATTTGATGTTGTTGTTGTTGTTGTTTATTTGATGTTGTTTTAGTTGTTGTTGTTGTTGTTTATTTGACGTTGTTGTTGTTGTTGTTTATTTGATGTTGTTTTAGTTGTTGTTGTTTATTTTACGTTGTTGTTGTTTTTTATTTAACGTTGTTGTTGTTGACATTGTTGTTGTTGTTTATTTGACGTAGTTGTTGTTATTGATGTTATTTATTTGACATTTTTGTTGTTGTTGATGTTGTTGTTGTTGTTTTTTATTTGACGTTGTTGTTGTTGTTGTTTATTTGACGTTGTTGTTGTTGTTATTGTTATTGTTGTTGTTTATTTGACGTTGTTGTTGTTGTTATTGTTATTCTTGTTGTTTATTTGACGTTGTTGTTGTTGTTGTTTATTTGACGTTGTTGTTGTTGTTGTTTATTTGACATTGTTGTTGTTGTTGTTTATTTGACGTTGTTGTTGTTGTTATTGTTGTTATTGTTTATTTGACGTTGTTGTTGTTGTTGTTGTTGTTTATTTGATGTTGTTGTTGTTATTTATTTGACGTTGTTGTTGTTGTTATTGTTTATTTGACGTTGTTGTTGTTGTTTATTTGACGTTGTTAATGTTGTTGACGTTGTTGATGTTGTTGTTTTTGTTATTTATTTGACGTTGTTGTTGTTGTTGTTTTTGTTGTTGTTATTGTTGGTGTTGTTGTTGTTTATTTGACATTGTTGTTGTTGTTGTTTATTTGACGTTGTTGTTGTTGTTGTTGTTGTTTATTTGACGTTGTTGTTGTTGTTGTTGTTGTTGTTTATTTGACGTTGTTGTTATTGTTTTTTTGACATTGTTGTTGTTGTTGTTGTTGACGTTGTTATTGTTGTTGTTTATTTGACGTTGTTGATTATTTGATGTTGTTTTAGTTGTTGTTGTTTATTTGATGTTGTTTTAGTTGTTGTTTTTTATTTGACGTTATTGTTGTTGACATTGTTGTTGTTGTTGTTGTTGTTTATTTGACGTTGTTGTTGTTGTTGTTTATTTGACGTAGTTGTTGTTGTTGTTGTTGTTTATTTGATGTTGTTTTAGTTGTTGTTGTTTATTTTACGTTGTTGTTGTTGTTTTTTATTTAACATTGTTGTTGTTGACATTGTTGTTGTTGTTTATTTGACGTAGTTGTTGTTATTGATGTTGTTGTTGTTGTTTATTTGACATTTTTGTTGTTGTTGATGTTGTTGTTGTTGTTTTTTATTTGACGTTGTTGTTGTTGTTGTTTATTTGACGTTGTTGTTGTTGTTATTGTTATTGTTGTTGTTTATTTGACGTTGTTGTTGTTGTTATTGTTATTCTTGTTGTTTATTTGACGTTGTTGTTGTTGTTGTTGTTTATTTGACGTTGTTGTTGTTGTTGTTTATTTGACGTTGTTGTTGTTGTTGTTTATTTGACGTTGTTGTTGTTGTTGTTTATTTGACGTTGTTGTTGTTGTTGTTATTGTTTATTTGATGTTGTTGTTGTTGTTGTTGTTTATTTGATGTTGTTGTTGTTATTTATTTGACGTTGTTGTTGTTGTTATTGTTTATTTGACGTTGTTGTTGTTGTTTATTTGACGTTGTTAATGTTGTTCATGTTGTTGTTGTTGTTTTTGTTATTTATTTGACGTTGTTGTTGTTGTTGTTGTTGTTTTTGTTGTTGTTATTATTGGTGTTGTTGTTGTTTATTTGACATTGTTGTTGTTGTTGTTTATTTGACGTTGTTGTTGTTGTTGTTGTTGTTGTTGTTGTTTTTTTTTGACGTTGTTGTTGTTGTTGTTGTTTATTTGACGTTGTTGTTATTGTTTATTTGACATTGTTGTTGTTGTTGTTGTTGACGTTGTTGTTGTTGTTGTTTATTTGACGTTGTTGTCGCTGTTGTTTATTTGATGTTGTTTTAGTTGTTGTTGTTTATTTGACGTTGTCGTTGTTGTTGTTGTTTATTTGATGTTGTTTTAGTTGTTGTTGTTTATTTTACGTTGTTGTTGTTTTTTATTTGACGTTGTTGTTGTTGACATTGTTGTTGTTGTTGTTGTTTATTTGATGTTGTTGTTGTTTATTTGACGTAGTTGTTGTTATTGACGTTGTTGTTGTTATTGTTTATTTGACGTTGTTATTGTTGTTGTTTATTTGACATTGTTAATGTTGTTGACGTTGTTGTTGTTGTTTTTATTATTTATTTGACGTTGTTGTTGTTGACATTGGTGTTGTTTATTTGACGTTGTTGTTGTTGTTGTTTATTTGACGTTGTTGTTGTTGTTGTTGTTGTTTATTTGACGTTGTTGTTGTTGTTGTTGTTGTTGTTTATTTGACGTTGTTGTTATTGTTTTTTTGACATTATTGTTGTTGTTGTTGACGTTGTTATTGTTGTTGTTTATTTGACGTTGTTGTTTATTTGATGTTGTTTTAGTTGTTGTTGTTTATTTGATGTTGTTTTAGTTGTTGTTTTTTATTTGACGTTATTGTTGTTGACATTGTTGTTGTTGTTGTTGTTGTTGTTGTTGTTGTTTATTTGACGTTGTTGTTGTTGTTGTTGTTTATTTGACGTAGTTGTTGTTATTGACGTTGTTGTTGTTGTTTATTTGACGTTTTTGTTGTTGTTGATGTTGTTGTTGTTGTTGTTTTTTATTTGACGTTGTTGTTGTTATTTGATGTTGTTGTTGTTGTTGTTGTTTATTTGTCGTTGTTTTAGTTGTTGTTGTTGTTGTTTATTTGACGTTGTTGTTGTTGTTTATTTGATGTTGTTGTAGTTGTTGTTGTTTATTTTACGTTGTTGTTGTTTTTTATTTAACGTTGTTGTTGTTGACATTGTTGTTGTTGTTTATTTTACGTAGTTGTTGTTATTGATGTTGTTGTTGTTGTTTATTTGACATTTTTGTTGTTGTTGATGTTGTTATTGTTGTTTTTTATTTGACGTTGTTGTTGTTGTTGTTTATTTGACGTTGTTGTTGTTATTGTTATTGTTGTTGTTTATTTGACGTTGTTGTTGTTGTTATTGTTATTCTTGTTGTTTATTTGACGTTGTTGTTGTTGTTGTTTATTTGACGTTGTTGTTGTTGTTGTTGTTTATTTGACGTTGTTGTTGTTGTTTATTTGACGTTGTTGTTGTTGTTGTTGTTGTTGTTGTTATTGTTTATTTGACGTTGTTGTTGTTGTTGTTGTTTATTTGATGTTGTTGTTGTTATTTATTTGACGTTGTTGTTGTTGTTATTGTTTATTTGACGTTGTTGTTGTTGTTTATTTGACGTTGTTAATGTTGTTGATGTTGTTGTTGTTGTTTTTGTTATTTATTTGACGTTGTTGTTGTTGTTGTTGTTTTTGTTGTTGTTATTGTTGGTGTTGTTGTTGTTTATTTGACATTGTTGTTGTTGTTGTTGTTTATTTGACGTTGTTGTTGTTGTTGTTGTTGTTTATTTGACGTTGTTGTTGTTGTTGTTGTTGTTTATTTGACGTTGTTGTTATTGTTTATTTGACATTGTTGTTGTTGTTGTTGACGTTGTTGTTGTTGTTGTTGTTTATTTGACGTTGTTGTCGCTGTTGTTTATTTGATGTTGTTTTAGTTGTTGTTGTTTATTTGACGTTGTCGTTGTTGTTGTTGTTGTTTATTTGATGTTGTTTTAGTTGTTGTTGTTTATTTGACGTTGTTGTTGTTTTTTATTTGACGTTGTTGTTGTTGACATTGTTGTTGTTGTTGTTGTTGTTTATTTGATGTTGTTGTTGTTGTTTATTTGACGTAGTTGTTGTTATTGACGTTGTTGTTGTTGTTGTTTATTTGACGTTTTTATTGTTGTTGTTGTTGTTATTGATTATTTGACGTTGTTATTGTTGTTGTTTATTTGACATTGTTAATGTTGTTGACGTTGTTGTTGTTGTTTTTATTATTTATTTGACGTTGTTGTTATTGACATTGTTGTTGTTTATTTGACGTTGTTGTTGTTGTTGTTGTTTATTTGACGTAGTTTTTGTTATTGACGTTGTTGTTGTTGTTGTTGTTTATTTGACATTTTTGTTGTTGTTGATGTTGTTGTTGTTGTTTTTTATTTGACGTTGTTGTTGTTGTTGTTTATTTGAAGTTGTTGTTGCTGTTATTGTTATTGTTGTTGTTTATTTGACGTTGTTGTTGTTGTTGTTGTTTATTTGACGTTGTTGTTGTTGTTTATTTGATGTTGTTGTTGTTGTTTATTTCACGTTGTTGTTGTTATTTATTTGACGTTGTTGTTGTTGGTGTTATTGTTTATTTGACGTTGTTGTTGTTGTTATTGTTTATTTGACGTTGTTAATGTTGTTGACGTTGTTGTTGTTGTTTTTGTTATTTATTTGACGTTGTTGTTGTTGTTGTTTTTGTTGTTGTTATTGTTGGTGTTGTTGTTTATTTGACGTTGTTGTTGTTGTATATTTGACGTTGTTGTTGTTGTTTATTTGATGTTGTTTTAGTTGTTGTTATTTATTTGACGTTGTTGTTGTTATTTATTTGACGTTGTTCTTGTTGTTATTATTTATTTGACGTTGTTGTTGTTGTTGTTGTTGTTTATTTGACGTTGTTAATGTTGTTGACGTTGTTGTTGTTGTTGTTTTTGTTATTTATTTGACGTTGTTGTTATTTTTGTTGTTGTTATTGTTGTTGTTGTTTTTTATTTGAAGTTGTTGTTGTTGTTGTTGTTTATTTGACATTGTTGTTGTTGTTGTTTATTTGACGTTGTTAATGTTGTTGACGTTGTTGTTGTTGTTGTTGTTGTTGTTGTTGTTGTTTATTTGACGTTGTTGTTGTTGTTGTTGTTGTTTATTTGACGTTGTTGTTATTGTTTTTTTGACATTGTTGTTGTTGTTGTTGTTGACGTTGTTATTGTTGTTGTTTATTTGACGTTGTTGTTTATTTGATGTTGTTTTAGTTGTTGTTGTTTATTTGATGTTGTTTTAGTTGTTGTTTTTTATTTGACGTTATTGTTGTTGACATTGTTGTTGTTGTTGTTGTTGTTTATTTGACGTTGTTGTTGTTGTTTATTTGACGTAGTTGTTGTTATTGACGTTGTTGTTGTTGTTGTTTATTTGACGTTTTTGTTGTTGTTGATGTTGTTGTTGTTGTTGTTTTTTATTTGACGTTGTTGTTGTTATTTGATGTTGTTGTTGTTGTTAATTTGATGTTGTTTTAGTTGTTGTTGTTGTTTATTTGACGTTGTTGTTGTTGTTGTTGTTTATTTGATGTTGTTTTAGTTGTTGTTGTTTATTTTACGTTGTTGTTGTTTTTTATTTAACATTGTTGTTGTTGACATTGTTGTTGTTGTTTATTTGACGTAGTTGTTGTTATTGATGTTGTTGTTGTTTATTTGACATTTTTGTTGTTGTTGATGTTGTTGTTGTTGTTTTTTATTTGACGTTGTTGTTGTTGTTGTTTATTTGACGTTGTTGTTATTGTTGTTGTTTATTTGACGTTGTTGTTATTGTTATTGTTATTCTTGTTGTTTATTTGACGTTGTTGTTGTTGTTGTTGTTTATTTGACGTTGTTGTTGTTGTTGTTTATTTGACGTTGTTGTTGTTGTTGTTGTTATTTATTTGACGTTGTTGTTGTTGTTGTTTATTTGACGTTGTTGTTGTTATTGTTTATTTGATGTTGTTGTTGTTGTTGTTGTTTATTTGATGTTGTTGTTGTTATTTATTTGACGTTGTTATTGTTGTTATTGTTTATTTGACGTTGTTGTTGTTGTTTATTTGACGTTGTTAATGTTGTTGATGTTGTTGTTGTTGTTTTTGTTATTTATTTGACGTTGTTGTTGTTGTTGTTGTTGTTTTTGTTGTTGTTATTATTGGTGTTGTTGTTGTTTATTTGACATTGTTGTTGTTGTTGTTTATTTGACGTTGTTGTTGTTGTTGTTGTTGTTGTTTTTTTTTTACGTTGTTGTTGTTGTTGTTGTTTATTTGACGTTGTTGTTATTGTTTATTTGACATTGTTGTTGTTGTTGTTGTTGTTGACGTTGTTGTTGTTGTTGTTGTTGTTGTTTATTTGACGTTGTTGTCGCTGTTGTTTATTTGATGTTGTTTTAGTTGTTGTTGTTTATTTGACGTTGTCGTTGTTGTTGTTGTTTATTTGATGTTGTTTTAGTTGTTGTTGTTTATTTTACGTTGTTGTTGTTTTTTATTTGACGTTGTTGTTGTTGACATTGTT
Source organism: Vicia faba (assembly GCA_948472305.1). Classification (NCBI taxonomy): domain Eukaryota; kingdom Viridiplantae; phylum Streptophyta; class Magnoliopsida; order Fabales; family Fabaceae; genus Vicia; species Vicia faba. The sequence goes on from OX451740.1 coordinate 454,551,179, forward strand.
GTTGTTGTTGTTGTTTATTTGATGTTGTTGTTGTTTATTTGACGTAGTTGTTGTTATTGACGTTGTTGTTGTTATTGTTTATTTGACGTTGTTATTGTTGTTGTTTATTTGACATTGTTAATGTTGTTGACGTTGTTGTTGTTGTTTTTATTATTTATTTGACGTTGTTGTTGTTGACATTGTTGTTGTTTAATTGACGTTGTTGTTGTTGTTTATTTGACGTTGTTGTTGTTGTTGTTGTTGTTTATTTGACGTTGTTGTTGTTGTTGTTGTTTATTTGACGTTGTTGTTATTGTTTTTTTGACATTGTTGTTGTTGTTGTTGACGTTGTTATTGTTGTTGTTTATTTGACGTTGTTGTTTATTTGATGTTGTTTTAGTTGTTGTTGTTTATTTGATGTTGTTTTAGTTGTTGTTTTTTATTTGACGTTATTGTTGTTGACATTGTTGTTGTTGTTGTTGTTGTTGTTTATTTGACGTTGTTGTTGTTGTTGTTTATTTGACGTAGTTGTTGTTATTGACGTTGTTGTTGTTGTTGTTTATTTGACGTTTTTGTTGTTGTTGATGTTGTTGTTGTTGTTGTTGTTTTTTATTTGACGTTGTTGTTGTTATTTGATGTTGTTGTTGTTGTTGTTGTTGTTGTTTATTTGATGTTGTTTTAGTTGTTGTTGTTGTTGTTTATTTGACGTTGTTGTTGTTGTTTATTTGATGTTGTTTTAGTTGTTGTTGTTTATTTTACGTTGTTGTTGTTTTTTATTTAACATTGTTGTTGTTGACATTGTTGTTGTTGTTTATTTTACGTAGTTGTTGTTATTGATGTTGTTGTTGTTGTTTATTTGACATTTTTGTTGTTGTTGATGTTGTTATTGTTGTTTTTTATTTGACGTTGTTGTTGTTTATTTGACGTTGTTGTTGTTATTGTTATTGTTGTTGTTTATTTGACGTTGTTGTTGTTGTTGTTATTGTTATTCTTGTTGTTTATTTGACGTTGTTGTTGTTGTTGTTGTTTATTTGACGTTGTTGTTGTTGTTGTTGTTGTTTATTTGACGTTGTTGTTGTTGTTTATTTGACGTTGTTGTTGTTGTTGTTTATTTGACGTTGTTGTTGTTGTTGTTATTGTTTATTTGACGTTGTTGTTTTTGTTGTTGTTGTTTATTTGATGTTGTTGTTGTTATTTATTTGACGTTGTTGTTGTTGTTATTGTTTATTTGACGTTGTTGTTGTTGTTTATTTGACGTTGTTAATGTTGTTGATGTTGTTGTTGTTGTTTTTGTTATTTATTTGACGTTGTTGTTGTTGTTGTTGTTTTGGTTGTTGTTATTGTTGGTGTTGTTGTTGTTTATTTGACATTGTTGTTGTTGTTGTTTATTTGACGTTGTTGTTGTTGTTGTTGTTGTTGTTGTTGTTTATTTGACGTTGTTGTTGTTGTTGTTGTTGTTGTTGTTTATTTGACGTTGTTGTTATTGTTTATTTGACATTGTTGTTGTTGTTGTTGTTGACGTTTTTGTTGTTGTTGTTTATTTGACGTTGTTGTCGCTGTTGTTTATTTGATGTTGTTTTAGTTGTTGTTGTTTATTTGACGTTGTCGTTGTTGTTGTTGTTGTTTATTTGATGTTGTTTTAGTTGTTGCTCTTTATTTGACGTTGATGTTGTTTTTTATTTGACGTTGTTGTTGTTGACATTGTTGTTGTTGTTGTTGTTTATTTGATGTTGTTGTTGTTGTTTATTTGACGTAGTTGTTGTTATTGACGTTGTTGTTGTTGTTGTTTATTTGACGTTTTTGTTGTTGTTGTTGTTGTTGTTATTGTTTATTTGACGTTGTTATTGTTGTTGTTTATTTGACATTGTTAATGTTGTTGACGTTGTTGTTGTTGTTTTTATTATTTATTTGACGTTGTTGTTGTTGACATTGTTGTTGTTTATTTGACGTTGTTGTTGTTGTTGTTTATTTGACGTAGTTTTTGTTATTGACGTTGTTGTTGTTGTTGTTTATTTGACATTTTTGTTGTTGTTGATGTTGTTGTTGTTGTTTTTTATTTGACGTTGTTGTTGTTGTTGTTTATTTGAAGTTGTTGTTGCTGTTATTGTTATTGTTGTTGTTTATTTGACGTTGTTGTTGTTGTTGTTGTTTATTTGACGTTGTTGTTGTTGTTTATTTGATGTTGTTGTTGTTGTTTATTTCACGTTGTTGTTGTTATTTATTTGACGTTGTTGTTGTTGTTATTGTTTATTTGACGTTGTTGTTGTTGTTATTGTTTATTTGACGTTGTTAATGTTGTTGACGTTGTTGTTGTTGTTTTTGTTATTTATTTGACGTTGTTGTTGTTGTTGTTTTTGTTGTTGTTATTGTTGGTGTTGTTGTTTATTTGACGTTGTTGTTGTTGTATATTTGACGTTGTTGTTGTTGTTTATTTGATGTTGTTTTAGTTGTTGTTATTTATTTGACGTTGTTGTTGTTATTTATTTGACGTTGTTGTTGTTGTTATTATTTATTTGACGTTGTTGTTGTTGTTGTTTATTTGACGTTGTTAATATTGTTGACGTTGTTGTTGTTGTTGTTTTTGTTATTTATTTGACGTTGTTGTTGTTTTTGTTGTTGTTGTTGTTGTTGTTGTTTATTTGACGTTGTTGTTGTTGTTGTTTATTTGACATTGTTGTTGTTGTTGTTTATTTGACGTTGTTAATGTTGTTGACGTTGTTGTTGTTGTTGTTTATTTGACGTTGTTGTTGTTGTTGTTGACATTGTTGTTGTTGTTGTTTATTTGACGTTGTTGTTGTTGTTTATTTGATGTTGTTTTAGTTGTTGTTGTTTATTTGACGTTGTTAATGTTGTTGACGTTGTTGTTGTTGTTGTTTATTTGACGTTGTTGTTGTTGTTGTTGACATTGTTGTTGTTGTTGTTGTTTATTTGACGTTGTTGTTGTTGTTTATTTGATGTTGTTTTAGTTGTTGTTGTTTATTTGACGTTGTTGTTGTTATTTATTTGACGTTGTTGTTGTTGTTATTGTTTATTTGACGCTGTTGTTGTTGTTGTTGTTGTTTATTTGACGTTTTTAATGTTGTTGACGTTGTTGTTGTTGTTGTTTATTTGACGTTGTTGTTGTTGACGTTGTTGTTGTTGTTTATTTGACGTTGTTGTTGTTGTTGTTTATTTGATGTTGTTTTAGTTGTTGTTGTTTATTCGACGTTATTGTTGTTATTTATTTGACGTTGTTGTTGTTGTTATTGTTTATTTGACGTTGTTGTTGTTATTGTTGTTTATTTGACGTTGTTAATGTTGTTGACGTTGTTGTTGTTGTTGTTTTTGTTATTTATTTGACGTTGTTGTTGTTGTTTTTGTTGTTGTTATTGTTGTTGTTGTTGTTGTTTATTTGACGTTGTTGTTGTTGTTATTGTTGTTTATTTGACGTTGTTATTGTTGTTTATTTGACGTTGTTGTTGTTGTTGTTGTTTATTTGACGTTGTTGTTTTTGTTGTTGTTGACGTTGTTGTTGTTGTTTATTTGACGTTGTTGTTGTTGTTGTTGTTTATTTGATGTTGTTTTAGTTGTTGTTGTTTATTTGATGTTGTTTTAGTTGTTGTTTTTTATTTGACATTATTGTTGTTGACATTGTTGTTGTTGTTGTTGTTTATTTGACGTTGTTGTGGTTGTTGTTTATTTTACGTAGTTGTTGTTATTGACGTTGTTGTTGTTGTTGTTGTAGTTTATTTGACGTTTTTGTTGTTGTTGATGTTGTTGTTGTTATTTGTTGTTGTTGTTGTTGTTGTTTATTTGATGTTGTTTTAGTTGTTGTTGTTGTTGTTGTTTATTTGACGTTGTTGTTGTTGTTGTTGTTGTTGTTTATTTGATGTTGTTTTAGTTGTTGTTGTTTATTTTACGTTGTTGTTTTTTATTTAACGTTGTTGTTGTTGACATTGTTGTTGTTGTCTATTTGACGTAGTTGTTGTTATTGATGTTGTTGTTGTTGTTTATTTGACATTTTTGTTGTTGTTGATGTTGATGTTGTTGTTGTTGTTGTTTTTTATTTGACGTTGTTGTTGTTGTTTATTTGACGTTGTTGTTGTTGTTGTTTATTTGACGTTGTTGTTGTTGTTGTTGTTTATTTGACGTTGTTGTTGTTGTTGTTTATTTGACGTTGTTGTTGTTGTTGTTATTGTTTATTTGACATTGTTGTTGTTGTTGTTGTTTATTTGATGTTGTTGTTGTTATTTATTTGACGTTGTTGTTATTGTTATTGTTTATTTGACGTTGTTGTTGTTGTTTATTTGACGTTGTTAATGTTGTTGACGTTGTTGTTGTTGTTGTTTTTGTTATTTATTTGACGTTGTTGTTGTTGTTTTTGTTGTTGTTATTGTTGTTGTTGTTGTTGTTTATTTGACGTTGTTGTTGTTGTTATTGTTGTTTATTTGACGTTGTTATTGTTGTTTATTTGACGTTGTTGTTGTTGTTGTTGTTTATTTGACGTTGTTGTTTTTGTTGTTGTTGACGTTGTTGTTGTTGTTTATTTGACGTTGTTGTTGTTGTTGTTGTTTATTTGATGTTGTTTTAGTTGTTGTTGTTTATTTGATGTTGTTTTAGTTGTTGTTTTTTATTTGACATTATTGTTGTTGACATTGTTGTTGTTGTTGTTGTTTATTTGACGTTGTTGTGGTTGTTGTTTATTTTACGTAGTTGTTGTTATTGACGTTGTTGTTGTTGTTGTTGTAGTTTATTTGACGTTTTTGTTGTTGTTGATGTTGTTGTTGTTATTTGTTGTTGTTGTTGTTGTTGTTTATTTGATGTTGTTTTAGTTGTTGTTGTTGTTGTTGTTTATTTGACGTTGTTGTTGTTGTTGTTGTTGTTGTTTATTTGATGTTGTTTTAGTTGTTGTTGTTTATTTTACGTTGTTGTTTTTTATTTAACGTTGTTGTTGTTGACATTGTTGTTGTTGTCTATTTGACGTAGTTGTTGTTATTGATGTTGTTGTTGTTGTTTATTTGACATTTTTGTTGTTGTTGATGTTGATGTTGTTGTTGTTGTTGTTTTTTATTTGACGTTGTTGTTGTTGTTTATTTGACGTTGTTGTTGTTGTTGTTTATTTGACGTTGTTGTTGTTGTTGTTGTTTATTTGACGTTGTTGTTGTTGTTGTTTATTTGACGTTGTTGTTGTTGTTGTTATTGTTTATTTGACGTTGTTGTTGTTGTTGTTGTTTATTTGATGTTGTTGTTGTTATTTATTTGACGTTGTTGTTATTGTTATTGTTTATTTGACGTTGTTGTTGTTGTTTATTTGACGTTGTTAATGTTGTTGACGTTGTTGTTGTTGTTTTTGTTATTTATTTGACGTTGTTGTTGTTGTTGTTGTTGTTTTTGTTGTTGTTATTGTTGGTGTTGTTGTTGTTTATTTGACATTGTTGTTGTTGTTGTTGTTTATTTGACGTTGTTGTTGTTGTTGTTGTTGTTTATTTGAAGTTGTTGTTGTTGTTGTTGTTGTTGTTGTTTAATCGACGTTGTTGTTATTGTTTTTTTAACATTGTTGTTGTTGTTGTTGTTTACGTTGTTGTTGTTGTTGTTGTTTATTTGACGTTGTTGTTTATTTGATGTTGTTTTAGTTGTTGTTGTTTATTTGATGTTGTTTTAGTTGTTGTTTTTTATTTGACGTTATTGTTGTTGACATTGTTGTTGTTGTTGTTGTTGTTGTTTATTTGACGTTGTTGTTGTTGTTGTTTATTTGACGTAGTTGTTGTTATTGACGTTGTTTGTTGTGGTTGTTTATTTGACGTTTTTGTTGTTATTTCATGTTGTTGTTGTTGTTGTTGTTGTTGTTGTTGTTGTTTATTTGATGTTGTTTTAGTTGTTGTTGTTGTTGTTTATTTGACATTGTTGTTGTTGTTTATTTGATGTTGTTTTAGTTGTTGTTGTTTATTTTACGTTGTTGTTGTTTTTTATTTAACGTTGTTGTTGTTGACATTGTTGTTGTTGTTTATTTGACGTAGTTGTTGTTATTGATGTTGTTTATTTGACATTTTTGTTGTTGTTGATGTTGTTGTTGTTGTTTTTTATTTGACGTTGTTGTTGTCGTTGTTGATGTTGTTTTGACGTTGTTGTTGTTTTAGTTGTTGTTGTTTATTTGACGTTGTTGTTGTTGTTATTGTTATTGTTGTTGTTTATTTGACGTTGTTGTTGTTGTTATTGTTATTCTTGTTGTTTATTTGACGTTGTTGTTGTTGTTGTTGTTTATTTGACGTTGTTGTTGTTGTTGTTTATTTGACGTTGTTGTTGTTGTTGTTTATTTGACGTTGTTGTTGTTGTTGTTTATTTGACGTTGTTGTTGTTGTTGTTGTTGTTATTGTTTATTTGACGTTGTTGTTGTTGTTGTTGTTGTTTATTTGATGTTGTTGTTGTTATTTATTTGACGTTGTTGTTGTTGTTATTGTTTATTTGACGTTGTTGTTGTTGTTTATTTGACGTTGTTAATGTTGTTGACGTTGTTGATGTTGTTGTTTTTGTTATTTATTTGACGTTGTTGTTGTTGTTGTTTTTGTTGTTGTTATTGTTGCTGTTGTTGTTGTTTATTTGACATTGTTGTTGTTGTTGTTTATTTGACGTTGTTGTTGTTGTTGTTGTTTATTTGACGTTGTTGTTGTTGTTGTTGTTTATTTGACGTTGTTGTTATTGTTTTTTGACATTGTTGTTGTTGTTGTTGTTGACGTTGTTATTGTTGTTGTTTATTTGACGTTGTTGTTTATTTGATGTTGTTTTAGTTGTTGTTGTTTATTTGATGTTGTTTTAGTTGTTGTTTTTTATTTGACGTTATTGTTGTTGACATTGTTGTTGTTGTTGTTGTTGTTTATTTGACGTTGTTGTTGTTGTTGTTGTTTATTTGACGTAGTTGTTGTTATTGACGTTGTTGTTGTTGTTGTTTACTTGACGTTTTTGTTGTTGATGTTGTTGTTGTTGTTGTTTTTTATTTGACGTTGTTGTTGTTATTTGATGTTGTTGTTGTTGTTGTTGTTTATTTGATGTTGTTTTAGTTGTTGTTGTTGTTTATTTGACGTTGTTGTTGTTGTTGTTGTTTATTTGATGTTGTTTTAGTTGTTGTTGTTTATTTTACGTTGTTCTTGTTTTTTATTTAACGTTGTTGTTGTTGACATTGTTGTTGTTGTTTATTTGACGTAGTTGTTGTTATTGATGTTGTTGTTGTTGTTTATTTGACATTTTTGTTGTTGTTGATGTTGATGTTGTTGTTGTTGTTATTTTTTATTTGACGTTGTTGTTGTTGTTGTTTATTTGACGTTGTTGTTGTTGTTGTTTATTTGACGTTGTTGTTGTTGTTGTTGTTTATTTGACGTTGTTGTTGTTGTTGTTTATTTGACGTTGTTGTTGTTGTTGTTATTGTTTATTTGACGTTGTTGTTGTTGTTGTTGTTTATTTGATGTTGTTGTTGTTATTTATTTGACGTTGTTGTTGTTGTTATTGTTTATTTGACGTTGTTGTTGTTGTTTATTTGACGTTGTTAATGTTGTTGACGTTGTTGTTGTTGTTTTTGTTATTTATTTGACGTTGTTGTTGTTGTTGTTGTTGTTTTTGTTGTTGTTATTGTTGGTGTTGTTGTTGTTTATTTGACATTGTTGTTGTTGTTGTTGTTTATTTGACGTTGTTGTTGTTGTTGTTGTTTATTTGACGTTGTTGTTGTTGTTGTTGTTGTTTATTTGACGTTGTTGTTATTGTTTTTTTAACATTGTTGTTGTTGTTGTTGTTTACGTTGTTGTTGTTGTTGTTGTTTATTTGACGTTGTTGTTTATTTGATGTTGTTTTAGTTGTTGTTGTTTATTTGATGTTGTTTTAGTTGTTGTTTTTTATTTGACGTTATTGTTGTTGACATTGTTGTTGTTGTTGTTGTTGTTGTTGTTTATTTGACGTTGTTGTTGTTGTTGTTTATTTGACGTAGTTGTTGTTATTGACGTTGTTGTTGTTGTTGTTTATTTGACGTTTTTGTTGTTGTTGATGTTGTTGTTGTTGTTGTTTTTTATTTGACGTTGTTGTTGTTATTTGATGTTGTTGTTGTTGTTGTTGTTGTTTATTTGATGTTGTTTTAGTTGTTGTTGTTGTTGTTTATTTGACGTTGTTGTTGTTGTTGTTTATTTGATGTTGTTTTAGTTGTTGTTGTTTATTTTACGTTGTTGTTGTTTTTTATTTAACGTTGTTGTTGTTGACATTGTTGTTGTTGTTTATTTGACGTAGTTGTTGTTATTGATGTTGTTTATTTGACATTTTTGTTGTTGTTGATGTTGTTGTTGTTGTTTTTTATTTGACGTTGTTGTTGTTGTTGTTGTTTATTTGACGTTGTTGTTGTTGTTATTGTTATTGTTGTTGTTTATTTGACGTTGTTGTTGTTGTTATTGTTATTCTTGTTGTTTATTTGACGTTGTTGTTGTTGTTGTTGTTTATTTGACGTTGTTGTTGTTGTTGTTTATTTGACGTTGTTGTTGTTGTTGTTTATTTGAGGTTGTTGTTGTTGTTGTTTATTTGACGTTGTTGTTGTTGTTGTTGTTATTGTTTATTTGACGTTGTTGTTGTTGTTGTTGTTGTTTATTTGATGTTGTTGTTGTTATTTATTTGACGTTGTTGTTGTTGTTATTGTTTATTTGACGTTGTTGTTGTTGTTTATTTGACGTTGTTAATGTTGTTGACGTTGTTGATGTTGTTGTTTTTGTTATTTATTTGACGTTGTTGTTGTTGTTGTTGTTTTTGTTGTTGTTATTGTTGGTGTTGTTGTTGTTTATTTGACATTGTTGTTGTTGTTGTTTATTTGACGTTGTTGTTGTTGTTGTTGTTGTTTATTTGACGTTGTTGTTGTTGTTGTTGTTTATTTGACGTTGTTGTTATTGTTTTTTTGACATTGTTGTTGTTGTTGTTATTGACGTTGTTATTGTTGTTGTTTATTTGACGTTGTTGTTTATTTGATGTTGTTTTAGTTGTTGTTGTTTATTTGATGTTGTTTTAGTTGTTGTTTTTTATTTGACGTTATTGTTGTTGACATTGTTGTTGTTGTTGTTGTTGTTTATTTGACGTTGTTGTTGTTGTTTATTTGACGTAGTTGTTGTTATTGACGTTGTTGTTGTTGTTGTTTATTTGACGTTTTTGTTGTTGTTGATGTTGTTGTTGTTGTTGTTTTTTATTTGACGTTGTTGTTGTTATTTGATGTTGTTGTTGTTGTTGTTGTTTATTTGATGTTGTTTTAGTTGTTGTTGTTGTTTATTTGACGTTGTTGTTGTTGTTGTTTATTTGATGTTGTTTTAGTTGTTGTTGTTTATTTTACGTTGTTGTTGTTTTTTATTTAACGTTGTTGTTGTTGACATTGTTGTTGTTGTTTATTTGACGTAGTTGTTGTTATTGATGTTGTTGTTGTTGTTGTTTATTTGACATTTTTGTTGTTGTTGATGTTGTTGTTGTTGTTTTTTATTTGACGTTGTTGTTGTTGTTTATTTGACGTTGTTGTTGTTATTGTTATTGTTGTTGTTTATTTGACGTTGTTGTTGTTGTTATTGTTATTCTTGTTGTTTATTTGACGTTGTTGTTGTTGTTGTTGTTTATTTGACGTTGTTGTTGTTGTTATTGTTTATTTGACGTTGTTGTTGTTGTTGTTTATTTGACGTTGTTGTTGTTGTTGTTTATTTGACGTTGTTGTTGTTGTTGTTGTTATTGTTTATTTGACGTTGTTGTTGTTGTTGTTGTTTATTTGATGTTGTTGTTGTTATTTATTTGACGCTGTTGTTGTTGTTATTGTTTATTTGACGTTGTTGTTGTTGTTTATTTGACGTTGTTAATGTTGTTGATGTTGTTGTTGTTGTTTTTGTTATTTATTTGACGTTGTTGTTGTTGTTGTTGTTGTTTTTGTTGTTGTTATTATTGGTGTTGTTGTTGTTTATTTGACATTGTTGTTGTTGTTGTTTATTTGACGTTGTTGTTGTTGTTGTTTTTTTTTTTTTGACGTTGTTGTTGTTGTTGTTGTTGTTTATTTGACGTTGTTGTTATTGTTTATTTGACATTGTTGTTGTTGTTGTTGACGTTGTTGTTGTTGTTGTTGTTGTTGTTGTTTATTTAACGTTGTTGTCGCTGTTGTTTATTTGATGTTGTTTTAGTTGTTGTTGTTTATTTGATGTTGTCGTTGTTGTTGTTGTTTATTTGATGTTGTTTTAGTTGTTGTTGTTTATTTTACGTTGTTGTTGTTTTTTATTTGACGTTGTTGTTGTTGACATTGTTGTTGTTGTTGTTGTTTATTTGATGTTGTTGTTGTTTATTTGACGTAGTTGTTGTTATTGACGTTGTTGTTGTTATTGTTTATTTGACGTTGTTATTGTTGTTGTTTATTTGACATTGTTAATGTTGTTGACGTTGTTGTTGTTGTTTTTATTATTTATTTGACGTTGTTGTTGTTGACATTGTTGTTGTTTATTTGACGTTGTTGTTGTTGTTTATTTGACGTTGTTGTTGTTGTTGTTGTTGTTGTTGTTTATTTGACGTTGTTGTTGTTGTTGTTGTTTATTTGACGTTGTTGTTATTGTTTTTTTGACATTGTTGTTGTTTATTTGACGTTGTTGTTTATTTGATGTTGTTTTAGTTGTTGTTGTTTATTTGATGTTGTTTTAGTTGTTGTTTTTTATTTGACGTTATTGTTGTTGACATTGTTGTTGTTGTTGTTGTTGTTTATTTGACGTTGTTGTTGTTGTTGTTTATTTGACGTAGTTGTTGTTATTGACGTTGTTGTTGTTGTTTATTTGACGTTTTTGTTGTTGTTGATGTTGTTGTTGTTGTTGTTTTTTATTTGACGTTGTTGTTGTTATTTGATGTTGTTGTTGTTGTTGTTGTTGTTTATTTGATGTTGTTTTAGTTGTTGTTGTTGTTGTTTATTTGACGTTGTTGTTGTTGTTTATTTGATGTTGTTTTAGTTGTTGTTGTTTATTTTACGTTGTTGTTGTTTTTTATTTAACGTTGTTGTTGTTGACATTGTTGTTGTTGTTTATTTTACGTAGTTGTTGTTATTGATGTTGTTGTTGTTGTTTATTTGACATTTTTGTTGTTGTTGATGTTGTTATTGTTGTTTTTTATTTGACGTTGTTGTTGTTGTTGTTTATTTGACGTTGTTGTTGTTATTGTTATTGTTGTTGTTTATTTGACGTTGTTGTTGTTGTTGTTTATTTGACGTTGTTGTTGTTGTTGTTTATTTGACGTTGTTGTTGTTGTTTTTTATTTGACGTTGTTGTTGTTGTTTATTTGACGTTGTTGTTGTTGTTGTTTATTTGACGTTGTTGTTGTTGTTGTTATTGTTTATTTGACGTTGTTGTTGTTGTTGTTGTTGTTGTTGTTGTTTATTTGACGTTGTTGTTGTTGTTGTTGTTGTTGTTGTTTATTTGATGTTGTTTTAGTTGTTGTTGTTTATTTTACGTTGTTGTTTTTTATTTAACGTTGTTGTTGTTGACATTGTTGTTGTTGTCTATTTGACGTAGTTGTTGTTATTGATGTTGTTGTTGTTGTTTATTTGACATTTTTGTTATTGTTGATGTTGATGTTGTTGTTGTTGTTGTTTTTTATTTGACGTTGTTGTTGTTGTTTATTTGACGTTGTTGTTGTTGTTGTTTATTTGACGTTGTTGTTGTTGTTGTTGTTTATTTGACGTTGTTGTTGTTGTTGTTTATTTGACGTTGTTGTTGTTGTTGTTATTGTTTATTTGACGTTGTTGTTGTTGTTGTTGTTTATTTGATGTTGTTGTTGTTATTTATTTGACGTTGTTGTTATTGTTATTGTTTATTTGACGTTGTTGTTGTTGTTTATTTGACGTTGTTAATGTTGTTGACGTTGTTGTTGTTGTTTTTGTTATTTATTTGACGTTGTTGTTGTTGTTGTTGTTTTTGTTGTTGTTATTGTTGGTGTTGTTGTTGTTTATTTGACATTGTTGTTGTTGTTGTTGTTTATTTGACGTTGTTGTTGTTGTTGTTGTTGTTTATTTGAAGTTGTTGTTGTTGTTGTTGTTGTTGTTTAATCGACGTTGTTGTTATTGTTTTTTTAACATTGTTGTTGTTGTTGTTGTTTACGTTGTTGTTGTTGTTGTTTATTTGACGTTGTTGTTTATTTGATGTTGTTTTAGTTGTTGTTGTTTATTTGATGTTGTTTTAGTTGTTGTTTTTTATTTGACGTTATTGTTGTTGACATTGTTGTTGTTGTTGTTGTTGTTTATTTGACGTTGTTGTTGTTGTTGTTTATTTGACGTAGTTGTTGTTATTGACGTTGTTTGTTGTGGTTGTTTATTTGACGTTTTTGTTGTTATTTCATGTTGTTGTTGTTGTTGTTGTTGTTGTTGTTGTTTATTTGATGTTGTTTTAATTGTTGTTGTTGTTGTTTATTTGACATTGTTGTTGTTGTTTATTTGATGTTGTTTTAGTTGTTGTTGTTTATTTTACGTTGTTGTTGTTTTTTATTTAACGTTGTTGTTGTTGACATTGTTGTTGTTGTTTATTTGACGTAGTTGTTGTTATTGATGTTGTTTATTTGACATTTTTGTTGTTGTTGATGTTGTTGTTGTTGTTTTTTATTTGACGTTGTTGTTGTCGTTGTTGATGTTGTTTTGACGTTGTTGTTGTTTTAGTTGTTGTTGTTTATTTGACGTTGTTGTTGTTGTTATTGTTATTGTTGTTGTTTATTTGACGTTGTTGTTGTTGTTATTATTATTCTTGTTGTTTATTTGACGTTGTTGTTGTTGTTGTTGTTTATTTGACGTTGTTGTTGTTGTTGTTTATTTGACGTTGTTGTTGTTGTTGTTTATTTGACGTTGTTGTTGTTGTTGTTTATTTGACGTTGTTGTTGTTGTTGTTGTTGTTATTGTTTATTTGACGTTGTTGTTGTTGTTGTTGTTGTTTATTTGATGTTGTTGTTGTTATTTATTTGACGTTGTTGTTGTTGTTATTGTTTATTTGACGTTGTTGTTGTTGTTTATTTGACGTTGTTAATGTTGTTGACGTTGTTGATGTTGTTGTTTTTGTTATTTATTTGACGTTGTTGTTGTTGTTGTTTTTGTTGTTGTTATTGTTGCTGTTGTTGTTGTTTATTTGACATTGTTGTTGTTGTTGTTTAGTTGACGTTGTTGTTGTTGTTGTTGTTTATTTGACGTTGTTGTTGTTGTTGTTGTTTATTTGACGTTGTTGTTATTGTTTTTTGACATTGTTGTTGTTGTTGTTGTTGGCGTTGTTATTGTTGTTGTTTATTTGACGTTGTTGTTTATTTGATGTTGTTTTAGTTGTTGTTGTTTATTTGATGTTGTTTTAGTTGTTGTTTTTTATTTGACGTTATTGTTGTTGACATTGTTGTTGTTGTTGTTGTTGTTTATTTGACGTTGTTGTTGTTGTTGTTGTTTATTTGACGTAGTTGTTGTTATTGACGTTGTTGTTGTTGTTGTTTACTTGACGTTTTTGTTGTTGATGTTGTTGTTGTTGTTGTTTTTTATTTGACGTTGTTGTTGTTATTTGATGTTGTTGTTGTTGTTGTTGTTTATTTGATGTTGTTTTAGTTGTTGTTGTTGTTTATTTGACGTTGTTGTTGTTGTTGTTGTTTATTTGATGTTGTTTTAGTTGTTGTTGTTTATTTTACGTTGTTCTTGTTTTTTATTTAACGTTGTTGTTGTTGACATTGTTGTTGTTGTTTATTTGACGTAGTTGTTGTTATTGATGTTGTTGTTGTTGTTTATTTGACATTTTTGTTGTTGTTGATGTTGATGTTGTTGTTGTTGTTATTTTTTATTTGACGTTGTTGTTGTTGTTGTTTATTTGACGTTGTTGTTGTTGTTGTTTATTTGACGTTGTTGTTGTTGTTGTTGTTTATTTGACGTTGTTGTTGTTGTTGTTTATTTGACGTTGTTGTTGTTGTTGTTATTGTTTATTTGACGTTGTTGTTGTTGTTGTTGTTTATTTGATGTTGTTGTTGTTATTTATTTGACGTTGTTGTTGTTGTTATTGTTTATTTGACGTTGTTGTTGTTGTTTATTTGACGTTGTTAATGTTGTTGACGTTGTTGTTGTTGTTTTTGTTATTTATTTGACGTTGTTGTTGTTGTTGTTGTTGTTTTTGTTGTTGTTATTGTTGGTGTTGTTGTTGTTTATTTGACATTGTTGTTGTTGTTGTTGTTTATTTGACGTTGTTGTTGTTGTTGTTGTTTATTTGACGTTGTTGTTGTTGTTGTTGTTGTTTATTTGACGTTGTTGTTATTGTTTTTTTAACATTGTTGTTGTTGTTGTTGTTTACGTTGTTGTTGTTGTTGTTGTTTATTTGACGTTGTTGTTTATTTGATGTTGTTTTAGTTGTTGTTGTTTATTTGATGTTGTTTTAGTTGTTGTTTTTTATTTGACGTTATTGTTGTTGACATTGTTGTTGTTGTTGTTGTTGTTGTTGTTTATTTGACGTTGTTGTTGTTGTTGTTTATTTGACGTAGTTGTTGTTATTGACGTTGTTGTTGTTGTTGTTTATTTGACGTTTTTGTTGTTGTTGATGTTGTTGTTGTTGTTGTTTTTTATTTGACGTTGTTGTTGTTATTTGATGTTGTTGTTGTTGTTGTTGTTGTTTATTTGATGTTGTTTTAGTTGTTGTTGTTGTTGTTTATTTGACGTTGTTGTTGTTGTTGTTTATTTGATGTTGTTTTAGTTGTTGTTGTTTATTTTACGTTGTTGTTGTTTTTTATTTAACGTTGTTGTTGTTGACATTGTTGTTGTTGTTTATTTGACGTAGTTGTTGTTATTGATGTTGTTTATTTGACATTTTTGTTGTTGTTGATGTTGTTGTTGTTGTTTTTTATTTGACGTTGTTGTTGTTGTTGTTGTTTATTTGACGTTGTTGTTGTTGTTATTGTTATTGTTGTTGTTTATTTGACGTTGTTGTTGTTGTTATTGTTATTCTTGTTGTTTATTTGACGTTGTTGTTGTTGTTGTTGTTTATTTGACGTTGTTGTTGTTGTTGTTTATTTGACGTTGTTGTTGTTGTTGTTTATTTGAGGTTGTTGTTGTTGTTGTTTATTTGACGTTGTTGTTGTTGTTGTTGTTATTGTTTATTTGACGTTGTTGTTGTTGTTGTTGTTGTTTATTTGATGTTGTTGTTGTTATTTATTTGACGTTGTTGTTGTTGTTATTGTTTATTTGACGTTGTTGTTGTTGTTTATTTGACGTTGTTAATGTTGTTGACGTTGTTGATGTTGTTGTTTTTGTTATTTATTTGACGTTGTTGTTGTTGTTGTTGTTGTTTTTGTTGTTGTTATTGTTGGTGTTGTTGTTGTTTATTTGACATTGTTGTTGTTGTTGTTTATTTGACGTTGTTGTTGTTGTTGTTGTTGTTTATTTGACGTTGTTGTTGTTGTTGTTGTTGTTTATTTGACGTTGTTGTTATTGTTTTTTTGACATTGTTGTTGTTGTTGTTATTGACGTTGTTATTGTTGTTGTTTATTTGACGTTGTTGTTTATTTGATGTTGTTTTAGTTGTTGTTGTTTATTTGATGTTGTTTTAGTTGTTGTTTTTTATTTGACGTTATTGTTGTTGACATTGTTGTTGTTGTTGTTGTTGTTTATTTGACGTTGTTGTTGTTGTTTATTTGACGTAGTTGTTGTTATTGACGTTGTTGATGTTGTTGTTTATTTGACGTTTTTGTTGTTGTTGATGTTGTTGTTGTTGTTGTTTTTTATTTGACGTTGTTGTTGTTATTTGATGTTGTTGTTGTTGTTGTTGTTTATTTGATGTTGTTTTAGTTGTTGTTGTTGTTTATTTGACGTTGTTGTTGTTGTTGTTTATTTGATGTTGTTTTAGTTGTTGTTGTTTATTTTACGTTGTTGTTGTTTTTTATTTAACGTTGTTGTTGTTGACATTGTTGTTGTTGTTTATTTGACGTAGTTGTTGTTATTGATGTTGTTGTTGTTGTTGTTTATTTGACATTTTTGTTGTTGTTGATGTTGTTGTTGTTGTTTTTTATTTGACGTTGTTGTTGTTGTTTATTTGACGTTGTTGTTGTTATTGTTATTGTTGTTGTTTATTTGACGTTGTTGTTGTTGTTATTGTTATTCTTGTTGTTTATTTGACGTTGTTGTTGTTGTTGTTGTTTATTTGACGTTGTTGTTGTTGTTATTGTTTATTTGACGTTGTTGTTGTTGTTGTTTATTTGACGTTGTTGTTGTTGTTGTTTATTTGACGTTGTTGTTGTTGTTGTTGTTATTGTTTATTTGACGTTGTTGTTGTTGTTGTTGTTTATATGATGTTGTTGTTGTTATTTATTTGACGTTGTTGTTGTTGTTATTGTTTATTTGACGTTGTTGTTGTTGTTTATTTGACGTTGTTAATGTTGTTGATGTTGTTGTTGTTGTTTTTGTTATTTATTTGACGTTGTTGTTGTTGTTGTTGTTGTTTTTGTTGTTGTTATTATTGGTGTTGTTGTTGTTTATTTGACATTGTTGTTGTTGTTGTTTATTTGACGTTGTTGTTGTTGTTGTTGTTGTTTTTTTTTGACGTTGTTGTTGTTGTTGTTGTTGTTGTTTATTTGACGTTGTTGTTATTGTTTATTTGACATTGTTGTTGTTGTTGTTGACGTTGTTGTTGTTGTTGTTGTTGTTGTTTATTTAACGTTGTTGTCGCTGTTGTTTATTTGATGTTGTTTTAGTTGTTGTTGTTTATTTGATGTTGTCGTTGTTGTTGTTGTTTATTTGATGTTGTTTTAGTTGTTGTTGTTTATTTTACGTTGTTGTTGTTTTTTATTTGACGTTGTTGTTGTTGACATTGTTGTTGTTGTTGTTGTTTATTTGATGTTGTTGTTGTTTATTTGACGTAGTTGTTGTTATTGACGTTGTTGTTGTTATTGTTTATTTGACGTTGTTATTGTTGTTGTTTATTTGACATTGTTAATGTTGTTGACGTTGTTGTTGTTGTTTTTATTATTTATTTGACGTTGTTGTTGTTGACATTGTTGTTGTTTATTTGACGTTGTTGTTGTTGTTTATTTGACGTTGTTGTTGTTGTTGTTGTTGTTGTTGTTGTTGTTTATTTGACGTTGTTGTTGTTGTTGTTGTTTATTTGACGTTGTTGTTATTGTTTTTTTGACATTGTTGTTGTTTATTTGACGTTGTTGTTTATTTGATGTTGTTTTAGTTGTTGTTGTTTATTTGATGTTGTTTTAGTTGTTGTTTTTTATTTGACGTTATTGTTGTTGACATTGTTGTTGTTGTTGTTGTTGTTTATTTGACGTTGTTGTTGTTGTTGTTTATTTGACGTAGTTGTTGTTATTGACGTTGTTGTTGTTGTTTATTTGACGTTTTTGTTGTTGTTGATGTTGTTGTTGTTGTTGTTTTTTATTTGACGTTGTTGTTGTTATTTGATGTTGTTGTTGTTGTTGTTGTTGTTTATTTGATGTTGTTTTAGTTGTTGTTGTTGTTGTTTATTTGACGTTGTTGTTGTTGTTTATTTGATGTTGTTTTAGTTGTTGTTGTTTATTTTACGTTGTTGTTGTTTTTTATTTAACGTTGTTGTTGTTGACATTGTTGTTGTTGTTGTTTATTTTACGTAGTTGTTGTTATTGATGTTGTTGTTGTTGTTTATTTGACATTTTTGTTGTTGTTGATGTTGTTATTGTTGTTTTTTATTTGACGTTGTTGTTGTTGTTGTTTATTTGACGTTGTTGTTGTTATTGTTATTGTTGTTGTTTATTTGACGTTGTTGTTGTTGTTGTTTATTTGACGTTGTTGTTGTTGTTGTTTATTTGACGTTGTTGTTGTTGTTTTTTATTTGACGTTGTTGTTGTTGTTTATTTGACGTTGTTGTTGTTGTTGTTTATTTGACGTTGTTGTTGTTGTTGTTATTGTTTATTTGACGTTGTTGTTGTTGTTGTTGTTGTTGTTTATTTGATGTTGTTGTTGTTATTTATTTGACGTTGTTGTTGTTGTTATTGTTTATTTGACGTTGTTGTTGTTGTTTATTTGACGTTGTTAATGTTGTTGATGTTGTTGTTGTTGTTTTTGTTATTTATTTGACGTTGTTGTTGTTGTTGTTTTTGTTGTTGTTATTGTTGGTGTTGTTGTTGTTTATTTGACATTGTTGTTGTTGTTGTTTATTTGACGTTGTTGTTGTTGTTGTTGTTGTTTATTTGACGTTGTTGTTGTTGTTGTTGTTGTTGTTTATTTGACATTGTTGTTGTTGTTGACGTTGTTGTTGTTGTTGTTTATTTGACGTTGTTGTCGCTGTTGTTTATTTGATGTTGTTTTAGTTGTTGTTGTTTATTTGACGTTGTCGTTGTTGTTGTTGTTGTTTATTTGATGTTGTTTTAGTTGTTGTTGTTTATTTGACGTTGTTGTTGTTTTTTATTTGACGTTGTTGTTGTTGACATTGTTGTTGTTGTTGTTGTTTATTTGATGTTGTTGTTGTTGTTTATTTGACGTAGTTGTTGTTGTTGTTTATTTGACGTTTTTGTTGTTGTTATTGTTTATTTGACGTTGTTATTGTTGTTGTTTATTTGACATTGTTAATGTTGTTGACGTTGTTGTTGTTGTTTTTATTATTTATTTGACGTTGTTGTTGTTGACATTGTTGTTGTTTATTTGACGTTGTTGTTGTTGTTGTTTATTTGACGTAGTTTTTGTTATTGACGTTGTTGTTGTTGTTGTTTATTTGACATTTTTGTTGTTGTTGATGTTGTTGTTGTTTTTTATTTGACGTTGTTGTTGTTGTTGTTTATTTGAAGTTGTTGTTGCTGTTATTGTTATTGTTGTTATTTATTTGACGTTGTTGTTGTTGTTGTTTATTTGACGTTGTTGTTGTTGTTGTTTATTTGATGTTGTTTTTGTTGTTTATTTCACGTTGTTGTTGTTATTTATTTGACGTTGTTGTTGTTGTTGTTATTGTTTATTTGACGTTGTTGTTGTTGTTATTGTTTATTTGACGTTGTTAATGTTGTTGACGTTGTTGTTGTTGTTTTTGTTATTTATTTGACGTTGTTGTTGTTGTTGTTTTTGTTGGTGTTGTTGTATATTTGACGTTGTTGTTGTTGTATATTTGACGTTGTTGTTGTTGTTTATTTGATGTTGTTTTAGTTGTTGTTATTTATTTGACGTTGTTGTTGTTATTTATTTGACGTTGTTGTTGTTGTTATTATTTATATGACGTTGTTGTTGTTGTTGTTGTTTATTTGACGTTGTTAATGTTGTTGACGTTGTTGTTGTTGTTGTTTTTGTTATTTATTTGACGTTGTTGTTGTTGTTTTTGTTGTTGTTATTGTTGTTGTTGTTGTTGTTTATTTGACGTTGTTGTTGTTGTTGTTGTTTATTTGACATTGTTGTTGTTGTTGTTTATTTGACGTTGTTAATGTTGTTGACGTTGTTGTTGTTGTTGTTGTTTATTTGACGTTGTTGTTGTTGTTGTTGACATTGTTGTTGTTGTTGTTTATTTGACGTTGTTGTTGTTGATGTTGTTTATTTGATGTTGTTTTAGTTGTTGTTGTTTATTTGACGTTGTTGTTGTTATTTATTTGACGTTGTTGTTGTTGTTATTGTTTATTTGACGCTGTTGTTGTTGTTGTTTATTTGACGTTTTTAATGTTGTTGACGTTGTTGTTGTTGTTGTTTATTTGACGTTGTTGTTGTTGTTGACGTTGTTGTTGTTGTTTATTTGACGTTGTTGTTGTTGTTGTTTATTTGATGTTGTTTTAGTTGTTGTTGTTTATTCGACGTTATTGTTGTTATTTATTTGACGTTGTTGTTGTTGTTATTGTTTATTTGACGTTGTTGTTGTTATTGTTGTTTATTTGACGTTGTTAATGTTGTTGATGTTGTTGTTGTTGTTGTTTTTGTTATTTATTTGACGTTGTTGTTGTTGTTTTTGTTGTTGTTATTGTTGTTGTTGTTGTTGTTTATTTGACGTTGTTGTTGTTGTTATTGTTGTTTATTTGACGTTGTTATTGTTGTTTATTTGACGTTGTTGTTGTTGTTGTTGTTTATTTGACGTTGTTGTTTTTGTTGTTGTTGACGTTGTTGTTGTTGTTTATTTGACGTTGTTGTTGTTGTTGTTTATTTGATGTTGTTTTAGTTGTTGTTGTTTATTTGATGTTGTTTTAGTTGTTGTTTTTTATTTGACATTATTGTTGTTGACATTGTTGTTGTTGTTGTTGTTGTTTATTTGACGTTGTTGTGGTTGTTGTTTATTTGACGTAGTTGTTGTTATTGACGTTGTTGTTTTTGTTGTTGTTGTTTATTTGACGTTTTTGTTGTTGTTGATGTTGTTGTTGTTCTTGTTTTTTATTTGACGTTGTTGTTGTTATTTGTTGTTGTTGTTGTTGTTGTTGTTTATTTGATGTTGTTTTAGTTGTTGTTGTTGTTGTTTATTTGACGTTGTTGTTGTTGTTGTTTATTTGATGTTGTTTTAGTTGTTGTTGTTTATTTTACGTTGTTGTTTTTTATTTAACGTTGTTGTTGTTGACATTGTTGTTGTTGTTTATTTGACGTAGTTGTTGTTATTGATGTTGTTGTTGTTGTTGTTTATTTGACATTTTTGTTGTTGTTGATGTTGTTGTTGTTGTTTTTTATTTGACGTTGTTGTTGTTGTTTATTTGACGTTGTTGTTGTTGTTATTGTTATTGTTGTTGTTTATTTGACGTTGTTGTTGTTGTTGTTTATTTGACGTTGTTATTGTTGTTGTTTATTTGACGTTGTTGTTGTTGTTGTTGTTTATTTGACGTTGTTGTTGTTGTTGTTTATTTGACGTTGTTGTTGTTGTTGTTATTGTTTATTTGACGTTGTTGTTGTTGTTGTTGTTTATTTGACATTGTTGTTGTTATTTATTTGACGTTGTTGTTGTTATTGTTTATTTGACGTTGTTGTTGTTTATTTGACGTTGTTAATGTTGTTGACGTTGTTGTTGTTGTTTTTGTTATTTATTTGACGTTTTTGTTGTTGTTGTTGTTTTTGTTGTTGTTATTGTTGGTGTTGTTGTTGTTTATTTGACGTTGTTGTTGTTGTTGTTGTTTATTTGACGTTGTTGTTGTTGTTTTTGTTTATTTGACGTTGTTGTTGTTGTTGTTGTTTATTTGACGTTGTTGTTATTGTTTATTTGACATTGTTGTTGTTGTTGTTGACGTTGTTGTTGTTGTTGTTTATTTGACGTTTTTGTCGATGTTGTTTATTTGATGTTGTTTTAGTTGTTGTTGTTTATTTGACGTTGTTGTTGTTGTTGTTTATTTGATGTTGTTTTAGTTGTTGTTGTTTATTTGACGTTGTTGTTGTTTTTTATTTAACGTTGTTGTTGTTGACATTGTTGTTGTTGTTGTTTATTTGACGTTGTTGTTGTTGTTTATTTGACGTAGTTGTTGTTATTGACGTTGTTGTTGTTGTTTATTTGACGTTTTTGTTGTTGTTGTTGTTGTTATTGTTTATTTGACGTTGTTATTGTTGTTGTTTATTTGACATTGTTAATGTTGTTGACGTTATTGTTGTTTTTATTAATTATTTGACGTTGTTGTTATTGACATTGTTGTTGTTTATTTGACGTTGTTGTTGTTGTTTTTTTGACGTAGTTTTTGTTATTGACGTTGTTGTTGTTTTTTATTTGACATTTTTGTTGTTGTTGTTTATTTGAAGTTGTTGTTGCTGTTATTGTTATTGTTGTTGTTTATTTGACGTTGTTGTTGTTGTTTATTTGACGTTGTTGTTGTTGTTTATTTGACGTTGTTGTCGTTGTTTATTTGACGTTGTTGTTGTTATTGTTTATTTAACGTTGTTGTTGTTGTTGTTTATTTGACGTTGTTAATGTGGTTCACGTTGTTGTTGTTGTTTTTTTTATTTATTTGACGTTGTCTTTGTTGTATTTGTTGTTGTTATTGTTGGTGTTGTTGTTGTTTATTTGACGTTGTTGTTGTTGTTGTTGTTTATTTGACGTTGTTGTTGTTGTTGTTTATTTGACGTTGTTGTTGTTGTTATTGTTTATTTGACGTTGTTGTTGTTGTTGTTGTTTATTTGACGTTGTTGTTGTTTATTTGACATTTTTGTTGTTGTTGATGTTGTTGTTGTTGTTTTTTATTTGACGTTGTTGTTGTTGTTTATTTGACGTTGTTGTTGTTATTGTTATTGTTGTTGTTTATTTGACGTTGTTGTTGTTGTTATTGTTATTCTTGTTGTTTATTTGACGTTGTTGTTGTTGTTGTTTATTTGACGTTGTTGTTGTTATTGTTTATTTGACGTTGTTGTTGTTGTTGTTTATTTGACGTTGTTGTTGTTGTTGTTTATTTGACGTTGTTGTTGTTGTTGTTGTTATTGTTTATTTGACGTTGTTGTTGTTGTTGTTGTTTATTTGATGTTGTTGTTGTTATTTATTTGACGTTGTTGTTGTTGTTATTGTTTATTTGACGTTGTTGTTGTTGTTTATTTGACGTTGTTAATGTTGTTGATGTTGTTGTTGTTGTTTTTGTTATTTATTTGACGTTGTTGTTGTTGTTGTTGTTGTTTTTGTTGTTGTTATTATTGGTGTTGTTGTTGTTTATTTGACATTGTTGTTGTTGTTGTTTATTTGACGTTGTTGTTGTTGTTGTTGTTGTTTTTTTTTTACGTTGTTGTTGTTGTTGTTGTTGTTTATTTGACGTTGTTGTTATTGTTTATTTGACATTGTTGTTGTTGTTGTTGACGTTGTTGTTGTTGTTGTTGTTGTTGTTTATTTAACGTTGTTGTCGCTGTTGTTTATTTGATGTTGTTTTAGTTGTTGTTGTTTATTTGATGTTGTCGTTGTTGTTGTTGTTTATTTGATGTTGTTTTAGTTGTTGTTGTTTATTTTACGTTGTTGTTGTTTTTTATTTGACGTTGTTGTTGTTGACATTGTTGTTGTTGTTGTTGTTTATTTGATGTTGTTGTTGTTTATTTGACGTAGTTGTTGTTATTGACGTTGTTGTTGTTATTGTTTATTTGACGTTGTTATTGTTGTTGTTTATTTGACATTGTTAATGTTGTTGACGTTGTTGTTGTTGTTTTTATTATTTATTTGACGTTGTTGTTGTTGACATTGTTGTTGTTTATTTGACGTTGTTGTTGTTGTTTATTTGACGTTGTTGTTGTTGTTGTTGTTGTTGTTGTTTATTTGACGTTGTTGTTGTTGTTGTTGTTTATTTGACGTTGTTGTTATTGTTTTTTTGACATTGTTGTTGTTTATTTGACGTTGTTGTTTATTTGATGTTGTTTTAGTTGTTGTTGTTTATTTGATGTTGTTTTAGTTGTTGTTTTTTATTTGACGTTATTGTTGTTGACATTGTTGTTGTTGTTGTTGTTGTTTATTTGACATTGTTGTTGTTGTTGTTTATTTGACGTAGTTGTTGTTATTGACGTTGTTGTTGTTGTTTATTTGACGTTTTTGTTGTTGTTGATGTTGTTGTTGTTGTTGTTTTTTATTTGACGTTGTTGTTGTTATTTGATGTTGTTGTTGTTGTTGTTGTTGTTTATTTGATGTTGTTTTAGTTGTTGTTGTTGTTGTTTATTTGACGTTGTTGTTGTTGTTTATTTGATGTTGTTTTAGTTGTTGTTGTTTATTTTACGTTGTTGTTGTTTTTTATTTAACGTTGTTGTTGTTGACATTGTTGTTGTTGTTTATTTTACGTAGTTGTTGTTATTGATGTTGTTGTTGTTGTTTATTTGACATTTTTGTTGTTGTTGATGTTGTTATTGTTGTTTTTTATTTGACGTTGTTGTTGTTGTTGTTTATTTGACGTTGTTGTTGTTATTGTTATTGTTGTTGTTTATTTGACGTTGTTGTTGTTGTTGTTTATTTGACGTTGTTGTTGTTGTTGTTTATTTGACGTTGTTGTTGTTGTTTTTTATTTGACGTTGTTGTTGTTGTTTATTTGACGTTGTTGTTGTTGTTGTTTATTTGACGTTGTTGTTGTTGTTGTTATTGTTTATTTGACGTTGTTGTTGTTGTTGTTGTTGTTGTTTATTTGATGTTGTTGTTGTTATTTATTTGACGTTGTTGTTGTTGTTATTGTTTATTTGACGTTGTTGTTGTTGTTTATTTGACGTTGTTAATGTTGTTGATGTTGTTGTTGTTGTTTTTGTTATTTATTTGACGTTGTTGTTGTTGTTGTTTTTGTTGTTGTTATTGTTGGTGTTGTTGTTGTTTATTTGACATTGTTGTTGTTGTTGTTTATTTGACGTTGTTGTTGTTGTTGTTGTTTATTTGACGTTGTTGTTGTTGTTGTTGTTGTTTATTTGACATTGTTGTTGTTGTTGTTGTTGACGTTGTTGTTGTTGTTGTTTATTTGACGTGGTTGTCGCTGTTGTTTATTTGATGTTGTTTTAGTTGTTGTTGTTTATTTGACGTTGTCGTTGTTGTTGTTGTTGTTTATTTGATGTTGTTTTAGTTGTTGTTGTTTATTTGACGTTGTTGTTGTTTTTTATTTGACGTTATTGTTGTTGACATTGTTGTTGTTGTTGTTGTTGTTTATTTGATGTTGTTGTTGTTGTTTATTTGACGTAGTTGTTGTTGTTGTTTATTTGACGTTTTTGTTGTTGTTATTGTTTATTTGACGTTGTTATTGTTGTTGTTTATTTGACATTGTTAATGTTGTTGACGTTGTTGTTGTTGTTTTTATTATTTATTTGACGTTGTTGTTGTTGACATTGTTGTTGTTTATTTGACGTTGTTGTTGTTGTTGTTTATTTGACGTAGTTTTTGTTATTGACGTTGTTGTTGTTGTTGTTTATTTGACATTTTTGTTGTTGTTGATGTTGTTGTTGTTTTTTATTTGACGTTGTTGTTGTTGTTGTTTATTTGAAGTTGTTGTTGCTGTTATTATTATTGTTGTTATTTATTTGACGTTGTTGTTGTTGTTGTTTATTTGACGTTGTTGTTGTTGTTGTTTATTTGATGTTGTTTTTGTTGTTTATTTCACGTTGTTGTTGTTATTTATTTGACGTTGTTGTTGTTGTTGTTATTGTTTATTTGACGTTGTTGTTGTTGTTATTGTTTATTTGACGTTGTTAATGTTGTTGACGTTGTTGTTGTTGTTTTTGTTATTTATTTGACGTTGTTGTTGTTGTTGTTGTTTTTGTTGGTGTTGTTGTATATTTGACGTTGTTGTTGTTGTATATTTGACGTTGTTGTTGTTGTTTATTTGATGTTGTTTTAGTTGTTGTTATTTATTTGACGTTGTTGTTGTTATTTATTTGACGTTGTTGTTGTTGTTATTATTTATATGACGTTGTTGTTGTTGTTGTTGTTGTTTATTTGACGTTGTTAATGTTGTTGACGTTGTTGTTGTTGTTGTTTTTGTTATTTATTTGACGTTGTTGTTGTTGTTTTTGTTGTTGTTATTGTTGTTGTTGTTGTTGTTTATTTGACGTTGTTGTTGTTGTTGTTGTTTATTTGACATTGTTGTTATTGTTGTTTATTTGACGTTGTTAATGTTGTTGACGTTGTTGTTGTTGTTGTTGTTTATTTGACGTTGTTGTTGTTGTTGTTGACATTGTTGTTGTTGTTGTTTATTTGACGTTGTTGTTGTTGATGTTGTTTATTTGATGTTGTTTTAGTTGTTGTTGTTTATTTGACGTTGTTGTTGTTATTTATTTGACGTTGTTGTTGTTGTTATTGTTTATTTGACGCTGTTGTTGTTGTTGTTGTTGTTTATTTGACGTTTTTAATGTTGTTGACGTTGTTGTTGTTGTTGTTTATTTGACGTTGTTGTTGTTGTTGACGTTGTTGTTGTTGTTTATTTGACGTTGTTGTTGTTGTTGTTTATTTGATGTTGTTTTAGTTGTTGTTGTTTATTCGACGTTATTGTTGTTATTTATTTGACGTTGTTGTTGTTGTTATTGTTTATTTGACGTTGTTGTTGTTATTGTTGTTTATTTGACGTTGTTAATGTTGTTGATGTTGTTGTTGTTGTTGTTTTTGTTATTTATTTGACGTTGTTGTTGTTGTTTTTGTTGTTGTTATTGTTGTTGTTGTTGTTGTTTATTTGACGTTGTTGTTGTTGTTATTGTTGTTTATTTGACGTTGTTATTGTTGTTTATTTGACGTTGTTGTTGTTGTTGTTGTTTATTTGACGTTGTTGTTTTTGTTGTTGTTGACGTTGTTGTTGTTGTTTATTTGACGTTGTTGTTGTTGTTGTTTATTTGATGTTGTTTTAGTTGTTGTTGTTTATTTGATGTTGTTTTAGTTGTTGTTTTTTATTTGACATTATTGTTGTTGACATTGTTGTTGTTGTTGTTGTTGTTTATTTGACGTTGTTGTGGTTGTTGTTTATTTGACGTAGTTGTTGTTATTGACGTTGTTGTTTTTGTTGTTGTTGTTTATTTGACGTTTTTGTTGTTGTTGATGTTGTTGTTGTTCTTGTTTTTTATTTGACGTTGTTGTTGTTATTTGTTGTTGTTGTTGTTGTTGTTGTTTATTTGATGTTGTTTTAGTTGTTGTTGTTGTTGTTTATTTGACGTTGTTGTTGTTGTTGTTTATTTGATGTTGTTTTAGTTGTTGTTGTTTATTTTACGTTGTTGTTTTTTATTTAACGTTGTTGTTGTTGACATTGTTGTTGTTGTTTATTTGACGTAGTTGTTGTTATTGATGTTGTTGTTGTTGTTGTTTATTTGACATTTTTGTTGTTGTTGATGTTGTTGTTGTTGTTTTTTATTTGACGTTGTTGTTGTTGTTTATTTGACGTTGTTGTTGTTGTTATTGTTATTGTTGTTGTTTATTTGACGTTGTTGTTGTTGTTGTTTATTTGACGTTGTTATTGTTGTTGTTTATTTGACGTTGTTGTTGTTGTTGTTGTTTATTTGACGTTGTTGTTGTTGTTGTTTATTTGACGTTGTTGTTGTTGTTGTTATTGTTTATTTGACGTTGTTGTTGTTGTTGTTTATTTGACATTGTTGTTGTTATTTATTTGACGTTGTTGTTGTTATTGTTTATTTGACGTTGTTGTTGTTTATTTGACGTTGTTAATGTTGTTGACGTTGTTGTTGTTGTTTTTGTTATTTATTTGACGTTTTTGTTGTTGTTGTTGTTTTTGTTGTTGTTATTGTTGGTGTTGTTGTTGTTTATTTGACGTTGTTGTTGTTGTTGTTGTTTATTTGACGTTGTTGTTGTTGTTTTTGTTTATTTGACGTTGTTGTTGTTGTTGTTGTTTATTTGACGTTGTTGTTATTGTTTATTTGACATTGTTGTTGTTGTTGTTGACGTTGTTGTTGTTGTTGTTTATTTGACGTTTTTGTCGATGTTGTTTATTTGATGTTGTTTTAGTTGTTGTTGTTTATTTGACGTTGTTGTTGTTGTTGTTTATTTGATGTTGTTTTAGTTGTTGTTGTTTATTTGACGTTGTTGTTGTTTTTTATTTAACGTTGTTGTTGTTGACATTGTTGTTGTTGTTGTTTATTTGACGTTGTTGTTGTTGTTTATTTGACGTAGTTGTTGTTATTGACGTTGTTGTTGTTGTTTATTTGACGTTTTTGTTGTTGTTGTTGTTGTTATTGTTTATTTGACGTTGTTATTGTTGTTGTTTATTTGACATTGTTAATGTTGTTGACGTTATTGTTGTTTTTATTAATTATTTGACGTTGTTGTTATTGACATTGTTGTTGTTTATTTGACGTTGTTGTTGTTGTTTTTTTGACGTAGTTTTTGTTATTGACGTTGTTGTTGTTTTTTATTTGACATTTTTGTTGTTGTTGTTTATTTGAAGTTGTTGTTGCTGTTATTGTTATTGTTGTTGTTTATTTGACGTTGTTGTTGTTGTTTATTTGACGTTGTTGTTGTTGTTTATTTGACGTTGTTGTTGTTGTTTATTTGACGTTGTTGTTGTTATTGTTTATTTAACGTTGTTGTTGTTGTTGTTTATTTGACGTTGTTAATGTGGTTCACGTTGTTGTTGTTGTTTTTTTTATTTATTTGACGTTGTCTTTGTTGTATTTGTTGTTGTTATTGTTGGTGTTGTTGTTGTTTATTTGACGTTGTTGTTGTTGTTGTTGTTTATTTGACGTTGTTGTTGTTGTTGTTTATTTGACGTTGTTGTTGTTGTTATTGTTTATTTGACGTTGTTGTTGTTGTTGTTGTTTATTTGACGTTGTTGTTGTTATTTATTTGACGTTGTTGTTGTTGTTATTGTTTATTTGACGTTGTTGTTGTTGTTTATTTGATGTTGTTAATGTTGTTGATGTTGTTGTTGTTGTTTTTGTTATTTATTTGACGTTGTTGTTGTTGTTGTTTTTGTTGTTGTTATTGTTGTTGTTGTTGTTGTTTATTTGACGTTGTTGTTGTTGTTGTTGTTTATTTGACGTTGTTGTTGTTGTTTATTTGACGTTGTTGTTGTTGTTTATTTGACGTTGTTGTTATTGTTTATTTGACATTGTTGTTATTGTTGTTGACGTTGTTGGTGTTGTTGTTGTTTATTTGACGTTGTTGTTGCTGTTGTTTATATGATGTTGTTTTAGTTGTTGTTGTTTATTTGACGTTGTTGTTGTTGTTGTTGTTTATTTGATGTTGTTTTAGTTGTTGTTGTTTATTTGACATTGTTGTTGTTTTTTATTTGACGTTGTTGTTGTTGACATTGTTGTTGTTGTTGTTTATTTGACATTGTTGTTGTTGTTTATTTGACGTAGTTGTTGTTATTGACGTTGTTGTTGTTATTGTTTATTTGACGTTTTTGTTGTTGTTGTTGTTATTGTTTATTTGACGTTGTTATTATTGTTGTTTATTTGACGTTGTTAATGTTGTTCACGTTGTTGTTGTTGTTTTTATTATTTATTTGACGTTGTTGTTGACATTGTTGTTGTTTATTTGACGTTGTTGTTGTTTATTTGACGTAGTTTTTGTTATTGACGTTGTTGTTGTTGTTGTTTATTTGACATTTTTGTTGTTGTTGATGTTGTTGTTGTTATTTTTTATTTGACATTGTTGTTGTTGTTGTTTATTTGAAGTTGTTGTTGCTGTTATTGTTATTGTTGTTGTTTATTTGACGTTGTTGTTGTTGTTGTTTATTTGACATTGTTGATGTTTATTTGATGTTGTTGTTGTTGTTTATTTGACGTTGTTGGTGTTATTTATTTGACGTTGTTGTAGTTGTTGTTATTGTTTATTTGACGTTGTTGTTGTTATTGTTTATTTGACGTTGTTAATGTTGTTGACATTGTTGTTGTTGTTTTTGTTATTTATTTGACGTTGTTGTTGTTGTTTTTGTTGTTGTTATTGTTGGTGTTGTTGTTGTTGTTTTTGTTGTTGTTATTGTTGGTGTTGTTGTTGTTTATTTGACATTGTTGTTGTTGTTGTTTATTTGACGTTGTTGTTGTTGTTGTTGTTTATTTGACGTTGTTGTTGTTATTGTTTATTTGACGTTGTTGTTGTTGTTTATTTGACATTGTTGTTGTTGTTGTGTTGACGTTCTTGTTGTTGTGTTGACGTTGTTGTTGTTGTTGTTTATTTGACGTTGTTGTTGTTGTTGTTTATTTGATGTTGTTTTAGTTGTTGTTGTTTATTTGACGTTGTTGTTGTTGTTATTGTTGTTTATTTGATGTTGTTTTAGTTGTTGTTGTTGTTTTTTATTTGACGTTGTTGTTTTTCACATTGTTGTTGTTGTTGTTTATTTGACGTTGTTGTTGTTTATTTGACGTAGTTGTTGTTATTGACGTTGTTGTTGTTGTTGTTTATTTGACGTTTTTGTTGTTGATGATGTTGTTGTTGTTGTTTTTTATTTGATGTTATTGTTGTTGTTGTTTATTTGACGTTGTTGTTGTTGTTATTGTTGTTGTTGTTGTTTATTTGACATTGTTGTTGTTGTTGTTTATTTGACGTTGTTGTTGTTCTTTATTTGACGTTGTTGTTGTTGTTGTTTATTTGACATTGTTGTTGTTATTTATTTGACGTTGTTGTTGTTGTTGTTATTGTTTATTTGACGTCGTTGTTGGTGTTGTTTATTTGACGTTGTTAATGTTGTTGACGTTGTTGTTGTTTTTGTTGTTGTAATTGTTGTTGTTGTTGTTTATTTGATGTTGTTGTTGTTGTTGTTGTTGTTTATTTGACATTGTTGTTGTTGTTTATTTGACGTTGTTAACGTTGTTGACGTTGTTGTTGCTATTGTTTATTTCACGTTGTTGTTGTTGTTGTTGTTGTTGTTGTTATTGTTGTTGTTGTTGTTTATTTGACGTTATTGTTGTTGTTGTTGACGTTGTTGTTGTTGTTATTGTTTATTTAACGTTGTTGTTGTTGTTGTTTATTTGACGTTGTTAATGTTGTTGACGTTGTTGTTGTTTTTGTTGTTTATTTGACGTTGTTGTTGTTGTTGTTTTTGTTGTAATTATTGTTGTTATTGTTGTTGTTGTTGTTTATTTGACGTTGTTGTTGTTGTTATTTATTTGACATTGTTGTTGTTGTTTATTTGAGATTGTTGTTGTTGTTGTTGTTGTTGTTTATTTGACGTTGTTGTTGTTGTTGTTGTTTATTTGATGTTGTTTTAGTTGTTGTTGTTTATTTGACGTTGTTGTTATTTATTTGACGTTGTTGTTGTTGTTATTGTTTATTTGACGTTGTTGTTGTTGTTGTTGTTGTTTATTTGACGTTATTAATGTTGTTGACGTTGTTGTTGTTGTTGTTTTTGTTATTTATTTGACGTTGTTGTTGTTGTTGTTTTTGTTGTTGGTGTTGTTGTTGTTTATTTGACGTTGTTGTTGTTGTTGTTTATTTGACATTGTTGTTGTTGTTGGTGTTTATTTGGCGTTGTTGTTGTTGTTGTTTATTTGACGTTGTTGTTGTTGTTGTTGTTTATTTGACATTGTTGTTGTTGTTGTTGTTGTTTATTTGACGTTGTTGTTGTTGTTTATTTGACATTGTTGTTGTTGTTGTTGACGTTGTTGTTGTTGTTGTTTATTTGACGTTGTTGTTGTTGTTGTTGTTTATTTGATGTTGTTTTAGTTGTTGTTGTTTATTTGACGTTGTTGCTGTTTTTTATTTGACGTTATTGTTGTTGACATTGTTGTTGTTGTTGTTGTTTATTTGACGTTGTTGTTGTTGTTGTTGTTTATTTGACGTTGTTAATGTTGTTGACGTTGTTGTTGTTGTTTTTGTTGTTTATTTGACGTTGTTGTTGTTATTGTTGTTGTTTTTGTTGTTGTTATTGTTGTTGTTGTTGTTTATTTGACGTTGTTGTTGTTGTTATTTATTTGACGTTGTTGTTGTTGTTTATTTGAGATTGTTGTTGTTGTTGTTGTTGTTTATTTGACGTTGTTGTTGATGTTGTTTATTTGACGTTGTTGTTGTTGTTGTTTATTTGATGTTGTTTTAGTTGTTGTTGTTTATTTGACGTTGTTGTTGTTATTTATTTGACGTTGTTGTTGTTGTTATTGTTTATTTGACGTTGTTGTTGTTGTTGTTGTTGTTGTTTATTTGACGTTGTTAATGTTGTTGACGTTGTTGTTGTTGTTGTTTTTGTTAATTATTTGACGTTATTGTTGTTGTTTTTGTTGTTGTTATTGTTGGTGTTGTTGTTGTTTATTTGACTTTGTTGTTGTTGTTATCTATTTGACGTTGTTGTTGTTGTTGTTTATTTGACGTTGTTGTTGTTGTTGTTTATTTGACGTTGTTGTTGTTGTTGTTGTTTATTTGACGTTTTTGTTGTTGATGATGTTGTTGTTGTTGTTTTTTATTTGATGTTATTGTTGTTGTTGTTTATTTGACGTTGTTGTTGTTGTTATTGTTGTTGTTGTTGTTTATTTGACATTGTTGTTGTTGTTGTTTATTTGACGTTGTTGTTGTTCTTTATTTGACGTTGTTGTTGTTGTTGTTTATTTGACATTGTTGTTGTTATTTATTTGACGTTGTTGTTGTTGTTGTTATTGTTTATTTGACGTCGTTGTTGGTGTTGTTTATTTGACGTTGTTAATGTTGTTGACGTTGTTGTTGTTGTTTTTGTTATTTATTTGACGTTGTTGTTGTTGTTGTTGTTGTTTTTGTTGTTGTTATTGTTGTTGTTGTTGTTTATTTGATGTTGTTGTTGTTGTTGTTGTTTATTTGACATTGTTGTTGTTGTTTATTTGACGTTGTTAATGTTGTTGACGTTGTTGTTGCTATTGTTTATTTCACGTT
Source organism: Vicia faba (assembly GCA_948472305.1). Taxonomy (NCBI): domain Eukaryota; kingdom Viridiplantae; phylum Streptophyta; class Magnoliopsida; order Fabales; family Fabaceae; genus Vicia; species Vicia faba. Next base: position 454,583,260 of record OX451740.1, read on the forward strand.
GTTGTTGTTGTTGTTGTTATTGTTGTTGTTGTTGTTTATTTGACGTTATTGTTGTTGTTGTTGACGTTGTTGTTGTTGTTATTGTTTATTTAACGTTGTTGTTGTTGTTGTTTATTTGACGTTGTTAATGTTGTTGACGTTGTTGTTGTTTTTGTTGTTTATTTGACGTTGTTGTTGTTGTTGTTGTTTTTGTTGTAATTATTGTTGTTATTGTTGTTGTTGTTGTTTATTTGACGTTGTTGTTGTTGTTATTTATTTGACATTGTTGTTGTTGTTTATTTGAGATTGTTGTTGTTGTTGTTGTTGTTGTTTATTTGACGTTGTTGTTGTTGTTGTTGTTTATTTGATGTTGTTTTAGTTGTTGTTGTTGTTTATTTGACGTTGTTATTATTTATTTGACGTTGTTGTTGTTGTTATTGTTTATTTGACGTTGTTGTTGTTGTTGTTGTTTATTTGACGTTATTAATGTTGTTGACGTTGTTGTTGTTGTTGTTTTTGTTATTTATTTGACGTTGTTGTTGTTGTTTTTGTTGTTGGTGTTGTTGTTGTTTATTTGACGTTGTTGTTGTTGTTGTTTATTTGACATTGTTGTTGTTGTTGGTGTTTATTTGGCGTTGTTGTTGTTGTTGTTTATTTGACGTTGTTGTTGTTGTTGTTGTTTATTTGACATTGTTGTTGTTGTTGTTGTTGTTTATTTGACGTTGTTGTTGTTGTTTATTTGACATTGTTGTTGTTGTTGTTGACGTTGTTGTTGTTGTTTTTTATTTGACGTTGTTGTTGTTGTTGTTGTTGTTTATTTGATGTTGTTTTAGTTGTTGTTGTTTATTTGACGTTGTTGCTATTTTTTATTTGACGTTATTGTTGTTGACATTGTTGTTGTTGTTGTTGTTTATTTGACGTTGTTGTTGTTGTTGTTGTTGTTGTTTATTTGACGTTGTTAATGTTGTTGACGTTGTTGTTGTTGTTTTTGTTGTTTATTTGACGTTGTTGTTGTTATTGTTGTTGTTTTTGTTGTTTTTATTGTTGTTGTTGTTGTTTATTTGACGTTGTTGTTGTTGTTATTTATTTGACGTTGTTGTTGTTGTTTATTTGAGATTGTTGTTGTTGTTGTTGTTGTTTATTTGACATTGTTGTTGATGTTGTTTATTTGACGTTGTTGTTGTTGTTGTTGTTTATTTGATGTTGTTTTAGTTGTTGTTGTTTATTTGACGTTGTTGTTGTTATTTATTTGACGTTGTTGTTGTTGTTATTGTTTATTTGACGTTGTTGTTGTTGTTGTTGTTGTTTTTTATTTGACGTTGTTAATGTTGTTGACGTTGTTGTTGTTGTTGTTTTTGTTAATTATTTGTTGTTATTGTTGGTGTTGTTGTTGTTTATTTGACTTTGTTGTTGTTGTTATCTATTTGACGTTGTTATTGTTGTTGTTGTTTATTTGACGTTGTTGTTGTTGTTGTTTACTTGACGTTGTTGTTGTTGTTGTTATTGTTTATTTGACGTTATTGTTGTTGTTGTTGTTGTTTATTTGACGTTGTTGTTGTTATTTATTTGACGTTGTTGTTGTTGTTATTGTTTATTTGACGTTGTTGTTGTTGTTGTTTATTTGATGTTGTTAATGTTGTTGACGTTGTTGTTGTTGTTTTTGTTATTTATTTGACGTTGTTGTTGTTGTTGTTTTTGTTGTTGTTGTTGTTTATTTGACATTGTTGTTGTTGTTGTTTATTTGACGTTGTTGTTGTTGTTTATTTGACGTTGTTGTTGTTGTTTATTTGACGTTGTTGTTATTGTTGTTGTTGTTATTTATTTGACATTGTTGTTGTTGTTGTTGACGTTGTTGTTGTTGTTGTTGTTTATTTGACGTTGTTGTTGCTGTTGTTTGTTTGATGTTGTTTTAGTTGTTGTTGTTTATTTGACGTTGTTGTTGTTGTTGTTTATTTGATGTTGTTTTAGTTGTTGTTGTTTATTTGACATTGTTGTTGTTTTTTATTTGACGTTGTTGTTGTTGACATTGTTGTTGTTGTTGTTGTTTATTTGACGCTGTTGTTGTTGTTTATTTGACGTAGTTGTTGTTATTGACGTTGTTGTTGTTATTGTTTATTTGACGTTTTTGTTGTTGTTGTTGTTGTTATTGTTTATTTGACGTTGTTATTATTGTTGTTTATTTGACGTTGTTAATGTTGTTGACGTTGTTGTTGTTGTTTTTATTATTTATTTGACGTTGTTGTTGTTGACATTGTTGTTGTTTATTTGACGTTGTTGTTGTTATTTATTTGACGTAGTTTTTGTTATTGACGTTGTTGTTGTTGTTGTTTATTTGACATTTTTGTTGTTGTTGATGTTGTTGTTGTTGTTTTTTATTTGACGTTGTTGTTGTTGTTTATTTGAAGTTGTTGTTGCTGTTATTGTTATTGTTGTTGTTTATTTGACGTTGTTGTTGTTGTTGTTTATTTGACATTGTTGTTGTTGTTTATTTGATGTTGTTGTTGTTGTTGTTTATTTGACGTTGTTGGTGTTATTTATTTGACGTTGTTGTAGTTGTTGTTATTGTTTATTTGACGTTGTTGTTGTTATTGTTTATTTGACGTTGTTAATGTTGTTGACATTGTTGTTGTTGTTTTTGTTATTTATTTGACGTTGTTGTGGTTGTTTTTGTTGTTGTTATTGTTGGTGTTGTTGTTGTTGTTGTTTTTGTTGTTGTTATTGTTGGTGTTGTTGTTGTTTATTTGACGTTGTTGTTGTTGTTGTTTGTTTGACGTTGTTGTTGTTGTTTTTTATTTGACGTTGTTGTTGTTGTTGTTGTTGTTTATTTGACGTTGTTGTTGTTGTTGTTGTTTATTTGACATTGTTGTTGTTGTTGTGTTGACGTTGTTGTTGTTGTGTTGACGTTGTTGTTGTTGTTGTTTATTTGACGTTGTTGTTGTTGTTGTTGTTTATTTGATGTTGTTTTAGTTGTTGTTGTTTATTTGACGTTGTTGTTGTTGTTGTTGTTGTTTATTTGACGTTGTTGTCGTTGTTTATTTGACATTGTTGTTGTTGTTGTTGACGTTGTTGTTGTTGTTGTTTATTTGACGTTGTTGTTGTTGTTGTTGTTGTTGTTGTTTATTTGATGTTGTTTTAGTTGTTGTTGTTTATTTGACGTTGTTGCTGTTTTTTATTTGACGTTATTGTTGTTGACATTGTTGTTGTTGTTGTTGTTTATTTGACGTTGTTGTTGTTGTTGTTGTTTATTTGACGTTGTTAATGTTGTTGACGTTGTTGTTGTTGTTTTTGTTGTTTATTTGACGTTGTTGTTGTTATTGTTGTTGTTTTTGTTGTTGTTATTGTTGTTGTTGTTGTTTATTTGACGTTGTTGTTGTTGTTATTTATTTGACGTTGTTGTTGTTGTTTATTTGAGATTGTTGTTGTTGTTGTTGTTGTTGTTTATTTGACGTTGTTGTTGATGTTGTTTATTTGACGTTGTTGTTGTTGTTGTTTATTTGATGTTGTTTTAGTTGTTGTTGTTTATTTGACGTTGTTGTTGTTATTTATTTGACGTTGTTGTTGTTGTTATTGTTTATTTGACGTTGTTGTTGTTGTTGTTGTTGTTGTTTATTTGACGTTGTTAATGTTGTTGACGTTGTTGTTGTTGTTGTTGTTTTTGTTAATTATTTGACGTTATTGTTGTTGTTTTTGTTGTTGTTATTGTTGATGTTGTTGTTGTTTATTTGACTTTGTTGTTGTTGTTATCTATTTGACGTTATTGTTGTTGTTGTTTATTTGACGTTGTTGTTGTTGTTGTTTATTTGACGTTGTTGTTGTTGTTGTTGTTTATTTGACGTTTTTGTTGTTGATGATGTTGTTGTTGTTGTTTTTTATTTGATGTTATTGTTGTTGTTGTTTATTTGACGTTGTTGTTGTTGTTATTGTTGTTGTTGTTGTTTATTTGACATTGTTGTTGTTGTTGTTTATTTGACGTTGTTGTTGTTCTTTATTTGACGTTGTTGTTGTTGTTGTTTATTTGACATTGTTGTTGTTATTTATTTGACGTTGTTGTTGTTGTTGTTATTGTTTATTTGACGTCGTTGTTGGTGTTGTTTATTTGACGTTGTTAATGTTGTTGACGTTGTTGTTGTTGTTTTTGTTATTTATTTGACGTTGTTGTTGTTGTTGTTGTTGTTTTTGTTGTTGTTATTGTTGTTGTTGTTGTTTATTTGATGTTGTTGTTGTTGTTGTTGTTTATTTGACATTGTTGTTGTTGTTTATTTGACGTTGTTAATGTTGTTGACGTTGTTGTTGCTATTGTTTATTTCACGTTGTTGTTGTTGTTGTTGTTGTTATTGTTGTTGTTGTTGTTTATTTGACGTTATTGTTGTTGTTGTTGACGTTGTTGTTGTTGTTATTGTTTATTTAACGTTGTTGTTGTTGTTGTTTATTTGACGTTGTTAATGTTGTTGACGTTGTTGTTGTTTTTGTTGTTTATTTGACGTTGTTGTTGTTGTTGTTGTTGTTTTTGTTGTAATTATTGTTGTTATTGTTGTTGTTGTTGTTTATTTGACGTTGTTGTTGTTGTTATTTATTTGACATTGTTGTTGTTGTTTATTTGAGATTGTTGTTGTTGTTGTTGTTGTTGTTTATTTGACGTTGTTGTTGTTGTTGTTGTTTATTTGATGTTGTTTTAGTTGTTGTTGTTGTTTATTTGACGTTGTTGTTATTTATTTGACGTTGTTGTTGTTGTTATTGTTTATTTGACGTTGTTGTTGTTGTTGTTGTTTATTTGACGTTATTAATGTTGTTGACGTTGTTGTTGTTGTTGTTGTTTTTGTTATTTATTTGACGTTGTTGTTGTTGTTTTTGTTGTTGGTGTTGTTGTTGTTTATTTGACGTTGTTGTTGTTGTTGTTTATTTGACATTGTTGTTGTTGTTGGTGTTTATTTGGCGTTGTTGTTGTTGTTGTTTATTTGACGTTGTTGTTGTTGTTGTTGTTGTTTATTTGACATTGTTGTTGTTGTTGTTGTTGTTTATTTGACATTGTTGTTGTTGTTTATTTGACATTGTTGTTGTTGTTGTTGACGTTGTTGTTGTTGTTTTTTATTTGACGTTGTTGTTGTTGTTGTTGTTTATTTGATGTTGTTTTAGTTGTTGTTGTTTATTTGACGTTGTTGCTATTTTTTATTTGACGTTATTGTTGTTGACATTGTTGTTGTTGTTGTTGTTTATTTGACGTTGTTGTTGTTGTTGTTGTTGTTGTTGTTTATTTGACGTTGTTAATGTTGTTGACGTTGTTGTTGTTGTTTTTGTTGTTTATTTGACGTTGTTGTTGTTATTGTTGTTGTTTTTGTTGTTTTTATTGTTGTTGTTGTTGTTTATTTGACGTTGTTGTTGTTGTTATTTATTTGACGTTGTTGTTGTTGTTTATTTGAGATTGTTGTTGTTGTTGTTGTTTATTTGACATTGTTGTTGATGTTGTTTATTTGACGTTGTTGTTGTTGTTGTTGTTTATTTGATGTTGTTTTAGTTGTTGTTGTTTATTTGACGTTGTTGTTGTTATTTATTTGACGTTGTTGTTGTTGTTATTGTTTATTTGACGTTGTTGTTGTTGTTGTTTTTTATTTGACGTTGTTAATGTTGTTGACGTTGTTGTTGTTGTTGTTTTTGTTAATTATTTGTTGTTATTGTTGGTGTTGTTGTTGTTTATTTGACTTTGTTGTTGTTGTTATCTATTTGACGTTGTTATTGTTGTTGTTGTTTATTTGACGTTGTTGTTGTTGTTGTTTATTTGACGTTGTTGTTGTTGTTGTTATTGTTTATTTGACGTTATTGTTGTTGTTGTTGTTGTTTATTTGACGTTGTTGTTGTTATTTATTTGACGTTGTTGTTGTTGTTATTGTTTATTTGACGTTGTTGTTGTTGTTTATTTGATGTTGTTAATGTTGTTGACGTTGTTGTTGTTGTTTTTGTTATTTATTTGACGTTGTTGTTGTTGTTGTTTTTGTTGTTGTTGTTGTTTATTTGACATTGTTGTTGTTGTTGTTTATTTGACGTTGTTGTTGTTGTTTATTTGACGTTGTTGTTGTTGTTTATTTGACGTTGTTGTTATTGTTGTTGTTGTTGTTTATTTGACATTGTTGTTGTTGTTGTTGACGTTGTTGTTGTTGTTGTTGTTTATTTGACGTTGTTGTTGCTGTTGTTTGTTTGATGTTGTTTTAGTTGTTGTTGTTTATTTGACGTTGTTGTTGTTGTTGTTTATTTGATGTTGTTTTAGTTGTTGTTGTTTATTTGACATTGTTGTTGTTTTTTATTTGACGTTGTTGTTGTTGACATTGTTGTTGTTGTTGTTGTTTATTTGACGCTGTTGTTGTTGTTTATTTGACGTAGTTGTTGTTATTGACGTTGTTGTTGTTATTGTTTATTTGACGTTTTTGTTGTTGTTGTTGTTGTTATTGTTTATTTGACGTTGTTATTATTGTTGTTTATTTGACGTTGTTAATGTTGTTGACGTTGTTGTTGTTGTTTTTATTATTTATTTGACGTTGTTGTTGTTGACATTGTTGTTGTTTATTTGACGTTGTTGTTGTTATTTATTTGACGTAGTTTTTGTTATTGACGTTGTTGTTGTTGTTGTTTATTTGACATTTTTGTTGTTGTTGATGTTGTTGTTGTTGTTTTTTATTTGACGTTGTTGTTGTTGTTTATTTGAAGTTGTTGTTGTTGTTATTGTTATTGTTGTTGTTTATTTGACGTTGTTGTTGTTGTTGTTTATTTGACATTGTTGTTGTTGTTTATTTGATGTTGTTGTTGTTGTTGTTTATTTGACGTTGTTGGTGTTATTTATTTGACGTTGTTGTAGTTGTTGTTATTGTTTATTTGACGTTGTTGTTGTTATTGTTTATTTGACGTTGTTAATGTTGTTGACATTGTTGTTGTTGTTTTTGTTATTTATTTGACGTTGTTGTGGTTGTTTTTGTTGTTGTTATTGTTGGTGTTGTTGTTGTTGTTGTTTTTGTTGTTGTTATTGTTGGTGTTGTTGTTGTTTATTTGACGTTGTTGTTGTTGTTGTTTGTTTGACGTTGTTGTTGTTGTTTTTTATTTGACGTTGTTGTTGTTGTTGTTGTTGTTTATTTGACGTTGTTGTTGTTGTTGTTGTTGTTTATTTGACATTGTTGTTGTTGTTGTGTTGACGTTGTTGTTGTTGTGTTGACGTTGTTGTTGTTGTTGTTTATTTGACGTTGTTGTTGTTGTTGTTGTTGTTTATTTGATGTTGTTTTAGTTGTTGTTGTTTATTTGACGTTGTTGTTGTTGTTGTTGTTGTTTATTTGACGTTGTTGTCGTTGTTTATTTGACATTGTTGTTGTTGTTGTTGACGTTGTTGTTGTTGTTGTTTATTTGACGTTGTTGTTGTTGTTGTTGTTGTTGTTTATTTGATGTTGTTTTAGTTGTTGTTGTTTATTTGACGTTGTTGTTGTTTTTTATTTGACGTTATTGTTGTTGACATTGTTGTTGTTGTTGTTGTTTATTTGACGTTGTTGTTGTTGTTGTTGTTTATTTGACGTTGTTAATGTTGTTGACGTTGTTGTTGTTGTTTTTGTTGTTTATTTGACGTTGTTGTTGTTATTGTTGTTGTTTTTGTTGTTGTTATTGTTGTTGTTGTTGTTTATTTGACGTTGTTGTTGTTGTTATTTATTTGACGTTGTTGTTGTTGTTTATTTGAGATTGTTGTTGTTGTTGTTTATTTGACGTTGTTGTTGATGTTGTTTATTTGACGTTGTTGTTGTTGTTGTTTATTTGATGTTGTTTTAGTTGTTGTTGTTTATTTGACGTTGTTGTTGTTATTTATTTGACGTTGTTGTTGTTGTTATTGTTTATTTGACGTTGTTGTTGTTGTTGTTGTTTATTTGACGTTGTTAATGTTGTTGACGTTGTTGTTGTTGTTGTTTTTGTTAATTATTTGACGTTATTGTTGTTGTTTTTGTTGTTGTTATTGTTGGTGTTGTTGTTGTTTATTTGACGTTGTTGTTGTTGTTTATTTGAAGTTGTTGTTGCTGTTATTGTTATTGTTGTTGTTTATTTGACGTTGTTGTTGTTGTTGTTTATTTGACATTGTTGTTGTTGCTTATTTGATGTTGTTGTTGTTGTTGTTGTTTATTTGACGTTGTTGGTGTTATTTATTTGACGTTGTTGTAGTTGTTGTTATTGTTTATTTGACGTTGTTGTTGTTATTGTTTATTTGACGTTGTTAATGTTGTTGACATTGTTGTTGTTGTTTTTGTTATTTATTTGACGTTGTTGTGGTTGTTTTTGTTGTTGTTATTGTTGGTGTTGTTGTTGTTGTTGTTGTTGTTTTTGTTGTTGTTATTGTTGGTGTTGTTGTTTATTTGACGTTGTTGTTGTTGTTGTTTGTTTGACGTTGTTGTTGTTGTTTTTTATTTGACGTTGTTGTTGTTGTTGTTGTTTATTTGACGTTGTTGTTGTTGTTGTTTATTTGACATTGTTGTTGTTGTTGTTGTGTTGACGTTGTTGTTGTTGTGTTGACGTTGTTGTTGTTGTTGTTTATTTGACGTTGTTGTTGTTGTTGTTGTTTATTTGATGTTGTTTTAGTTGTTGTTGTTTATTTGACGTTGTTGTTGTTGTTGTTGTTTATTTGACGTTGTTGTCGTTGTTTATTTGACATTGTTGTTGTTGTTGTTGACGTTGTTGTTGTTGTTGTTTATTTGACGTTGTTGTTGTTGTTGTTGTTGTTGTTTATTTGATGTTGTTTTAGTTGTTGTTGTTTATTTGACGTTGTTGCTGTTTTTTATTTGACGTTATTGTTGTTGACATTGTTGTTGTTGTTGTTGTTTATTTGACGTTGTTGTTGTTGTTGTTGTTTATTTGACGTTGTGAATGTTGTTGACGTTGTTGTTGTTGTTTTTGTTGTTTATTTGACGTTGTTGTTGTTATTGTTGTTGTTTTTGTTGTTGTTATTGTTGTTGTTGTTGTTTATTTGACGTTGTTGTTGTTGTTATTTATTTGACGTTGTTGTTGTTGTTTATTTGAGATTGTTGTTGTTGTTGTTGTTGTTTATTTGACGTTGTTGTTGATGTTGTTTATTTGACGTTGTTGTTGTTGTTGTTTATTTGATGTTGTTTTAGTTGTTGTTGTTTATTTGACGTTGTTGTTGTTATTTATTTGACGTTGTTGTTGTTGTTTTTGTTTATTTGACGTTGTTGTTGTTGTTGTTGTTGTTGTTTATTTGACGTTGTTAATGTTGTTGACGTTGTTGTTGTTGTTGTTTTTGTTAATTATTTGACGTTATTGTTGTTGTTTTTGTTGTTGTTATTGTTGGTGTTGTTGTTGTTTATTTGATGTTGTTTTAGTTGTTGTTGTTTATTTGACGTTGTTGTTATTTATTTGACGTTGTTGTTGTTGTTATTGTTTATTTGACGTTGTTGTTGTTGTTGTTGTTGTTTATTTGACGTTATTAATGTTGTTGACGTTGTTGTTGTTGTTGTTGTTTTTGTTATTTATTTGACGTTGTTGTTGTTGTTTTTGTTGTTGGTGTTGTTGTTGTTTATTTGACGTTGTTGTTGTTGTTGTTTATTTGACATTGTTGTTGTTGTTGGTGTTTATTTGGCGTTGTTGTTGTTGTTGTTTATTTGACGTTGTTGTTGTTGTTGTTGTTGTTTATTTGACATTGTTGTTGTTGTTGTTGTTGTTTATTTGACGTTGTTGTTGTTGTTTATTTGACATTGTTGTTGTTGTTGTTGACGTTGTTGTTGTTGTTTTTTATTTGACGTTGTTGTTGTTGTTGTTGTTGTTTATTTGATGTTGTTTTAGTTGTTGTTGTTTATTTGACGTTGTTGCTGTTTTTTATTTGACGTTATTGTTGTTGACATTGTTGTTGTTGTTGTTGTTTATTTGACGTTGTTGTTGTTGTTGTTGTTGTTGTTTATTTGACGTTGTTAATGTTGTTGACGTTGTTGTTGTTTTTGTTGTTTATTTGACGTTGTTGTTGTTATTGTTGTTGTTTTTGTTGTTGTTATTGTTGTTGTTGTTGTTTATTTGACGTTGTTGTTGTTGTTATTTATTTGACGTTGTTGTTGTTGTTTATTTGAGATTGTTGTTGTTGTTGTTGTTGTTGTTTATTTGACGTTGTTAATGTTGTTGACGTTGTTGTTGTTGTTGTTTTTGTTAATTATTTGACGTTATTGTTGTTGTTTTTGTTGTTGTTATTGTTGGTGTTGTTGTTGTTTATTTGACTTTGTTGTTGTTGTTATCTATTTGACGTTGTTATTGTTGTTGTTGTTTATTTGACGTTGTTGTTGTTGTTGTTTATTTGACGTTGTTGTTGTTGTTGTTATTGTTTATTTGACGTTGTTGTTGTTGTTGTTGTTGTTGTTTATTTGACGTTGTTGTTGTTATTTATTTGACGTTGTTGTTGTTGTTATTGTTTATTTGACGTTGTTGTTGTTGTTTATTTGATGTTGTTAATGTTGTTGACGTTGTTGTTGTTGTTTTTGTTATTTATTTGACGTTGTTGTTGTTGTTGTTTTTGTTGTTGTTATTGTTGTTGTTGTTGTTTATTTGACATTGTTGTTGTTGTTGTTTATTTGACGTTGTTGTTGTTGTTTATTTGACGTTGTTGTTATTGTTTATTTGACATTGTTGTTGTTGTTGTTGACGTTGTTGTTGTTGTTGTTGTTTATTTGACGTTGTTGTTGCTGTTGTTTATTTGATGTTGTTTTAGTTGTTGTTGTTTATTTGACGTTGTTGTTGTTGTTGTTTATTTGATGTTGTTTTAGTTGTTGTTGTTTATTTGACATTGTTGTTGTTTTTTATTTGACGTTGTTGTTGTTGACATTGTTGTTGTTGTTGTTGTTTATTTGACGTTGTTGTTGTTGTTTATTTGACGTAGTTGTTGTTATTGACGTTGTTGTTGTTATTGTTTATTTGACGTTTTTGTTGTTGTTGTTGTTGTTATTGTTTATTTGACGTTGTTATTATTGTTGTTTATTTGACGTTGTTAATGTTGTTGACGTTGTTGTTGTTGTTTTTATTATTTATTTGACGTTGTTGTTGTTGACATTGTTGTTGTTTATTTGACGTTGTTGTTGTTATTTATTTGACGTAGTTTTTGTTATTGACGTTGTTGTTGTTGTTGTTTATTTGACATTTTTGTTGTTGTTGATGTTGTTGTTGTTGTTTTTTATTTGACGTTGTTGTTGTTGTTTATTTGAAGTTGTTGTTGCTGTTATTGTTATTGTTGTTGTTTATTTGACGTTGTTGTTGTTGTTGTTTATTTGACATTGTTGTTGTTGTTTATTTGATGTTGTTGTTGTTGTTGTTGTTGTTTATTTGACGTTGTTGGTGTTATTTATTTGACGTTGTTGTAGTTGTTGTTATTGTTTATTTGACGTTGTTGTTGTTATTGTTTATTTGACGTTGTTAATGTTGTTGACATTGTTGTTGTTGTTTTTGTTATTTATTTGACGTTGTTGTGGTTGTTTTTGTTGTTGTTATTGTTGGTGTTGTTGTTGTTGTTGTTTTTGTTGTTGTTATTGTTGGTGTTGTTGTTGTTTATTTGACGTTGTTGTTGTTGTTGTTTGTTTGACGTTGTTGTTGTTGTTTTTTATTTGACGTTGTTGTTGTTGTTGTTGTTGTTGTTTATTTGATGTTGTTTTAGTTGTTGTTGTTTATTTGACGTTGTTGTTGTTGTTGTTGTTGTTTATTTGACGTTGTTGTCGTTGTTTATTTGACATTGTTGTTGTTGTTGTTGACGTTGTTGTTGTTGTTGTTGTTGTTTATTTGACGTTGTTGTTGTTGTTGTTGTTGTTTATTTGATGTTGTTTTAGTTGTTGTTGTTTATTTGACGTTGTTGTTGTTTTTTATTTGACGTTATTGTTGTTGACATTGTTGTTGTTGTTGTTGTTTATTTGACGTTGTTGTTGTTGTTGTTGTTTATTTGACGTTGTTAATGTTGTTGACGTTGTTGTTGTTGTTTTTGTTGTTTATTTGACGTTGTTGTTGTTATTGTTGTTGTTTTTGTTGTTGTTATTGTTGTTGTTGTTGTTTATTTGACGTTGTTGTTGTTGTTATTTATTTGACGTTGTTGTTGTTGTTTATTTGAGATTGTTGTTGTTGTTGTTGTTTATTTGACGTTGTTGTTGATGTTGTTTATTTGACGTTGTTGTTGTTGTTGTTTATTTGATGTTGTTTTAGTTGTTGTTGTTTATTTGACGTTGTTGTTGTTATTTATTTGACGTTGTTGTTGTTGTTATTGTTTATTTGACGTTGTTGTTGTTGTTGTTGTTTATTTGACGTTGTTAATGTTGTTGACGTTGTTGTTGTTGTTGTTTTTGTTAATTATTTGACGTTATTGTTGTTGTTTTTGTTGTTGTTATTGTTGGTGTTGTTGTTGTTTATTTGACGTTGTTGTTGTTGTTTATTTGAAGTTGTTGTTGCTGTTATTGTTATTGTTGTTGTTTATTTGACGTTGTTGTTGTTGTTGTTTATTTGACATTGTTGTTGTTGTTTATTTGATGTTGTTGTTGTTGTTGTTGTTGTTTATTTGACGTTGTTGGTGTTATTTATTTGACGTTGTTGTAGTTGTTGTTATTGTTTATTTGACGTTGTTGTTGTTATTGTTTATTTGACGTTGTTAATGTTGTTGACATTGTTGTTGTTGTTTTTGTTATTTATTTGACGTTGTTGTGGTTGTTTTTGTTGTTGTTATTGTTGGTGTTGTTGTTGTTGTTGTTGTTTTTGTTGTTGTTATTGTTGGTGTTGTTGTTTATTTGACGTTGTTGTTGTTGTTGTTTGTTTGACGTTGTTGTTGTTGTTTTTTATTTGACGTTGTTGTTGTTGTTGTTGTTTATTTGATGTTGTTGTTGTTGTTGTTTATTTGACATTGTTGTTGTTGTTGTGTTGACGTTGTTGTTGTTGTGTTGACGTTGTTGTTGTTGTTGTTTATTTGACGTTGTTGTTGTTGTTGTTGTTTATTTGATGTTGTTTTAGTTGTTGTTGTTTATTTGACGTTGTTGTTGTTGTTGTTGTTTATTTGACGTTGTTGTCGTTGTTTATTTGACATTGTTGTTGTTGTTGTTGACGTTGTTGTTGTTGTTGTTTATTTGACGTTGTTGTTGTTGTTGTTGTTGTTGTTTATTTGATGTTGTTTTAGTTGTTGTTGTTTATTTGACGTTGTTGCTGTTTTTTATTTGACGTTATTGTTGTTGACATTGTTGTTGTTGTTGTTGTTTATTTGACGTTGTTGTTGTTGTTGTTGTTTATTTGACGTTGTCAATGTTGTTGACGTTGTTGTTGTTGTTTTTGTTGTTTATTTGACGTTGTTGTTGTTATTGTTGTTGTTTTTGTTGTTGTTATTGTTGTTGTTGTTGTTTATTTGACGTTGTTGTTGTTGTTATTTATTTGACGTTGTTGTTGTTGTTTATTTGAGATTGTTGTTGTTGTTGTTGTTGTTTATTTGACGTTGTTGTTGATGTTGTTTATTTGACGTTGTTGTTGTTGTTGTTTATTTGATGTTGTTTTAGTTGTTGTTGTTTATTTGACGTTGTTGTTGTTATTTATTTGACGTTGTTGTTGTTGTTTTTGTTTATTTGACGTTGTTGTTGTTGTTGTTGTTGTTGTTTATTTGACGTTGTTAATGTTGTTGACGTTGTTGTTGTTGTTGTTTTTGTTAATTATTTGACGTTATTGTTGTTGTTTTTGTTGTTGTTATTGTTGGTGTTGTTGTTGTTTATTTGATGTTGTTTTAGTTGTTGTTGTTTATTTGACGTTGTTGTTATTTATTTGACGTTGTTGTTGTTGTTATTGTTTATTTGACGTTGTTGTTGTTGTTGTTGTTGTTGTTTATTTGACGTTATTAATGTTGTTTACGTTGTTGTTGTTGTTGTTTTTGTTATTTATTTGACGTTGTTGTTGTTGTTTTTGTTGTTGGTGTTGTTGTTGTTTATTTGACGTTGTTGTTGTTGTTGTTTATTTGACATTGTTGTTGTTGTTGGTGTTTATTTGGCGTTGTTGTTGTTGTTGTTTATTTGACGTTGTTGTTGTTGTTGTTGTTTATTTGACATTGTTGTTGTTGTTGTTGTTGTTTATTTGACGTTGTTGTTGTTGTTTATTTGACATTGTTGTTGTTGTTGTTGACGTTGTTGTTGTTGTTTTTTATTTGACGTTGTTGTTGTTGTTGTTGTTTATTTGATGTTGTTTTAGTTGTTGTTGTTTATTTGACGTTGTTGCTGTTTTTTATTTGACGTTATTGTTGTTGACATTGTTGTTGTTGTTGTTGTTTATTTGACGTTGTTGTTGTTGTTGTTGTTTATTTGACGTTGTTAATGTTGTTGACGTTGTTGTTGTTTTTGTTGTTTATTTGACGTTGTTGTTGTTATTGTTGTTGTTTTTGTTGTTGTTATTGTTGTTGTTGTTGTTTATTTGACGTTGTTGTTGTTGTTATTTATTTGACGTTGTTGTTGTTGTTTATTTGAGATTGTTGTTGTTGTTGTTGTTGTTTATTTGACGTTGTTGTTGATGTTGTTTATTTGACGTTGTTGTTGTTGTTGTTTATTTGATGTTGTTTTAGTTGTTGTTGTTTATTTGACGTTGTTGTTGTTATTTATTTGACATTGTTGTTGTTATTATTGTTTATTTGACGTTGTTGTTGTTGTTGTTGTTGTTGTTTATTTGACGTTGTTAATGTTGTTGACGTTGTTGTTGTTGTTGTTTTTGTTAATTATTTGACGTTATTGTTGTTGTTTTTGTTGTTGTTATTGTTGGTGTTGTTGTTGTTTATTTGACTTTGTTGTTGTTGTTATCTATTTGACGTTGTTATTGTTGTTGTTGTTTATTTGACGTTGTTGTTGTTGTTGTTTATTTGACGTTGTTGTTGTTGTTGTTATTGTTTATTTGACGTTGTTGTTGTTGTTGTTGTTGTTGTTGTTTATTTGACGTTGTTGTTGTTATTTATTTGACGTTGTTGTTGTTGTTATTGTTTATTTGACGTTGTTGTTGTTGTTTATTTGATGTTGTTAATGTTGTTGACGTTGTTGTTGTTGTTTTTGTTATTTATTTGACGTTGTTGTTGTTGTTGTTTTTGTTGTTGTTATTGTTGTTGTTGTTGTTTATTTGACATTGTTGTTGTTGTTGTTTATTTGACGTTGTTGTTGTTGTTTATTTGACGTTGTTGTTATTGTTTATTTGACATTGTTGTTGTTGTTGTTGACGTTGTTGTTGTTGTTGTTGTTTATTTGACGTTGTTGTTGCTGTTGTTTATTTGATGTTGTTTTAGTTGTTGTTGTTTATTTGACGTTGTTGTTGTTGTTGTTTATTTGATGTTGTTTTAGTTGTTGTTGTTTATTTGACATTGTTGTTGTTTTTTATTTGACGTTGTTGTTGTTGACATTGTTGTTGTTGTTGTTTATTTGACGTTGTTGTTGTTGTTTATTTGACGTAGTTGTTGTTATTGACGTTGTTGTTGTTATTGTTTATTTGACGTTTTTGTTGTTGTTGTTGTTGTTGTTATTGTTTATTTGACGTTGTTATTATTGTTGTTTATTTGACGTTGTTAATGTTGTTGACGTTGTTGTTGTTGTTTTTATTATTTATTTGACGTTGTTGTTGTTGACATTGTTGTTGTTTATTTGACGTTGTTGTTGTTATTTATTTGACGTAGTTTTTGTTATTGACGTTGTTGTTGTTGTTGTTTATTTGACGTAGTTTTTGTTATTGACGTTGTTGTTGTTGTTGTTTATTTGACATTTTTGTTGTTGTTGATGTTGTTGTTGTTGTTTTTTATTTGACGTTGTTGTTGTTGTTTATTTGAAGTTGTTGTTGCTGTTATTGTTATTGTTGTTGTTTATTTGACGTTGTTGTTGTTGTTGTTTATTTGACATTGTTGTTGTTGTTTATTTGATGTTGTTGTTGTTGTTGTTGTTTATTTGACGTTGTTGGTGTTATTTATTTGACGTTGTTGTAGTTGTTGTTATTGTTTATTTGACGTTGTTGTTGTTATTGTTTATTTGACGTTGTTAATGTTGTTGACATTGTTGTTGTTGTTTTTGTTATTTATTTGACGTTGTTGTGGTTGTTTTTGTTGTTGTTATTGTTGGTGTTGTTGTTGTTGTTGTTTTTGTTGTTGTTATTGTTGGTGTTGTTGTTGTTTATTTGACGTTGTTGTTGTTGTTGTTTGTTTGACGTTGTTGTTGTTGTTTTTTATTTGACGTTGTTGTTGTTGTTGTTGTTGTTTATTTGACGTTGTTGTTGTTGTTGTTTATTTGACATTGTTGTTGTTGTTGTGTTGACGTTGTTGTTGTTGTGTTGACGTTGTTGTTGTTGTTGTTGTTGTTTATTTGATGTTGTTTTAGTTGTTGTTGTTTATTTGACGTTGTTGTTGTTGTTGTTGTTTATTTGACGTTGTTGTTGTTGTTTATTTGACATTGTTGTTGTTGTTGTTGACGTTGTTGTTGTTGTTGTTGTTTATTTGACGTTGTTGTTGTTGTTGTTGTTGTTGTTGTTGTTTATTTGATGTTGTTTTAGTTGTTGTTGTTTATTTGACGTTGTTGCTATTTTTTATTTGACGTTATTGTTGTTGACATTGTTGTTGTTGTTGTTGTTTATTTGACGTTGTTGTTGTTGTTGTTGTTTATTTGACGTTGTTAATGTTGTTGACGTTGTTGTTGTTGTTTTTGTTGTTTATTTGACGTTGTTGTTGTTATTGTTGTTGTTTTTGTTGTTGTTATTGTTGTTGTTGTTGTTTATTTGACGTTGTTGTTGTTGTTATTTATTTGACGTTGTTGTTGTTGTTTATTTGAGATTGTTGTTGTTGTTGTTGTTGTTTATTTAACGTTGTTGTTGATGTTGTTTATTTGACGTTGTTGTTGTTGTTGTTTATTTGATGTTGTTTTAGTTGTTGTTGTTTATTTGACGTTGTTGTTGTTATTTATTTGACGTTGTTGTTGATGTTATTGTTTATTTGACGTTGTTGTTGTTGTTGTTGTTTATTTGACGTTGTTAATGTTGTTGACGTTGTTGTTGTTGTTGTTAATTATTTGACGTTATTGTTGTTGTTTTTGTTGTTGTTATTGTTGGTGTTGTTGTTGTTTATTTGACGTTGTTGTTGTTGTTTATTTGAAGTTGTTGTTGCTGTTATTGTTATTGTTGTTGTTTATTTGACGTTGTTGTTGTTGTTGTTTATTTGACATTGTTGTTGTTGTTTATTTGATGTTGTTGTTGTTGTTGTTGTTTATTTGACGTTGTTGGTGTTATTTATTTGACGTTGTTGTAGTTGTTGTTATTGTTTATTTGACGTTGTTGTTGTTATTGTTTATTTGACGTTGTTAATGTTGTTGACATTGTTGTTGTTGTTTTTGTTATTTATTTGACGTTGTTGTGGTTGTTTTTGTTGTTGTTATTGTTGGTGTTGTTGTTGTTGTTGTTGTTTTTGTTGTTGTTATTGTTGGTGTTGTTGTTTATTTGACGTTGTTGTTGTTGTTGTTTGTTTGACGTTGTTGTTGTTGTTTTTTATTTGACGTTGTTGTTGTTGTTGTTGTTTATTTGACGTTGTTGTTGTTGTTGTTTATTTGACATTGTTGTTGTTGTTGTGTTGACGTTGTTGTTGTTGTTGTTTATTTGACGTTGTTGTTGTTGTTGTTTATTTGATGTTGTTTTAGTTGTTGTTGTTTATTTGACGTTGTTGTTGTTGTTGTTGTTTATTTGACGTTGTTGTCGTTGTTTATTTGACATTGTTGTTGTTGTTGTTGACGTTGTTGTTGTTGTTGTTTATTTGACGTTGTTGTTGTTGTTGTTGTTGTTGTTTATTTGTTGTTGTTTTAGTTGTTGTTGTTTATTTGACGTTGTTGCTGTTTTTTATTTGACGTTATTGTTGTTGACATTGTTGTTGTTGTTGTTGTTTATTTGACGTTGTTGTTGTTGTTGTTGTTTATTTGACGTTGTTAATGTTGTTGACGTTGTTGTTGTTGTTTTTGTTGTTTATTTGACGTTGTTGTTGTTATTGTTGTTGTTTTTGTTGTTGTTATTGTTGTTGTTGTTGTTTATTTGACGTTGTTGTTGTTGTTATTTATTTGACGTTGTTGTTGTTGTTTATTTGAGATTGTTGTTGTTGTTGTTGTTGTTTATTTGACGTTGTTGTTGATGTTGTTTATTTGACGTTGTTGTTGTTGTTGTTTATTTGATGTTGTTTTAGTTGTTGTTGTTTATTTGACGTTGTTGTTGTTATTTATTTGACGTTGTTGTTGTTGTTATTGTTTATTTGACGTTGTTGTTGTTGTTGTTGTTGTTGTTTATTTGACGTTGTTAATGTTGTTGACGTTGTTGTTGTTGTTGTTTTTGTTAATTATTTGACGTTATTGTTGTTGTTTTTGTTGTTGTTATTGTTGGTGTTGTTGTTGTTTATTTGATGTTGTTTTAGTTGTTGTTGTTTATTTGACGTTGTTGTTATTTATTTGACGTTGTTGTTGTTGTTATTGTTTATTTGACGTTGTTGTTGTTGTTGTTGTTTATTTGACGTTATTAATGTTGTTGACGTTGTTGTTGTTGTTGTTTTTGTTATTTATTTGACGTTGTTGTTGTTGTTTTTGTTGTTGGTGTTGTTGTTGTTTATTTGACGTTGTTGTTGTTGTTGTTTATTTGACATTGTTGTTGTTGTTGGTGTTTATTTGGCGTTGTTGTTGTTGTTGTTTATATGACGTTGTTGTTGTTGTTGTTGTTGTTTATTTGACATTGTTGTTGTTGTTGTTGTTGTTTATTTGACGTTGTTGTTGTTGTTTATTTGACATTGTTGTTGTTGTTGTTGACGTTGTTGTTGTTGTTGTTTATTTGACGTTGTTGTTGTTGTTGTTTTTGTTTATTTGATGTTGTTTTAGTTGTTGTTGTTTATTTGACGTTGTTGCTGTTTTTTATTTGACGTTATTGTTGTTGACATTGTTGTTGTTGTTGTTGTTTATTTGACGTTGTTGTTGTTGTTGTTGTTGTTGTTTATTTGACGTTGTTAATGTTGTTGACGTTGTTGTTGTTGTTTTTGTTGTTTATTTGACGTTGTTGTTGTTATTGTTGTTGTTTTTGTTGTTGTTATTGTTGTTGTTGTTGTTTATTTGACGTTGTTGTTGTTGTTATTTATTTGACGTTGTTGTTGTTGTTTATTTGAGATTGTTGTTGTTGTTGTTGTTTATTTGACGTTGTTGTTGATGTTGTTTATTTGACGTTGTTGTTGTTGTTGTTTATTTGATGTTGTTTTAGTTGTTGTTGTTTATTTGACGTTGTTGTTGTTATTTATTTGACGTTGTTGTTGTTGTTATTGTTTATTTGACGTTGTTGTTGTTGTTGTTGTTGTTGTTGTTGTTTATTTGACGTTGTT
The DNA here is from genome assembly GCA_948472305.1 of Vicia faba. Lineage (NCBI taxonomy): Eukaryota > Viridiplantae > Streptophyta > Magnoliopsida > Fabales > Fabaceae > Vicia > Vicia faba. The sequence goes on from OX451740.1 coordinate 454,602,593, forward strand.
AATGTTGTTGACGTTGTTGTTGTTGTTGTTTTTGTTAATTATTTGACGTTATTGTTGTTGTTTTTGTTGTTGTTATTGTTGGTGTTGTTGTTGTTTATTTGACTTTGTTGTTGTTGTTATCTATTTGACGTTGTTATTGTTGTTGTTGTTTATTTGACGTTGTTGTTGTTGTTGTTTATTTGACGTTGTTGTTGTTGTTATTGTTTATTTGACGTTGTTGTTGTTGTTGTTGTTTATTTGACGTTGTTGTTGTTATTTATTTGACGTTGTTGTTGTTGTTATTGTTTATTTGACGTTGTTGTTGTTGTTTATTTGATGTTGTTAATGTTGTTGACGTTGTTGTTGTTGTTTATTTGATGTTGTTAATGTTGTTGACGTTGTTGTTGTTGTTTTTGTTATTTATTTGACGTTGTTGTTGTTGTTGTTGTTTTTGTTGTTGTTATTGTTGTTGTTGTTGTTTATTTGACATTGTTGTTGTTGTTGTTTATTTGACGTTGTTGTGGTTGTTTATTTGACGTTGTTGTTGTTGTTTATTTGACGTTGTTGTTATTGTTTATTTGACATTGTTGTTGTTGTTGTTGACGTTGTTGTTGTTGTTGTTGTTGTTTATTTGACGTTGTTGTTGCTGTTGTTTATTTGATGTTGTTTTAGTTGTTGTTGTTTATTTGACGTTGTTGTTGTTGTTGTTTATTTGATGTTGTTTTAGTTGTTGTTGTTTATAAGACATTGTTGTTATTTTTTATTTGACGTTGTTGTTGACATTGTTGTTGTTGTTGTTTATTTGACGTTGTTGTTTTTGTTTATTTGACGTAGTTGTTGTTATTGACGTTGTTGTTGTTATTGTTTATTTGACGTTTTTGTTGTTGTTGTTGTTGTTATTGTTTATTTGACGTTGTTATTATTGTTGTTTATTTGACGTTGTTAATGTTGTTGACGTTGTTGTTGTTGTTTTTATTATTTATTTGACGTTGTTGTTGTTGACATTGTTGTTGTTTATTTGACGTTGTTGTTGTTATTTATTTGACGTAGTTTTTGTTATTGACGTTGTTGTTGTTGTTGTTTATTTGACATTTTTGTTGTTGTTGATGTTGTTGTTGTTGTTTTTTATTTGACGTTGTTGTTGTTGTTTATTTGAAGTTGTTGTTGCTGTTATTGTTATTGTTGTTGTTTATTTGACGTTGTTGTTGTTGTTGTTTATTTGACATTGTTGTTGTTGTTTATTTGATGTTGTTGTTGTTGTTTATTTGACGTTGTTGGTGTTATTTATTTGACGTTGTTGTAGTTGTTGTTATTGTTTATTTGACGTTGTTGTTGTTATTATTTATTTGACGTTGTTAATGTTGTTGACATTGTTGTTGTTGTTTTTGTTATTTATTTGACGTTGTTGTGGTTGTTTTTGTTGTTGTTATTGTTGGTGTTGTTGTTGTTGTTGTTGTTGTTTTTGTTGTTGTTATTGTTGGTGTTGTTGTTGTTTATTTGACGTTGTTGTTGTTGTTGTTGTTTGTTTGACGTTGTTGTTGTTGTTTTTTATTTGACGTTGTTGTTGTTGTTGTTGTTTATTTGACGTTGTTGTTGTTGTTGTTTATTTGACATTGTTGTTGTTGTTGTGTTGACGTTGTTGTTGTTGTGTTGACGTTGTTGTTGTTGTTGTTTATTTGACGTTGTTGTTGTTGTTGTTGTTGTTGTTTATTTGATGTTGTTTTAGTTGTTGTTGTTTATTTGACGTTGTTGTTGTTGTTGTTGTTTATTTGACGTTGTTGTTGTTGTTTATTTGACATTGTTGTTGTTGTTGTTGACGTTGTTGTTGTTGTTGTTGTTTATTTGACGTTGTTGTTGTTGTTGTTGTTGTTTATTTGATGTTGTTTTAGTTGTTGTTGTTTATTTGACGTTGTTGCTGTTTTTTATTTGACGTTATTGTTGTTGACATTGTTGTTGTTGTTGTTGTTGTTGTTGTTTATTTGACGTTGTTGTTGTTGTTATTTATTTGACGTTGTTGTTGTTGTTTATTTGATTGTTGTTGTTGTTGTTGTTTATTTGACGTTGTTGTTGATGTTGTTTATTTGACGTTGTTGTTGTTGTTGTTTATTTGATGTTGTTTTAGTTGTTGTTGTTTATTTGACGTTGTTGTTGTTATTTATTTGACGTTGTTGTTGTTGTTATTGTTTATTTGACGTTGTTGTTGTTGTTGTTGTTGTTTATTTGACGTTGTTAATGTTGTTGACGTTGTTGTTGTTGTTGTTTTTGTTAATTATTTGACGTTATTGTTGTTGTTTTTGTTGTTGTTATTGTTGGTGTTGTTGTTGTTTATTTGACTTTGTTGTTGTTGTTATCTATTTGACGTTGTTATTGTTGTTGTTGTTTATTTGACGTTGTTGTTGTTGTTGTTTATTTGACGTTGTTGTTGTTGTTGTTATTGTTTATTTGACGTTGTTGTTGTTGTTGTTGTTGTTGTTTATTTGACGTTGTTGTTGTTATTTATTTGACGTTGTTGTTGTTGTTATTGTTTATTTGACGTTGTTGTTGTTGTTTATTTGATGTTGTTAATGTTGTTGACGTTGTTGTTGTTGTTTTTGTTATTTATTTGACGTTGTTGTTGTTGTTGTTTTTGTTGTTGTTATTGTTGTTGTTGTTGTTTATTTGACATTGTTGTTGTTGTTGTTTATTTGACGTTGTTGTTGTTGTTTATTTGACGTTGTTGTTATTGTTTATTTGACATTGTTGTTGTTGTTGTTGACGTTGTTGTTGTTGTTGTTGTTTATTTGACGTTGTTGTTGCTGTTGTTTATTTGATGTTGTTTTAGTTGTTGTTGTTTATTTGACGTTGTTGTTGTTGTTGTTTATTTGATGTTGTTTTAGTTGTTGTTGTTTATTTGACATTGTTGTTGTTTTTTATTTGACGTTGTTGTTGTTGACATTGTTGTTGTTGTTGTTTATTTGACGTTGTTGTTGTTGTTTATTTGACGTAGTTGTTGTTATTGACGTTGTTGTTGTTATTGTTTATTTGACGTTTTTGTTGTTGTTGTTGTTGTTGTTATTGTTTATTTGACGTTGTTATTATTGTTGTTTATTTGACGTTGTTAATGTTGTTGACGTTGTTGTTGTTGTTTTTATTATTTATTTGACGTTGTTGTTGTTGACATTGTTGTTGTTTATTTGACGTTGTTGTTGTTATTTATTTGACGTAGTTTTTGTTATTGACGTTGTTGTTGTTGTTGTTTATTTGACGTAGTTTTTGTTATTGACGTTGTTGTTGTTGTTGTTTATTTGACATTTTTGTTGTTGTTGATGTTGTTGTTGTTGTTTTTTATTTGACGTTGTTGTTGTTGTTTATTTGAAGTTGTTGTTGCTGTTATTGTTATTGTTGTTGTTTATTTGACGTTGTTGTTGTTGTTGTTTATTTGACATTGTTGTTGTTGTTTATTTGATGTTGTTGTTGTTGTTGTTGTTTATTTGACGTTGTTGGTGTTATTTATTTGACGTTGTTGTAGTTGTTGTTATTGTTTATTTGACGTTGTTGTTGTTATTGTTTATTTGACGTTGTTAATGTTGTTGACATTGTTGTTGTTGTTTTTGTTATTTATTTGACGTTGTTGTGGTTGTTTTTGTTGTTGTTATTGTTGGTGTTGTTGTTGTTGTTGTTTTTGTTGTTGTTATTGTTGGTGTTGTTGTTGTTTATTTGACGTTGTTGTTGTTGTTGTTTGTTTGACGTTGTTGTTGTTGTTTTTTATTTGACGTTGTTGTTGTTGTTGTTGTTGTTTATTTGACGTTGTTGTTGTTGTTGTTTATTTGACATTGTTGTTGTTGTTGTGTTGACGTTGTTGTTGTTGTGTTGACGTTGTTGTTGTTGTTGTTGTTGTTTATTTGATGTTGTTTTAGTTGTTGTTGTTTATTTGACGTTGTTGTTGTTGTTGTTGTTTATTTGACGTTGTTGTTGTTGTTTATTTGACATTGTTGTTGTTGTTGTTGACGTTGTTGTTGTTGTTGTTGTTTATTTGACGTTGTTGTTGTTGTTGTTGTTGTTGTTGTTTATTTGATGTTGTTTTAGTTGTTGTTGTTTATTTGACGTTGTTGCTATTTTTTATTTGACGTTATTGTTGTTGACATTGTTGTTGTTGTTGTTGTTTATTTGACGTTGTTGTTGTTGTTGTTGTTTATTTGACGTTGTTAATGTTGTTGACGTTGTTGTTGTTGTTTTTGTTGTTTATTTGACGTTGTTGTTGTTATTGTTGTTGTTTTTGTTGTTGTTATTGTTGTTGTTGTTGTTTATTTGACGTTGTTGTTGTTGTTATTTATTTGACGTTGTTGTTGTTGTTTATTTGAGATTGTTGTTGTTGTTGTTGTTGTTTATTTAACGTTGTTGTTGATGTTGTTTATTTGACGTTGTTGTTGTTGTTGTTTATTTGATGTTGTTTTAGTTGTTGTTGTTTATTTGACGTTGTTGTTGTTATTTATTTGACGTTGTTGTTGTTGTTATTGTTTATTTGACGTTGTTGTTGTTGTTGTTGTTTATTTGACGTTGTTAATGTTGTTGACGTTGTTGTTGTTGTTGTTGTTTTTGTTAATTATTTGACGTTATTGTTGTTGTTTTTGTTGTTGTTATTGTTGGTGTTGTTGTTGTTTATTTGACGTTGTTGTTGTTGTTTATTTGAAGTTGTTGTTGCTGTTATTGTTATTGTTGTTGTTTATTTGACGTTGTTGTTGTTGTTGTTTATTTGACATTGTTGTTGTTGTTTATTTGATGTTGTTGTTGTTGTTGTTGTTTATTTGACGTTGTTGGTGTTATTTATTTGACGTTGTTGTAGTTGTTGTTATTGTTTATTTGACGTTGTTGTTGTTATTGTTTATTTGACGTTGTTAATGTTGTTGACATTGTTGTTGTTGTTTTTGTTATTTATTTGACGTTGTTGTGGTTGTTTTTGTTGTTGTTATTGTTGGTGTTGTTGTTGTTGTTGTTGTTTTTGTTGTTGTTATTGTTGGTGTTGTTGTTTATTTGACGTTGTTGTTGTTGTTTGTTTGACGTTGTTGTTGTTGTTTTTTATTTGACGTTGTTGTTGTTGTTGTTGTTTATTTGACGTTGTTGTTGTTGTTGTTTATTTGACATTGTTGTTGTTGTTGTGTTGACGTTGTTGTTGTTGTGTTGACGTTGTTGTTGTTGTTGTTTATTTGACGTTGTTGTTGTTGTTGTTTATTTGATGTTGTTTTAGTTGTTGTTGTTTATTTGACGTTGTTGTTGTTGTTGTTTATTTGACGTTGTTGTCGTTGTTTATTTGACATTGTTGTTGTTGTTGTTGACGTTGTTGTTGTTGTTGTTTATTTGACGTTGTTGTTGTTGTTGTTGTTGTTGTTTATTTGTTGTTGTTTTAGTTGTTGTTGTTTATTTGACGTTGTTGCTGTTTTTTATTTGACGTTATTGTTGTTGACATTGTTGTTGTTGTTGTTGTTTATTTGACGTTGTTGTTGTTGTTGTTGTTTATTTGACGTTGTTAATGTTGTTGACGTTGTTGTTGTTGTTTTTGTTGTTTATTTGACGTTGTTGTTGTTATTGTTGTTGTTTTTGTTGTTGTTATTGTTGTTGTTGTTGTTTATTTGACGTTGTTGTTGTTGTTATTTATTTGACGTTGTTGTTGTTGTTTATTTGAGATTGTTGTTGTTGTTGTTGTTGTTTATTTGACGTTGTTGTTGATGTTGTTTATTTGACGTTGTTGTTGTTGTTGTTTATTTGATGTTGTTTTAGTTGTTGTTGTTTATTTGACGTTGTTGTTGTTATTTATTTGACGTTGTTGTTGTTGTTATTGTTTATTTGACGTTGTTGTTGTTGTTGTTGTTGTTGTTTATTTGACGTTGTTAATGTTGTTGACGTTGTTGTTGTTGTTGTTTTTGTTAATTATTTGACGTTATTGTTGTTGTTTTTGTTGTTGTTATTGTTGGTGTTGTTGTTGTTTATTTGATGTTGTTTTAGTTGTTGTTGTTTATTTGACGTTGTTGTTATTTATTTGACGTTGTTGTTGTTGTTATTGTTTATTTGACGTTGTTGTTGTTGTTGTTGTTTATTTGACGTTATTAATGTTGTTGACGTTGTTGTTGTTGTTGTTTTTGTTATTTATTTGACGTTGTTGTTGTTGTTTTTGTTGTTGGTGTTGTTGTTGTTTATTTGACGTTGTTGTTGTTGTTGTTTATTTGACATTGTTGTTGTTGTTGGTGTTTATTTGGCGTTGTTGTTGTTGTTGTTTATATGACGTTGTTGTTGTTGTTGTTGTTGTTTATTTGACATTGTTGTTGTTGTTGTTGTTGTTTATTTGACGTTGTTGTTGTTGTTTATTTGACATTGTTGTTGTTGTTGTTGACGTTGTTGTTGTTGTTGTTTATTTGACGTTGTTGTTGTTGTTGTTTTTGTTTATTTGATGTTGTTTTAGTTGTTGTTGTTTATTTGACGTTGTTGCTGTTTTTTATTTGACGTTATTGTTGTTGACATTGTTGTTGTTGTTGTTGTTTATTTGACGTTGTTGTTGTTGTTGTTGTTGTTGTTTATTTGACGTTGTTAATGTTGTTGACGTTGTTGTTGTTGTTTTTGTTGTTTATTTGACGTTGTTGTTGTTATTGTTGTTGTTTTTGTTGTTGTTATTGTTGTTGTTGTTGTTTATTTGACGTTGTTGTTGTTGTTATTTATTTGACGTTGTTGTTGTTGTTTATTTGAGATTGTTGTTGTTGTTGTTGTTTATTTGACGTTGTTGTTGATGTTGTTTATTTGACGTTGTTGTTGTTGTTGTTTATTTGATGTTGTTTTAGTTGTTGTTGTTTATTTGACGTTGTTGTTGTTATTTATTTGACGTTGTTGTTGTTGTTATTGTTTATTTGACGTTGTTGTTGTTGTTGTTGTTGTTGTTGTTTATTTGACGTTGTTAATGTTGTTGACGTTGTTGTTGTTGTTGTTTTTGTTAATTATTTGACGTTATTGTTGTTGTTTTTGTTGTTGTTATTGTTGGTGTTGTTGTTGTTTATTTGACTTTGTTGTTGTTGTTATCTATTTGACGTTGTTATTGTTGTTGTTGTTTATTTGACGTTGTTGTTGTTGTTGTTTATTTGACGTTGTTGTTGTTGTTATTGTTTATTTGACGTTGTTGTTGTTGTTGTTGTTTATTTGACGTTGTTGTTGTTATTTATTTGACGTTGTTGTTGTTGTTATTGTTTATTTGACGTTGTTGTTGTTGTTTATTTGATGTTGTTAATGTTGTTGACGTTGTTGTTGTTGTTTATTTGATGTTGTTAATGTTGTTGACGTTGTTGTTGTTGTTTTTGTTATTTATTTGACGTTGTTGTTGTTGTTGTTGTTTTTGTTGTTGTTATTGTTGTTGTTGTTGTTTATTTGACATTGTTGTTGTTGTTGTTTATTTGACGTTGTTGTGGTTGTTTATTTGACGTTGTTGTTGTTGTTTATTTGACGTTGTTGTTATTGTTTATTTGACATTGTTGTTGTTGTTGTTGACGTTGTTGTTGTTGTTGTTGTTGTTTATTTGACGTTGTTGTTGCTGTTGTTTATTTGATGTTGTTTTAGTTGTTGTTGTTTATTTGACGTTGTTGTTGTTGTTGTTTATTTGATGTTGTTTTAGTTGTTGTTGTTTATAAGACATTGTTGTTATTTTTTATTTGACGTTGTTGTTGACATTGTTGTTGTTGTTGTTTATTTGACGTTGTTGTTTTTGTTTATTTGACGTAGTTGTTGTTATTGACGTTGTTGTTGTTATTGTTTATTTGACGTTTTTGTTGTTGTTGTTGTTGTTATTGTTTATTTGACGTTGTTATTATTGTTGTTTATTTGACGTTGTTAATGTTGTTGACGTTGTTGTTGTTGTTTTTATTATTTATTTGACGTTGTTGTTGTTGACATTGTTGTTGTTTATTTGACGTTGTTGTTGTTATTTATTTGACGTAGTTTTTGTTATTGACGTTGTTGTTGTTGTTGTTTATTTGACATTTTTGTTGTTGTTGATGTTGTTGTTGTTGTTTTTTATTTGACGTTGTTGTTGTTGTTTATTTGAAGTTGTTGTTGCTGTTATTGTTATTGTTGTTGTTTATTTGACGTTGTTGTTGTTGTTGTTTATTTGACATTGTTGTTGTTGTTTATTTGATGTTGTTGTTGTTGTTGTTTATTTGACGTTGTTGGTGTTATTTATTTGACGTTGTTGTAGTTGTTGTTATTGTTTATTTGACGTTGTTGTTGTTATTATTTATTTGACGTTGTTAATGTTGTTGACATTGTTGTTGTTGTTTTTGTTATTTATTTGACGTTGTTGTGGTTGTTTTTGTTGTTGTTATTGTTGGTGTTGTTGTTGTTGTTGTTGTTTTTGTTGTTGTTATTGTTGGTGTTGTTGTTGTTTATTTGACGTTGTTGTTGTTGTTGTTGTTTGTTTGACGTTGTTGTTGTTGTTTTTTATTTGACGTTGTTGTTGTTGTTGTTGTTGTTTATTTGACGTTGTTGTTGTTGTTGTTTATTTGACATTGTTGTTGTTGTTGTGTTGACGTTGTTGTTGTTGTGTTGACGTTGTTGTTGTTGTTGTTTATTTGACGTTGTTGTTGTTGTTGTTGTTGTTGTTTATTTGATGTTGTTTTAGTTGTTGTTGTTTATTTGACGTTGTTGTTGTTGTTGTTTATTTGACGTTGTTGTGGTTGTTTATTTGACGTTGCTGTTATTGTTGGTGTTGTTGTTGTTTATTTGACGTTGTTGTTGTTGTTGTTTGTTTGACGTTGTTGTTGTTGTTTTTTATTTGACGTTGTTGTTGTTGTTGTTGTTGTTTATTTGACGTTGTTGTTGTTGTTGTTTATTTGACATTGTTGTTGTTGTTGTGTTGACGTTGTTGTTGTTGTGTTGACAGTGTTGTTGTTGTTGTTGTTGTTTATTTGATGTTGTTTTAGTTGTTGTTGTTTATTTGACGTTGTTGTTGTTGTTGTTGTTTATTTGACGTTGTTGTTGTTGTTTATTTGACATTGTTGTTGTTGTTGTTGACGTTGTTGTTGTTGTTGTTGTTTATTTGACGTTGTTGTTGTTGTTGTTGTTGTTGTTGTTGTTTATTTGATGTTGTTTTAGTTGTTGTTGTTTATTTGACGTTGTTGCTATTTTTTATTTGACGTTATTGTTGTTGACATTGTTGTTGTTGTTGTTGTTTATTTGACGTTGTTGTTGTTGTTGTTGTTTATTTGACGTTGTTAATGTTGTTGACGTTGTTGTTGTTGTTTTTGTTGTTTATTTGACGTTGTTGTTGTTATTGTTGTTGTTTTTGTTGTTGTTATTGTTGTTGTTGTTGTTTATTTGACGTTGTTGTTGTTGTTATTTATTTGACGTTGTTGTTGTTGTTTATTTGAGATTGTTGTTGTTGTTGTTGTTGTTTATTTAACGTTGTTGTTGATGTTGTTTATTTGACGTTGTTGTTGTTGTTGTTTATTTGATGTTGTTTTAGTTGTTGTTGTTTATTTGACGTTGTTGTTGTTATTTATTTGACGTTGTTGTTGTTGTTATTGTTTATTTGACGTTGTTGTTGTTGTTGTTGTTTATTTGACGTTGTTAATGTTGTTGACGTTGTTGTTGTTGTTGTTGTTTTTGTTAATTATTTGACGTTATTGTTGTTGTTTTTGTTGTTGTTATTGTTGGTGTTGTTGTTGTTTATTTGACGTTGTTGTTGTTGTTTATTTGAAGTTGTTGTTGCTGTTATTGTTATTGTTGTTGTTTATTTGACGTTGTTGTTGTTGTTGTTTATTTGACATTGTTGTTGTTGTTTATTTGATGTTGTTGTTGTTGTTGTTGTTTATTTGACGTTGTTGGTGTTATTTATTTGACGTTGTTGTAGTTGTTGTTATTGTTTATTTGACGTTGTTGTTGTTATTGTTTATTTGACGTTGTTAATGTTGTTGACATTGTTGTTGTTGTTTTTGTTATTTATTTGACGTTGTTGTGGTTGTTTTTGTTGTTGTTATTGTTGGTGTTGTTGTTGTTGTTGTTGTTTTTGTTGTTGTTATTGTTGGTGTTGTTGTTTATTTGACGTTGTTGTTGTTGTTGTTTGTTTGACGTTGTTGTTGTTGTTTTTTATTTGACGTTGTTGTTGTTGTTGTTGTTTATTTGACGTTGTTGTTGTTGTTGTTTATTTGACATTGTTGTTGTTGTTGTGTTGACGTTGTTGTTGTTGTGTTGACGTTGTTGTTGTTGTTGTTTATTTGACGTTGTTGTTGTTGTTGTTTATTTGATGTTGTTTTAGTTGTTGTTGTTTATTTGACGTTGTTGTTGTTGTTGTTTATTTGACGTTGTTGTCGTTGTTTATTTGACATTGTTGTTGTTGTTGTTGACGTTGTTGTTGTTGTTGTTTATTTGACGTTGTTGTTGTTGTTGTTGTTGTTGTTTATTTGTTGTTGTTTTAGTTGTTGTTGTTTATTTGACGTTGTTGCTGTTTTTTATTTGACGTTATTGTTGTTGACATTGTTGTTGTTGTTGTTGTTTATTTGACGTTGTTGTTGTTGTTGTTGTTTATTTGACGTTGTTAATGTTGTTGACGTTGTTGTTGTTGTTTTTGTTGTTTATTTGACGTTGTTGTTGTTATTGTTGTTGTTTTTGTTGTTGTTATTGTTGTTGTTGTTGTTTATTTGACGTTGTTGTTGTTGTTATTTATTTGACGTTGTTGTTGTTGTTTATTTGAGATTGTTGTTGTTGTTGTTGTTGTTTATTTGACGTTGTTGTTGATGTTGTTTATTTGACGTTGTTGTTGTTGTTGTTTATTTGATGTTGTTTTAGTTGTTGTTGTTTATTTGACGTTGTTGTTGTTATTTATTTGACGTTGTTGTTGTTGTTATTGTTTATTTGACGTTGTTGTTGTTGTTGTTGTTGTTGTTTATTTGACGTTGTTAATGTTGTTGACGTTGTTGTTGTTGTTGTTTTTGTTAATTATTTGACGTTATTGTTGTTGTTTTTGTTGTTGTTATTGTTGGTGTTGTTGTTGTTTATTTGATGTTGTTTTAGTTGTTGTTGTTTATTTGACGTTGTTGTTATTTATTTGACGTTGTTGTTGTTGTTATTGTTTATTTGACGTTGTTGTTGTTGTTGTTGTTTATTTGACGTTATTAATGTTGTTGACGTTGTTGTTGTTGTTGTTTTTGTTATTTATTTGACGTTGTTGTTGTTGTTTTTGTTGTTGGTGTTGTTGTTGTTTATTTGACGTTGTTGTTGTTGTTGTTTATTTGACATTGTTGTTGTTGTTGGTGTTTATTTGGCGTTGTTGTTGTTGTTGTTTATATGACGTTGTTGTTGTTGTTGTTGTTGTTGTTTATTTGACATTGTTGTTGTTGTTGTTGTTGTTTATTTGACGTTGTTGTTGTTGTTTATTTGACATTGTTGTTGTTGTTGTTGACGTTGTTGTTGTTGTTGTTTATTTGACGTTGTTGTTGTTGTTGTTTTTGTTTATTTGATGTTGTTTTAGTTGTTGTTGTTTATTTGACGTTGTTGCTGTTTTTTATTTGACGTTATTGTTGTTGACATTGTTGTTGTTGTTGTTGTTTATTTGACGTTGTTGTTGTTGTTGTTGTTGTTTATTTGACGTTGTTAATGTTGTTGACGTTGTTGTTGTTGTTTTTGTTGTTTATTTGACGTTGTTGTTGTTATTGTTGTTGTTTTTGTTGTTGTTATTGTTGTTGTTGTTGTTTATTTGACGTTGTTGTTGTTGTTATTTATTTGACGTTGTTGTTGTTGTTTATTTGAGATTGTTGTTGTTGTTGTTGTTTATTTGACGTTGTTGTTGATGTTGTTTATTTGACGTTGTTGTTGTTGTTGTTTATTTGATGTTGTTTTAGTTGTTGTTGTTTATTTGACGTTGTTGTTGTTATTTATTTGACGTTGTTGTTGTTGTTATTGTTTATTTGACGTTGTTGTTGTTGTTGTTGTTGTTGTTGTTTATTTGACGTTGTTAATGTTGTTGACGTTGTTGTTGTTGTTGTTTTTGTTAATTATTTGACGTTATTGTTGTTGTTTTTGTTGTTGTTATTGTTGGTGTTGTTGTTGTTTATTTGACTTTGTTGTTGTTGTTATCTATTTGACGTTGTTATTGTTGTTGTTGTTTATTTGACGTTGTTGTTGTTGTTGTTTATTTGACGTTGTTGTTGTTGTTATTGTTTATTTGACGTTGTTGTTGTTGTTGTTGTTTATTTGACGTTGTTGTTGTTATTTATTTGACGTTGTTGTTGTTGTTATTGTTTATTTGACGTTGTTGTTGTTGTTTATTTGATGTTGTTAATGTTGTTGACGTTGTTGTTGTTGTTTATTTGATGTTGTTAATGTTGTTGACGTTGTTGTTGTTGTTTTTGTTATTTATTTGACGTTGTTGTTGTTGTTGTTGTTTTTGTTGTTGTTATTGTTGTTGTTGTTGTTTATTTGACATTGTTGTTGTTGTTGTTTATTTGACGTTGTTGTGGTTGTTTATTTGACGTTGTTGTTGTTGTTTATTTGACGTTGTTGTTATTGTTTATTTGACATTGTTGTTGTTGTTGTTGACGTTGTTGTTGTTGTTGTTGTTGTTTATTTGACGTTGTTGTTGCTGTTGTTTATTTGATGTTGTTTTAGTTGTTGTTGTTTATTTGACGTTGTTGTTGTTGTTGTTTATTTGATGTTGTTTTAGTTGTTGTTGTTTATAAGACATTGTTGTTATTTTTTATTTGACGTTGTTGTTGACATTGTTGTTGTTGTTGTTTATTTGACGTTGTTGTTTTTGTTTATTTGACGTAGTTGTTGTTATTGACGTTGTTGTTGTTATTGTTTATTTGACGTTTTTGTTGTTGTTGTTGTTGTTATTGTTTATTTGACGTTGTTATTATTGTTGTTTATTTGACGTTGTTAATGTTGTTGACGTTGTTGTTGTTGTTTTTATTATTTATTTGACGTTGTTGTTGTTGACATTGTTGTTGTTTATTTGACGTTGTTGTTGTTATTTATTTGACGTAGTTTTTGTTATTGACGTTGTTGTTGTTGTTGTTTATTTGACATTTTTGTTGTTGTTGATGTTGTTGTTGTTGTTTTTTATTTGACGTTGTTGTTGTTGTTTATTTGAAGTTGTTGTTGCTGTTATTGTTATTGTTGTTGTTTATTTGACGTTGTTGTTGTTGTTGTTTATTTGACATTGTTGTTGTTGTTTATTTGATGTTGTTGTTGTTGTTGTTTATTTGACGTTGTTGGTGTTATTTATTTGACGTTGTTGTAGTTGTTGTTATTGTTTATTTGACGTTGTTGTTGTTATTATTTATTTGACGTTGTTAATGTTGTTGACATTGTTGTTGTTGTTTTTGTTATTTATTTGACGTTGTTGTGGTTGTTTTTGTTGTTGTTATTGTTGTTGTTGTTGTTGTTGTTGTTTTTGTTGTTGTTATTGTTGGTGTTGTTGTTGTTTATTTGACGTTGTTGTTGTTGTTGTTGTTTGTTTGACGTTGTTGTTGTTGTTTTTTATTTGACGTTGTTGTTGTTGTTGTTGTTGTTTATTTGACGTTGTTGTTGTTGTTGTTTATTTGACATTGTTGTTGTTGTTGTGTTGACGTTGTTGTTGTTGTGTTGACGTTGTTGTTGTTGTTGTTTATTTGACGTTGTTGTTGTTGTTGTTGTTGTTGTTTATTTGATGTTGTTTTAGTTGTTGTTGTTTATTTGACGTTGTTGTTGTTGTTGTTTATTTGACGTTGTTGTTGTTGTTTATTTGACATTGTTGTTGTTGTTGTTGACGTTGTGTTTGTTGTTGTTGTTTATTTGACGTTGTTGTTGTTGTTGTTGTTGTTTATTTGATGTTGTTTTAGTTGTTGTTGTTTATTTGACGTTGTTGCTGTTTTTTATTTGACGTTATTGTTGTTGACATTGTTGTTGTTGTTGTTGTTGTTGTTGTTTATTTGACGTTGTTGTTGTTGTTATTTATTTGACGTTGTTGTTGTTGTTTATTTGATTGTTGTTGTTGTTGTTGTTTATTTGACGTTGTTGTTGATGTTGTTTATTTGACGTTGTTGTTGTTGTTGTTGTTTATTTGATGTTGTTTTAGTTGTTGTTGTTTATTTGACGTTGTTGTTGTTATTTATTTGACGTTGTTGTTGTTGTTATTGTTTATTTGACGTTGTTGTTGTTGTTGTTGTTATTGTTTATTTGACGTTGTTGTTGTTATTGTTTATTTGACGTTGTTAATGTTGTTGACATTGTTGTTGTTGTTTTTGTTATTTATTTGACGTTGTTGTGGTTGTTTTTGTTGTTGTTATTGTTGGTGTTGTTGTTGTTGTTGTTGTTTTTGTTGTTGTTATTGTTGGTGTTGTTGTTGTTTATTTGACGTTGTTGTTGTTGTTGTTGTTTGTTTGACGTTGTTGTTGTTGTTTTTTATTTGACGTTGTTGTTGTTGTTGTTGTTGTTGTTTATTTGACGTTGTTGTTGTTGTTGTTGTTTATTTGACATTGTTGTTGTTGTTGTGTTGACGTTGTTGTTGTTGTGTTGACGTTGTTGTTGTTGTTGTTTATTTGACGTTGTTGTTGTTGTTGTTGTTGTTTATTTGATGTTGTTTTAGTTGTTGTTGTTTATTTGACGTTGTTGTTGTTGTTGTTGTTGTTTATTTGACGTTGTTGTTGTTGTTTATTTGACATTGTTGTTGTTGTTGTTGACGTTGTTGTTGTTGTTGTTTATTTGACGTTGTTGTTGTTGTTGTTGTTGTTTATTTGATGTTGTTTTAGTTGTTGTTGTTTATTTGACGTTGTTGCTGTTTTTTATTTGACGTTATTGTTGTTGACATTGTTGTTGTTGTTGTTGTTTATTTGACGTTGTTGTTGTTGTTGTTTATTTGACGTTGTTAATGTTGTTGACGTTGTTGTTGTTGTTGTTGTTGTTTATTTGACGTTGTTGTTGTTATTGTTGTTGTTATTGTTGTTGTTGTTGTTTATTTGACGTTGTTGTTGTTGTTATTTATTTGACGTTGTTGTTGTTGTTTATTTGATTGTTGTTGTTGTTGTTGTTGTTTATTTGACGTTGTTGTTGATGTTGTTTATTTGACGTTGTTGTTGTTGTTGTTTATTTGATGTTGTTTTAGTTGTTGTTGTTTATTTGACGTTGTTGTTGTTATTTATTTGACGTTGTTGTTGTTGTTATTGTTTATTTGACGTTGTTGTTGTTGTTGTTGTTGTTTATTTGACGTTGTTAATGTTGTTGACGTTGTTGTTGTTGTTGTTTTTGTTAATTATTTGACGTTATTGTTGTTGTTTTTGTTGTTGTTATTGTTGGTGTTGTTGTTGTTTATTTGACTTTGTTGTTGTTGTTATCTATTTGACGTTGTTATTGTTGTTGTTGTTTATTTGACGTTGTTGTTGTTGTTGTTGTTTATTTGACGTTGTTGTTGTTGTTGTTATTGTTTATTTAACGTTGTTGTTGTTGTTGTTGTTGTTGTTTATTTGACGTTGTTGTTGTTATTTATTTGACGTTGTTGTTGTTGTTGTTGTTTATTTGATGTTGTTAATGTTGTTGACGTTGTTGTTGTTGTTTTTGTTATTTATTTGACGTTGTTGTTGTTGTTGTTTTTGTTGTTGTTATTGTTGTTGTTGTTGTTTATTTGACATTGTTGTTGTTGTTGTTTATTTGACGTTGTTGTTGTTGTTTATTTGACGTTGTTGTTGTTGTTTATTTGACGTTGTTGTTATTGTTTATTTGACATTGTTGTTGTTGTTGTTGACGTTGTTGTTGTTGTTGTTGTTATTTATTTGACGTTGTTGTTGTTGTTGTTTTTGTTGTTGTTATTGTTGGTGTTGTTGTTGTTTATTTGACATTGTTGTTGTTGTTGTTGTTTTTGTTATTTATTTGACGTTGTTGTTGTTGTTGTTGTTGTTTTTGTTATTTATTTGACGTTGTTGTTGTTGTTGTTGTTGTTTTTGTTGTTGTTATTGTTGGTGTTGTTGTTGTTTATTTGACGTTGTTGTTGTTGTTGTTGTTTATTTGACGTTGTTGTTGTTGTTGTTTATTTGACGTTGTTGTTATTGTTTATTTGACATTGTTGTTGTTATTGTTGTTGTTTATTTGACGTTGTTGTCGCTGTTGTTTATTTGATGTTGTTTTAGTTGTTGTTGTTTATTTGACGTTGTTGTTGTTGTTGTTGTTTATTTGATGTTGTTTTAGTTGTTGTTGTTTATTTGACATTGTTGTTGTTTTTTATTTGACGTTGTTGTTGTTGACATTGTTGTTGTTGTTGTTGTTTATTTGACGTTGTTGTTGTTGTTTATTTGACGTAGTTGTTGTTATTGACGTTGTTGTTGTTATTGTTTATTTGACGTTTTTGTTGTTGTTGTTGTTGTTATTGTTTATTTGACGTTGTTATTATTGTTGTTTATTTGACGTTGTTAATGTTGTTGACGTTGTTGTTGTTGTTTTTATTATTTATTTGACGTTGTTGTTGTTGACATTGTTGTTGTTTATTTGACGTTGTTGTTGTTATTTATTTGACGTAGTTTTTGTTATTGACGTTGTTGTTGTTGTTGTTTATTTGACATTTTTGTTGTTGTTGATGTTGTTGTTGTTGTTTTTTATTTGACGTTGTTGTTGTTTTTTATTTGAAGTTGTTGTTGCTGTTATTCTTATTGTTGTTGTTTATTTGACGTTGTTGTTGTTGTTGTTTATTTGACATTGTTGTTGTTGTTGTTGTTTATTTGACGTTGTTGGTGTTATTTATTTGACGTTGTTGTAGTTGTTGTTATTGTTTATTTGACGTTGTTGTTGTTATTGTTTATTTGACGTTGTTAATGTTGTTGACATTGTTGTTGTTGTTTTTGTTATTTATTTGACGTTGTTGTGGTTGTTTTTGTTGTTGTTATTGTTGGTGTTGTTGTTGTTGTTGTTTTTGTTGTTGTTATTGTTGGTGTTGTTGTTGTTTATTTGACGTTGTTGTTGTTGTTGTTTGTTTGACGTTGTTGTTGTTGTTTTTTATTTGACGTTGTTGTTGTTGTTGTTGTTGTTTATTTGACGTTGTTGTTGTTGTTGTTTATTTGACATTGTTGTTGTTGTTGTGTTGACGTTGTTGTTGTTGTGTTGACGTTGTTGTTGTTGTTGTTTATTTGACGTTGTTGTTGTTGTTGTTGTTGTTTATTTGATGTTGTTTTAGTTGTTGTTGTTTATTTGACGTTGTTGTTGTTGTTGTTGTTTATTTGACGTTGTTGTTGTTGTTTATTTGACATTGTTGTTGTTGTTGTTGACGTTGTTGTTGTTGTTGTTGTTTATTTGACGTTGTTGTTGTTGTTGTTGTTGTTGTTTATTTGATGTTGTTTTAGTTGTTGTTGTTTATTTGACGTTGTTGCTGTTTTTTATTTGACGTTATTGTTGTTGACATTGTAGTTGTTGTTGTTGTTTATTTGACGTTGTTGTTTTTGTTGTTGTTTATTTGACGTTGTTAATGTTGTTGACGTTGTTGTTGTTGTTTTTGTTGTTTATTTGACGTTGTTGTTGTTATTGTTGTTGTTTTTGTTGTTGTTATTGTTGTTGTTGTTGTTTATTTGACGTTGTTGTTGTTGTTATTTATTTGACGTTGTTGTTGTTGTTTATTTGAGATTGTTGTTGTTGTTGTTGTTGTTTATTTGACGTTGTTGTTGATGTTGTTTATTTGACGTTGTTGTTGTTGTTGTTTATTTGATGTTGTTTTAGTTGTTGTTGTTTATTTGACGTTGTTGTTGTTATTTATTTGACGTTGTTGTTGTTGTTATTGTTTATTTGACGTTGTTTTTGTTGTTGTTGTTGTTTATTTGACGTTGTTAATGTTGTTGACGTTGTTGTTGTTGTTGTTTTTGTTAATTATTTGACGTTATTGTTGTTGTTTTTGTTGTTGTTATTGTTGGTGTTGTTGTTGTTTGTTATTGTTGTTGTTATTGTTGGTGTTGTTGTTGTTGTTGTTGTTTTTGTTGTTGTTATTGTTGGTGTTGTTGTTTATTTGACGTTGTTGTTGTTGTTGTTTGTTTGACGTTGTTGTTGTTGTTTTTTATTTGACGTTGTTGTTGTTGTTGTTTTTTATTTGACGTTGTTGTTGTTGTTGTTTATTTGACATTGTTGTTGTTGTTGTGTTGACGTTGTTGTTGTTGTGTTGACGTTGTTGTTGTTGTTGTTTATTTGACGTTGTTGTTGTTGTTGTTGTTGTTTATTTGATGTTGTTTTAGTTGTTGTTGTTTATTTGACGTTGTTGTTGTTGTTGTTGTTTATTTGACGTTGTTGTTGTTGTTTATTTGACATTGTTGTTGTTGTTGTTGACGTTGTTGTTGTTGTTGTTTATTTGACGTTGTTGTTGTTGTTGTTGTTGTTTATTTGATGTTGTTTTAGTTGTTGTTGTTTATTTGACGTTGTTGTTGTTGTTGTTGTTTATTTGACGTTGTTGTTGTTGTTTATTTGACATTGTTGTTGTTGTTGTTGACGTTGTTGTTGTTGTTGTTTATTTGACGTTGTTGTTGTTGTTGTTGTTGTTTATTTGATGTTGTTTTAGTTGTTGTTGTTTATTTGACGTTGTTGCTGTTTTTTATTTGACGTTATTGTTGTTGACATTGTTGTTGTTGTTGTTGTTTATTTGATGTTGTTGTTGTTGTTGTTTATTTGACGTTGTTAATGTTGTTGACGTTGTTGTTGTTGTTGTTGTTGTTTATTTGACGTTGTTGTTGTTATTGTTGTTGTTATTGTTGTTGTTGTTGTTTATTTGACGTTGTTGTTGTTGTTATTTATTTGACGTTGTTGTTGTTGTTTATTTGATTGTTGTTGTTGTTGTTGTTTATTTGACGTTGTTGTTGATGTTGTTTATTTGACGTTGTTGTTGTTGTTGTTGTTGTTTTTGTTGTTGTTATTGTTGGTGTTGTTGTTGTTTATTTGACGTTGTTGTTGTTGTTGTTGTTTATTTGACGTTGTTGTTGTTGTTGTTTATTTGACGTTGTTGTTATTGTTTATTTGACATTGTTGTTGTTATTGTTGTTGTTTATTTGACGTTGTTGTCGCTGTTGTTTATTTGATGTTGTTTTAGTTGTTGTTGTTTATTTGACGTTGTTGTTGTTGTTGTTGTTTATTTGATGTTGTTTTAGTTGTTGTTGTTTATTTGACATTGTTGTTGTTTTTTATTTGACGTTGTTGTTGTTGACATTGTTGTTGTTGTTGTTGTTTATTTGACGTTGTTGTTGTTGTTTATTTGACGTAGTTGTTGTTATTGACGTTGTTGTTGTTATTGTTTATTTGACGTTTTTGTTGTTGTTGTTGTTGTTATTGTTTATTTGACGTTGTTATTATTGTTGTTTATTTGACGTTGTTAATGTTGTTGACGTTGTTGTTGTTGTTTTTATTATTTATTTGACGTTGTTGTTGTTGACATTGTTGTTGTTTATTTGACGTTGTTGTTGTTATTTATTTGACGTAGTTTTTGTTATTGACGTTGTTGTTGTTGTTGTTTATTTGACATTTTTGTTGTTGTTGATGTTGTTGTTGTTGTTTTTTATTTGACGTTGTTGTTGTTTTTTATTTGAAGTTGTTGTTGCTGTTATTCTTATTGTTGTTGTTTATTTGACGTTGTTGTTGTTGTTGTTTATTTGACATTGTTGTTGTTGTTGTTGTTGTTTATTTGACGTTGTTGGTGTTATTTATTTGACGTTGTTGTAGTTGTTGTTATTGTTTATTTGACGTTGTTGTTGTTATTGTTTATTTGACGTTGTTAATGTTGTTGACATTGTTGTTGTTGTTTTTGTTATTTATTTGACGTTGTTGTGGTTGTTTTTGTTGTTGTTATTGTTGGTGTTGTTGTTGTTGTTGTTTTTGTTGTTGTTATTGTTGGTGTTGTTGTTGTTTATTTGACGTTGTTGTTGTTGTTGTTTGTTTGACGTTGTTGTTGTTGTTTTTTATTTGACGTTGTTGTTGTTGTTGTTGTTGTTGTTTATTTGACGTTGTTGTTGTTGTTGTTTATTTGACATTGTTGTTGTTGTTGTGTTGACGTTGTTGTTGTTGTGTTGACGTTGTTGTTGTTGTTGTTTATTTGACGTTGTTGTTGTTGTTGTTGTTGTTTATTTGATGTTGTTTTAGTTGTTGTTGTTTATTTGACGTTGTTGTTGTTGTTGTTGTTTATTTGACGTTGTTGTTGTTGTTTATTTGACATTGTTGTTGTTGTTGTTGACGTTGTTGTTGTTGTTGTTGTTTATTTGACGTTGTTGTTGTTGTTGTTGTTGTTGTTTATTTGATGTTGTTTTAGTTGTTGTTGTTTATTTGACGTTGTTGCTGTTTTTTATTTGACGTTATTGTTGTTGACATTGTAGTTGTTGTTGTTGTTTATTTGACGTTGTTGTTTTTGTTGTTGTTTATTTGACGTTGTTAATGTTGTTGACGTTGTTGTTGTTGTTTTTGTTGTTTATTTGACGTTGTTGTTGTTATTGTTGTTGTTTTTGTTGTTGTTATTGTTGTTGTTGTTGTTTATTTGACGTTGTTGTTGTTGTTATTTATTTGACGTTGTTGTTGTTGTTTATTTGAGATTGTTGTTGTTGTTGTTGTTGTTTATTTGACGTTGTTGTTGATGTTGTTTATTTGACGTTGTTGTTGTTGTTGTTTATTTGATGTTGTTTTAGTTGTTGTTGTTTATTTGACGTTGTTGTTGTTATTTATTTGACGTTGTTGTTGTTGTTATTGTTTATTTGACGTTGTTTTTGTTGTTGTTGTTGTTTATTTGACGTTGTTAATGTTGTTGACGTTGTTGTTGTTGTTGTTTTTGTTAATTATTTGACGTTATTGTTGTTGTTTTTGTTGTTGTTATTGTTGGTGTTGTTGTTGTTTGTTATTGTTGTTGTTATTGTTGGTGTTGTTGTTGTTGTTATTGTTTTTGTTGTTGTTATTGTTGGTGTTGTTGTTTATTTGACGTTGTTGTTGTTGTTGTTTGTTTGACGTTGTTGTTGTTGTTTTTTATTTGACGTTGTTGTTGTTGTTGTTTTTTATTTGACGTTGTTGTTGTTGTTGTTTATTTGACATTGTTGTTGTTGTTGTGTTGACGTTGTTGTTGTTGTGTTGACGTTGTTGTTGTTGTTGTTTATTTGACGTTGTTGTTGTTGTTGTTGTTGTTTATTTGATGTTGTTTTAGTTGTTGTTATTTATTTGACGTTGTTGTTGTTGTTGTTGTTTATTTGACGTTGTTGTTGTTGTTTATTTGACATTGTTGTTGTTGTTGTTGACGTTGTTGTTGTTGTTGTTTATTTGACGTTGTTGTTGTTGTTGTTGTTTATTTGATGTTGTTTTAGTTGTTGTTGTTTATTTGACGTTGTTGTTGTTGTTGTTGTTTATTTGACGTTGTTGTTGTTGTTTATTTGACATTGTTGTTGTTGTTGTTGACGTTGTTGTTGTTGTTGTTTATTTGACGTTGTTGTTGTTGTTGTTGTTGTTTATTTGATGTTGTTTTAGTTGTTGTTGTTTATTTGACGTTGTTGCTGTTTTTTATTTGACGTTATTGTTGTTGACATTGTTGTTGTTGTTGTTGTTTATTTGACGTTGTTGTTGTTGTTGTTTATTTGACGTTGTTAATGTTGTTGACGTTGTTGTTGTTGTTGTTGTTGTTTATTTGACGTTGTTGTTGTTATTGTTGTTGTTATTGTTGTTGTTGTTGTTTATTTGACGTTGTTGTTGTTGTTATTTATTTGACGTTGTTGTTGTTGTTTATTTGATTGTTGTTGTTGTTGTTGTTTATTTGACGTTGTTGTTGATGTTGTTTATTTGACGTTGTTGTTGTTGTTGTTTATTTGATGTTGTTTTAGTTGTTGTTGTTTATTTGACGTTGTTGTTGTTATTTATTTGACGTTGTTGTTGTTGTTATTGTTTATTTGACGTTGTTGTTGTTGTTGTTGTTGTTATTGTTTATTTGACGTTGTTGTTGTTATTGTTTATTTGACGTTGTTAATGTTGTTGACATTGTTGTTGTTGTTTTTGTTATTTATTTGACGTTGTTGTGGTTGTTTTTGTTGTTGTTATTGTTGGTGTTGTTGTTGTTGTTGTTGTTTTTGTTGTTGTTATTGTTGGTGTTGTTGTTGTTTATTTGACGTTGTTGTTGTTGTTGTTTGTTTGACGTTGTTGTTGTTGTTTTTTATTTGACGTTGTTGTTGTTGTTGTTGTTGTTGTTTATTTGACGTTGTTGTTGTTGTTGTTGTTTATTTGACATTGTTGTTGTTGTTGTGTTGACGTTGTTGTTGTTGTGTTGACGTTGTTGTTGTTGTTGTTTATTTGACGTTGTTGTTGTTGTTGTTGTTTATTTGATGTTGTTTTAGTTGTTGTTGTTTATTTGACGTTGTTGTTGTTGTTGTTGTTTATTTGACGTTGTTGTTGTTGTTTATTTGACATTGTTGTTGTTGTTGTTGACGTTGTTGTTGTTGTTGTTTATTTGACGTTGTTGTTGTTGTTGTTGTTTATTTGATGTTGTTTTAGTTGTTGTTGTTTATTTGACGTTGTTGCTGTTTTTTATTTGACGTTATTGTTGTTGACATTGTTGTTGTTGTTGTTGTTTATTTGACGTTGTTGTTGTTGTTGTTTATTTGACGTTGTTAATGTTGTTGACGTTGTTGTTGTTGTTGTTGTTGTTTATTTGACGTTGTTGTTGTTATTGTTGTTGTTATTGTTGTTGTTTATTTGACGTTGTTGTTGTTGTTATTTATTTGACGTTGTTGTTGTTGTTTATTTGATTGTTGTTGTTGTTGTTGTTGTTTATTTGATGTTGTTGTTGATGTTGTTTATTTGACGTTGTTGTTGTTGTTGTTTATTTGATGTTGTTTTAGTTGTTGTTGTTTATTTGACGTTGTTGTTGTTATTTATTTGACGTTGTTGTTGTTGTTATTGTTTATTTGACGTTGTTGTTGTTGTTGTTGTTTATTTGACGTTGTTAATGTTGTTGACGTTGTTGTTGTTGTTGTTTTTGTTAATTATTTGACGTTATTGTTGTTGTTTTTGTTGTTGTTATTGTTGGTGTTGTTGTTGTTTATTTGACTTTGTTGTTGTTGTTATCTATTTGACGTTGTTATTGTTGTTGTTGTTTATTTGACGTTGTTGTTGTTGTTGTTGTTTATTTGACGTTGTTGTTGTTGTTGTTATTGTTTATTTGACGTTGTTGTTGTTGTTGTTGTTGTTGTTTATTTGACGTTGTTGTTGTTATTTATTTGACGTTGTTGTTGTTGTTATTGTTTATTTGACGTTGTTGTTGTTGTTTATTTGATGTTGTTAATGTTGTTGACGTTGTTGTTGTTGTTTTTGTTATTTATTTGACGTTGTTGTTGTTGTTGTTTTTGTTGTTGTTATTGTTGTTGTTGTTGTTTATTTGACATTGTTGTTGTTGTTGTTTATTTGACGTTGTTGTTGTTGTTTATTTGACGTTGTTGTTGTTGTTTATTTGACGTTGTTGTTATTGTTTATTTGACATTGTTGTTGTTGTTGTTGACGTTGTTGTTGTTGTTGTTGTTATTTATTTGACGTTGTTGTTGTTGTTGTTTTTGTTGTTGTTATTGTTGGTGTTG
>OX451740.1:454631096-454693596 GCA_948472305.1 Vicia faba
TTGTTGTTTTTGTTGTTGTTATTGTTGGTGTTGTTGTTGTTTATTTGACGTTGTTGTTGTTGTTGTTGTTTATTTGACGTTGTTGTTGTTGTTGTTTATTTGACGTTGTTGTTATTGTTTATTTGACATTGTTGTTGTTATTGTTGTTGTTTATTTGACGTTGTTGTCGCTGTTGTTTATTTGATGTTGTTTTAGTTGTTGTTGTTTATTTGACGTTGTTGTTGTTGTTGTTGTTTATTTGATGTTGTTTTAGTTGTTGTTGTTTATTTGACATTGTTGTTGTTTTTTATTTGACGTTGTTGTTGTTGACATTGTTGTTGTTGTTGTTGTTTATTTGACGTTGTTGTTGTTGTTTATTTGACGTAGTTGTTGTTATTGACGTTGTTGTTGTTATTGTTTATTTGACGTGTTTGTTGTTGTTGTTGTTGTTATTGTTTATTTGACGTTGTTATTATTGTTGTTTATTTGACGTTGTTAATGTTGTTGACGTTGTTGTTGTTGTTTTTATTATTTATTTGACGTTGTTGTTGTTGACATTGTTGTTGTTTATTTGACGTTGTTGTTGTTATTTATTTGACGTAGTTTTTGTTATTGACGTTGTTGTTGTTGTTGTTTATTTGACATTTTTGTTGTTGTTGATGTTGTTGTTGTTGTTTTTTCTTTGACGTTGTTGTTGTTTTTTATTTGAAGTTGTTGTTGCTGTTATTCTTATTGTTGTTGTTTATTTGACGTTGTTGTTGTTGTTGTTTATTTGACATTGTTGTTGTTGTTGTTGTTGTTGTTTATTTGACGTTGTTGATGTTATTTATTTGACGTTGTTGTAGTTGTTGTTATTGTTTATTTGACGTTGTTGTTGTTATTGTTTATTTGACGTTGTTAATGTTGTTGACATTGTTGTTGTTGTTTTTGTTATTTATTTGACGTTGTTGTGGTTGTTTTTGTTGTTGTTATTGTTGGTGTTGTTGTTGTTGTTTTTGTTGTTGTTATTGTTGGTGTTGTTGTTGTTTATTTGACGTTGTTGTTGTTGTTGTTTGTTTGACGTTGTTGTTGTTGTTTTTTATTTGACGTTGTTGTTGTTGTTGTTGTTGTTTATTTGACGTTGTTGTTGTTGTTGTTTATTTGACATTGTTGTTGTTGTGTTGACGTTATTGTTGTTGTGTTGACGTTGTTGTTGTTGTTGTTGTTTATTTGACGTTGTTGTTGTTGTTGTTGTTGTTGTTTATTTGATGTTGTTTTAGTTGTTGTTGTTTATTTGACGTTGTTGTTGTTGTTGTTGTTTATTTGACGTTGTTGTTGTTGTTTATTTGACATTGTTGTTGTTGTTGTTGACGTTGTTGTTGTTGTTGTTGTTTATTTGACGTTGTTGTTGTTGTTGTTGTTGTTGTTGTTTATTTGATGTTGTTTTAGTTGTTGTTGTTTATTTGACGTTGTTGCTGTTTTTTATTTGACGTTATTGTTGTTGACATTGTAGTTGTTGTTGTTGTTTATTTGACGTTGTTGTTTTTGTTGTTGTTTATTTGACGTTGTTAATGTTGTTGACGTTGTTGTTGTTGTTTTTGTTGTTTATTTGACGTTGTTGTTGTTATTGTTGTTGTTTTTGTTGTTGTTATTGTTGTTGTTGTTGTTTATTTGACGTTGTTGTTGTTGTTATTTATTTGACGTTGTTGTTGTTGTTTATTTGAGATTGTTGTTGTTGTTGTTGTTGTTTATTTGACGTTGTTGTTGATGTTGTTTATTTGACGTTGTTGTTGTTGTTGTTTATTTGATGTTGTTTTAGTTGTTGTTGTTTATTTGACGTTGTTGTTGTTATTTATTTGACGTTGTTGTTGTTGTTATTGTTTATTTGACGTTGTTGTTGTTGTTGTTGTTGTTTATTTGACGTTGTTAATGTTGTTGACGTTGTTGTTGTTGTTGTTTTTGTTAATTATTTGACGTTATTGTTGTTGTTTTTGTTGTTGTTATTGTTGGTGTTGTTGTTGTTTGTTATTGTTGTTGTTATTGTTGGTGTTGTTGTTGTTGTTGTTGTTTTTGTTGTTGTTATTGTTGGTGTTGTTGTTTATTTGACGTTGTTGTTGTTGTTGTTTGTTTGACGTTGTTGTTGTTGTTTTTTATTTGACGTTGTTGTTGTTGTTGTTTTTTATTTGACGTTGTTGTTGTTGTTGTTTATTTGACATTGTTGTTGTTGTTGTGTTGACGTTGTTGTTGTTGTGTTGACGTTGTTGTTGTTGTTGTTTATTTGACGTTGTTGTTGTTGTTGTTGTTGTTTATTTGATGTTGTTTTAGTTGTTGTTGTTTATTTGACGTTGTTGTTGTTGTTGTTGTTTATTTGACGTTGTTGTTGTTGTTTATTTGACATTGTTGTTGTTGTTGTTGACGTTGTTGTTGTTGTTGTTTATTTGACGTTGTTGTTGTTGTTGTTGTTGTTTATTTGATGTTGTTTTAGTTGTTGTTGTTTATTTGACGTTGTTGTTGTTGTTGTTGTTTATTTGACGTTGTTGTTGTTGTTTATTTGACATTGTTGTTGTTGTTGTTGACGTTGTTGTTGTTGTTGTTTATTTGACGTTGTTGTTGTTGTTGTTGTTGTTTATTTGATGTTGTTTTAGTTGTTGTTGTTTATTTGACGTTGTTGCTGTTTTTTATTTGACGTTATTGTTGTTGACATTGTTGTTGTTGTTGTTGTTTATTTGACGTTGTTGTTGTTGTTGTTTATTTGACGTTGTTAATGTTGTTGACGTTGTTGTTGTTGTTGTTGTTGTTTATTTGACGTTGTTGTTGTTATTGTTGTTGTTATTGTTGTTGTTGTTGTTTATTTGACGTTGTTGTTGTTGTTATTTATTTGACGTTGTTGTTGTTGTTTATTTGATTGTTGTTGTTGTTGTTGTTTATTTGACGTTGTTGTTGATGTTGTTTATTTGACGTTGTTGTTGTTGTTGTTTATTTGATGTTGTTTTAGTTGTTGTTGTTTATTTGACGTTGTTGTTGTTATTTATTTGACGTTGTTGTTGTTGTTATTGTTTATTTGACGTTGTTGTTGTTGTTGTTGTTATTGTTTATTTGACGTTGTTGTTGTTATTGTTTATTTGACGTTGTTAATGTTGTTGACATTGTTGTTGTTGTTTTTGTTATTTATTTGACGTTGTTGTGGTTGTTTTTGTTGTTGTTATTGTTGGTGTTGTTGTTGTTGTTGTTGTTTTTGTTGTTGTTATTGTTGGTGTTGTTGTTGTTTATTTGACGTTGTTGTTGTTGTTGTTGTTGTTTGTTTGACGTTGTTGTTGTTGTTTTTTATTTGACGTTGTTGTTGTTGTTGTTGTTGTTGTTTATTTGACGTTGTTGTTGTTGTTGTTGTTTATTTGACATTGTTGTTGTTGTTGTGTTGACGTTGTTGTTGTTGTGTTGACGTTGTTGTTGTTGTTGTTTATTTGATGTTGTTGTTGTTGTTGTTGTTGTTTATTTGATGTTGTTTTAGTTGTTGTTGTTTATTTGACGTTGTTGTTGTTGTTGTTGTTTATTTGACGTTGTTGTTGTTGTTTATTTGACATTGTTGTTGTTGTTGTTGACGTTGTTGTTGTTGTTGTTTATTTGACGTTGTTGTTGTTGTTGTTGTTTATTTGATGTTGTTTTAGTTGTTGTTGTTTATTTGACGTTGTTGCTGTTTTTTATTTGACGTTATTGTTGTTGACATTGTTGTTGTTGTTGTTTATTTGACGTTGTTGTTGTTGTTGTTTATTTGACGTTGTTAATGTTGTTGACGTTGTTGTTGTTGTTGTTGTTGTTGTTTATTTGACGTTGTTGTTGTTATTGTTGTTGTTATTGTTGTTGTTGTTGTTGTTTATTTGACGTTGTTGTTGTTGTTATTTATTTGACGTTGTTGTTGTTGTTTATTTGATTGTTGTTGTTGTTGTTGTTGTTTATTTGACGTTGTTGTTGATGTTGTTTATTTGACGTTGTTGTTGTTGTTGTTTATTTGATGTTGTTTTAGTTGTTGTTGTTTATTTGACGTTGTTGTTGTTATTTATTTGACGTTGTTGTTGTTGTTATTGTTTATTTGACGTTGTTGTTGTTGTTGTTGTTGTTGTTTATTTGACGTTGTTAATGTTGTTGACGTTGTTGTTGTTGTTGTTTTTGTTAATTATTTGACGTTATTGTTGTTGTTTTTGTTGTTGTTATTGTTGGTGTTGTTGTTGTTTATTTGACTTTGTTGTTGTTGTTATCTATTTGACGTTGTTATTGTTGTTGTTGTTTATTTGACGTTGTTGTTGTTGTTGTTGTTTATTTGACGTTGTTGTTGTTGTTGTTATTGTTTATTTGACGTTGTTGTTGTTGTTGTTGTTGTTGTTTATTTGACGTTGTTGTTGTTATTTATTTGACGTTGTTGTTGTTGTTATTGTTTATTTGACGTTGTTGTTGTTGTTTATTTGATGTTGTTAATGTTGTTGACGTTGTTGTTGTTGTTTTTGTTATTTATTTGACGTTGTTGTTGTTGTTGTTTTTGTTGTTGTTATTGTTGTTGTTGTTGTTTATTTGACATTGTTGTTGTTGTTGTTTATTTGACGTTGTTGTTGTTGTTTATTTGACGTTGTTGTTGTTGTTTATTTGACGTTGTTGTTATTGTTTATTTGACATTGTTGTTGTTGTTGTTGACGTTGTTGTTGTTGTTGTTGTTATTTATTTGACGTTGTTGTTGTTGTTGTTTTTGTTGTTGTTATTGTTGGTGTTGTTGTTGTTTATTTGACATTGTTGTTGTTGTTGTTTTTGTTATTTATTTGACGTTGTTGTTGTTGTTGTTGTTGTTGTTTTTGTTATTTATTTGACGTTGTTGTTGTTGTTGTTGTTGTTTTTGTTGTTGTTATTGTTGGTGTTGTTGTTGTTTATTTGACGTTGTTGTTGTTGTTGTTGTTTATTTGACGTTGTTGTTGTTGTTGTTTATTTGACGTTGTTGTTATTGTTTATTTGACATTGTTGTTGTTATTGTTGTTGTTTATTTGACGTTGTTGTCGCTGTTGTTTATTTGATGTTGTTTTAGTTGTTGTTGTTTATTTGACGTTGTTGTTGTTGTTGTTGTTTATTTGATGTTGTTTTAGTTGTTGTTGTTTATTTGACATTGTTGTTGTTTTTTATTTGACGTTGTTGTTGTTGACATTGTTGTTGTTGTTGTTGTTTATTTGACGTTGTTGTTGTTGTTTATTTGACGTAGTTGTTGTTATTGACGTTGTTGTTGTTATTGTTTATTTGACGTTTTTGTTGTTGTTGTTGTTATTGTTTATTTGACGTTGTTATTATTGTTGTTTATTTGACGTTGTTAATGTTGTTGACGTTGTTGTTGTTGTTTTTATTATTTATTTGACGTTGTTGTTGTTGACATTGTTGTTGTTTATTTGACGTTGTTGTTGTTATTTATTTGACGTAGTTTTTGTTATTGACGTTGTTGTTGTTGTTGTTTATTTGACATTTTTGTTGTTGTTGATGTTGTTGTTGTTGTTTTTTATTTGACGTTGTTGTTGTTTTTTATTTGAAGTTGTTGTTGCTGTTATTCTTATTGTTGTTGTTTATTTGACGTTGTTGTTGTTGTTGTTTATTTGACATTGTTGTTGTTGTTGTTGTTGTTTATTTGACGTTGTTGGTGTTATTTATTTGACGTTGTTGTAGTTGTTGTTATTGTTTATTTGACGTTGTTGTTGTTATTGTTTATTTGACGTTGTTAATGTTGTTGACATTGTTGTTGTTGTTTTTGTTATTTATTTGACGTTGTTGTGGTTGTTTTTGTTGTTGTTATTGTTGGTGTTGTTGTTGTTGTTGTTTTTGTTGTTGTTATTGTTGGTGTTGTTGTTGTTTATTTGACGTTGTTGTTGTTGTTGTTTGTTTGACGTTGTTGTTGTTGTTTTTTATTTGACGTTGTTGTTGTTGTTGTTTATTTGACGTTGTTGTTGTTGTTGTTTATTTGACATTGTTGTTGTTGTTGTGTTGACGTTGTTGTTGTTGTGTTGACGTTGTTGTTGTTGTTGTTTATTTGACGTTGTTGTTGTTGTTGTTGTTGTTTATTTGATGTTGTTTTAGTTGTTGTTGTTTATTTGACGTTGTTGTTGTTGTTGTTGTTGTTTATTTGACGTTGTTGTTGTTGTTTATTTGACATTGTTGTTGTTGTTGTTGACGTTGTTGTTGTTGTTGTTTATTTGACGTTGTTGTTGTTGTTGTTGTTGTTGTTGTTTATTTGATGTTGTTTTAGTTGTTGTTGTTTATTTGACGTTGTTGCTGTTTTTTATTTGACGTTATTGTTGTTGACATTGTAGTTGTTGTTGTTGTTTATTTGACGTTGTTGTTTTTGTTGTTGTTTATTTGACGTTGTTAATGTTGTTGACGTTGTTGTTGTTGTTTTTGTTGTTTATTTGACGTTGTTGTTGTTATTGTTGTTGTTTTTGTTGTTGTTATTGTTGTTGTTGTTGTTTATTTGACGTTGTTGTTGTTGTTATTTATTTGACGTTGTTGTTGTTGTTTATTTGAGATTGTTGTTGTTGTTGTTGTTGTTTATTTGACATTGTTGTTGATGTTGTTTATTTGACGTTGTTGTTGTTGTTGTTTATTTGATGTTGTTTTAGTTGTTGTTGTTTATTTGACGTTGTTGTTGTTATTTATTTGACGTTGTTGTTGTTGTTATTGTTTATTTGACGTTGTTGTTGTTGTTGTTGTTGTTTATTTGACGTTGTTAATGTTGTTGACGTTGTTGTTGTTGTTGTTTTTGTTAATTATTTGACGTTATTGTTGTTGTTTTTGTTGTTGTTATTGTTGGTGTTGTTGTTGTTTGTTATTGTTGTTGTTATTGTTGGTGTTGTTGTTGTTGTTGTTGTTTTTGTTGTTGTTATTGTTGGTGTTGTTGTTTATTTGACGTTGTTGTTGTTGTTGTTTGTTTGACGTTGTTGTTGTTGTTTTTTATTTGACGTTGTTGTTGTTGTTGTTTTTTATTTGACGTTGTTGTTGTTGTTGTTGTTTATTTGACATTGTTGTTGTTGTTGTGTTGACGTTGTTGTTGTTGTGTTGACGTTGTTGTTGTTGTTGTTTATTTGACGTTGTTGTTGTTGTTGTTGTTGTTTATTTGATGTTGTTTTAGTTGTTGTTGTTTATTTGACGTTGTTGTTGTTGTTGTTGTTTATTTGACGTTGTTGTTGTTGTTTATTTGACATTGTTGTTGTTGTTGTTGACGTTGTTGTTGTTGTTGTTGTTTATTTGACGTTGTTGTTGTTGTTGTTGTTGTTTATTTGATGTTGTTTTAGTTGTTGTTGTTTATTTGACGTTGTTGCTGTTTTTTATTTGACGTTATTGTTGTTGACATTGTTGTTGTTGTTGTTGTTGTTTATTTGACGTTGTTGTTGTTGTTGTTGTTTATTTGACGTTGTTAATGTTGTTGACGTTGTTGTTGTTGTTTTTGTTGTTTATTTGACGTTGTTGTTGTTATTGTTGTTGTTTTTGTTGTTGTTATTGTTGTTGTTGTTGTTTATTTGACGTTGTTGTTATTTATTTGACGTTGTTGTTGTTGTTTATTTGAGATTGTTGTTGTTGTTGTTGTTGTTTATTTGACGTTGTTGTTGATGTTGTTTATTTGACGTTGTTGTTGTTGTTGTTGTTTATTTGATGTTGTTTTAGTTGTTGTTGTTTATTTGACGTTGTTGTTGTTAATTATTTGACGTTGTTGTTGTTGTTATTGTTTATTTGACGTTGTTGTTGTTGTTGTTGTTGTTTATTTGACGTTGTTAATGTTGTTGACGTTGTTGTTGTTGTTGTTTTTGTTAATTATTTGACGTTATTGTTGTTGTTTTTGTTGTTGTTATTGTTGGTGTTGTTGTTGTTTATTTGACTTTGTTGTTGTTGTTATCTATTTGACGTTGTTGTTGTTGTTGTTGTTGTTTATTTGACGTTGTTGTTGTTGTTGTTTATTTGACGTTGTTGTTGTTGTTGTTATTGTTTATTTAACGTTGTTGTTGTTGTTGTTGTTTATTTCACGTTGTTGTTGTTATTTATTTGACGTTGTTGTTGTTGTTATTGTTTATTTGACTTTGTTGTTGTTGTTTATTTGATGTTGTTAATGTTGTTGACGTTGTTGTTGTTGTTTTTGTTATTTATTTGACGTTGTTGTTGTTGTTGTTTTTGTTGTTGTTATTGTTGTTGTTATTGTTTATTTGATATTGTTGTTGTTGTTTATTTGACGTTGTTGTTGTTGTTTATTTGACGTTGTTGTTGTTGTTTATTTGACGTTGTTGTTGTTGTTTATTTGACGTTGTTGTTATTGTTTATTTGACATTGTTGTTGTTGTTGTTGACGTTGTTGTTGTTGTTGTTTATTTGACGTTGTTGTTGCTGTTGTTTATTTGATGTTGTTTTAGTTGTTGTTGTTTATTTGACGTTGTTGTTGTTGTTTATTTGATGTTGTTTTAGTTGTTGTTGTTTATTTGACATTGTTGTTGTTTTTTATTTGACGTTGTTGTTGTTGACATTGTTGTTGTTGTTGTTTATTTGACGTTGTTGTTGTTGTTTATTTGACGTAGTTGTTGTTATTGACGTTGTTGTTGTTATTGTTTATTTGACGTTTTTGTTGTTGTTGTTGTTGTTATTGTTTATTTGACGTTGTTATTATTGTTGTTTATTTGACGTTGTTAATGTTGTTGACGTTGTTGTTGTTGTTTGTATTATTTATTTGACGTTGTTGTTGTTGACATTGTTGTTGTTTATTTGACGTTGTTGTTGTTGACATTGTTGTTGTTTATTTGACGTTGTTGTTGTTATTTATTTGACGTAGTTTTTGTTATTGACGTTGTTGTTGTTGTTGTTTATTTGACATTTTTGTTGTTGTTGATGTTGTTGTTGTTGTTTTTTATTTGACGTTGTTGTTGTTGTTTATTTGAAGTTGTTGTTGCTGTTATTGTTATTGTTGTTGTTTATTTGACGTTGTTGTTGTTGTTGTTGTTGTTGTTTATTTGACATTGTTGTTGTTTTTTATTTGACGTTGTTGTTGTTGACATTGTTATTGTTGTTGTTGTTTATTTGACGTTGTTGTTGTTGTTTATTTGACGTAGTTGTTGTTATTGACGTTGTTGTTGTTATTGTTTATTTGACGTTTTTGTTGTTGTTGTTGTTGTTATTGTTTATTTGACGTTGTTATTATTGTTGTTTATTTGACGTTGTTAATGTTGTTGACGTTGTTGTTGTTGTTTTTATTATTTATTTGACGTTGTTGTTGTTGACATTGTTGTTGTTTATTTGACGTTGTTGTTGTTATTTATTTGACGTAGTTTTTGTTATTGACGTTGTTGTTGTTGTTGTTTATTTGACATTTTTGTTGTTGTTGATGTTGTTGTTGTTGTTTTTTATTTGACGTTGTTGTTGTTTTTTATTTGAAGTTGTTGTTGCTGTTATTGTTATTGTTGTTGTTTATTTGACGTTGTTGTTGTTGTTGTTTATTTGACATTGTTGTTGTTGTTTATTTGATGTTGTTGTTGTTGTTGTTGTTTATTTGACGTTGTTGGTGTTATTTATTTGACGTTGTTGTAGTTGTTGTTATTGTTTATTTGACGTTGTTGTTGTTATTGTTTATTTGACGTTGTTAATGTTGTTGACATTGTTGTTGTTGTTTTTGTTATTTATTTGACGTTGTTGTGGTTGTTTTTGTTGTTGTTATTGTTGGTGTTGTTGTTGTTGTTGTTGTTATTGTTGTTGTTATTGTTGGTGTTGTTGTTGTTTATTTGACGTTGTTGTTGTTGTTGTTTGTTTGACGTTGTTGTTGTTGTTTTTTATTTGACGTTGTTGTTGTTGTTGTTGTTGTTTATTTGACGTTGTTGTTGTTGTTGTTTATTTGACATTGTTGTTGTTGTTGTGTTGACGTTGTTGTTGTTGTGTTGACGTTGTTGTTGTTGTTGTTTATTTGACGTTGTTGTTGTTGTTGTTGTTGTTTATTTGATGTTGTTTTAGTTGTTGTTGTTTATTTGACGTTGTTGTTGTTGTTGTTGTTTATTTGACGTTGTTGTTGTTGTTTATTTGACATTGTTGTTGTTGTTGTTGTTGTTGACGTTGTTGTTGTTGTTGTTTATTTGACGTTGTTGTTGTTGTTGTTGTTGTTGTTTATTTGATGTTGTTTTAGTTGTTGTTGTTGATTTGACGTTGTTGCTGTTTTTTATTTGACGTTATTGTTGTTGACATTGTTGTTGTTGTTGTTGTTTATTTGACGTTGTTGTTGTTGTTGTTGTTTATTTGACGTTGTTAATGTTGTTGACGTTGTTGTTGTTGTTTTTGTTGTTTATTTGACGTTGTTGTTGTTATTGTTGTTGTTTTTGTTGTTGTTATTGTTGTTGTTGTTGTTTATTTGACGTTGTTGTTGTTGTTATTTATTTGACGTTGTTGTTGTTGTTTATTTGAGATTGTTGTTGTTGTTGTTGTTGTTGTTTATTTGACGTTGTTGTTGATGTTGTTTATTTGACGTTGTTGTTGTTGTTGTTTATTTGATGTTGTTTTAGTTGTTGTTGTTTATTTGACGTTGTTGTTGTTATTTATTTGACGTTGTTGTTGTTGTTATTGTTTATTTGACGTTGTTGTTGTTGTTGTTGTTTATTTGACGTTTTTAATGTTGTTGACGTTGTTGTTGTTGTTGTTTTTGTTAATTATTTGACGTTATTGTTGTTGTTTTTGTTGTTGTTATTGTTGGTGTTGTTGTTGTTTGTTATTGTTGTTGTTATTGTTGGTGTTGTTGTTGTTGTTGTTGTTTTTGTTGTTGTTATTGTTGGTGTTGTTGTTTATTTGACGTTGTTGTTGTTGTTTGTTTGACGTTGTTGTTGTTGTTTTTTATTTGACGTTGTTGTTGTTGTTGTTTTTTATTTGACGTTGTTGTTGTTGTTGTTGTTTATTTGACATTGTTGTTGTTGTTGTGTTGACGTTGTTGTTGTTGTGTTGACGTTGTTGTTGTTGTGTTGACGTTGTTGTTGTTGTTGTTTATTTGACGTTGTTGTTGTTGTTGTTGTTGTTTATTTGATGTTGTTTTAGTTGTTGTTGTTTATTTGACGTTGTTGTTGTTGTTGTTGTTTATTTGACGTTGTTGTTGTTGTTTATTTGACATTGTTGTTGTTGTTGTTGACGTTGTTGTTGTTGTTGTTTATTTGACGTTGTTGTTGTTGTTGTTGTTGTTTATTTGATGTTGTTTTAGTTGTTGTTGTTTATTTGACGTTGTTGCTGTTTTTTATTTGACGTTATTGTTGTTGACATTGTTGTTGTTGTTGTTGTTGTTTATTTGACATTGTTGTTGTTGTTGTTGTTTATTTGACGTTGTTAATGTTGTTGACGTTGTTGTTGTTGTTTTTGTTGTTTATTTGACGTTGTTGTTGTTATTGTTGTTGTTTTTGTTGTTGTTATTGTTGTTGTTGTTGTTTATTTGACGTTGTTGTTGTTGTTATTTATTTGACGTTGTTGTTGTTGTTTATTTGAGATTGTTGTTGTTGTTGTTGTTGTTTATTTGACGTTGTTGTTGATGTTGTTTATTTGACGTTGTTGTTGTTGTTGTTGTTGTTTATTTGATGTTGTTTTAGTTGTTGTTGTTTATTTGACGTTGTTGTTGTTATTTATTTGACGTTGTTGTTGTTGTTATTGTTTATTTGACGTTGTTGTTGTTGTTGTTGTTGTTTATTTGACGTTGTTAATGTTGTTGACGTTGTTGTTGTTGTTGTTTTTGTTAATTATTTGACGTTATTGTTGTTGTTTTTGTTGTTGTTATTGTTGGTGTTGTTGTTGTTTATTTGACTTTGTTGTTGTTGTTATCTATTTGACGTTGTTGTTGTTGTTGTTGTTGTTTATTTGACGTTGTTGTTGTTGTTGTTTATTTGACGTTGTTGTTGTTGTTGTTATTGTTTATTTGACGTTGTTGTTGTTGTTGTTGTTGTTTATTTCACGTTGTTGTTGTTATTTATTTGACGTTGTTGTTGTTGTTATTGTTTATTTGACTTTGTTGTTGTTGTTTATTTGATGTTGTTAATGTTGTTGACGTTGTTGTTGTTGTTTTTGTTATTTATTTGACGTTGTTGTTGTTGTTGTTTTTGTTGTTGTTATTGTTGTTGTTGTTGTTTATTTGATATTGTTGTTGTTGTTTATTTGACGTTGTTGTTGTTGTTTATTTGACGTTGTTGTTGTTGTTTATTTGACGTTGTTGTTATTGTTTATTTGACATTGTTGTTGTTGTTGTTGACGTTGTTGTTGTTGTTGTTGTTTATTTGACGTTGTTGTTGTTGTTGTTTATTTGATGTTGTTTTAGTTGTTGTTGTTTATTTGACGTTGTTGTTGTTGTTGTTTATTTGATGTTGTTTTAGTTGTTGTTGTTTATTTGACATTGTTGTTGTTTTTTATTTGACGTTGTTGTTGTTGACATTGTTGTTGTTGTTGTTTATTTGACGTTGTTGTTGTTGTTTATTTGACGTAGTTGTTGTTATTGACGTTGTTGTTGTTATTGTTTATTTGACGTTTTTGTTGTTGTTGTTGTTGTTATTGTTTATTTGACGTTGTTATTATTGTTGTTTATTTGACGTTGTTAATGTTGTTGACGTTGTTGTTGTTGTTTGTATTATTTATTTGACGTTGTTGTTGTTGACATTGTTGTTGTTTATTTGACGTTGTTGTTGTTGACATTGTTGTTGTTTATTTGACGTTGTTGTTGTTATTTATTTGACGTAGTTTTTGTTATTGACGTTGTTGTTGTTGTTGTTTATTTGACATTTTTGTTGTTGTTGATGTTGTTGTTGTTGTTTTTTATTTGACGTTGTTGTTGTTGTTTATTTGAAGTTGTTGTTGCTGTTATTGTTATTGTTGTTGTTTATTTGACGTTGTTGTTGTTGTTGTTGTTGTTTATTTGACGTTGTTGGTGTTATTTATTTGACGTTGTTGTAGTTGTTGTTATTGTTTATTTGACGTTGTTGTTGTTATTGTTTATTTGACGTTGTTAATGTTGTTGACATTGTTGTTGTTGTTTTTGTTATTTATTTGACGTTGTTGTGGTTGTTTTTGTTGTTGTTATTGTTGGTGTTGTTGTTGTTGTTGTTTTTGTTGTTGTTATTGTTGGTGTTGTTGTTGTTTATTTGACGTTGTTGTTGTTGTTGTTTGTTTGACGTTGTTGTTGTTGTTTTTTATTTGACGTTGTTGTTGTTGTTGTTTATTTGACGTTGTTGTTGTTGTTGTTTATTTGACGTTGTTGTTGTTGTTGTGTTGACGTTGTTGTTGTTGTGTTGACGTTGTTGTTGTTGTTTATTTGACGTTGTTGTTGTTGTTGTTATTTATTTGATGTTGTTTTAGTTGTTGTTGTTTATTTGACGTTGTTGTTGTTGTTGTTGTTTATTTGATGTTATTTTAGTTGTTGTTGTTGTTTTTTATTTGACGTTGTTGTTTTTCACATTGTTGTTGTTGTTGTTTATTTGACGTTGTTGTTGTTGTTTATTTGACGTAGTTGTTGTTATTGACGTTGTTGTTGTTGTTGTTGTTTATTTGATGTTATTTTAGTTGTTGTTGTTGTTTTTTATTTGACGTTGTTGTTTTTCACATTGTTGTTGTTGTTGTTGTTTATTTGACGTTGTTGTTGTTGTTTATTTGACGTAGTTGTTGTTATTGACGTTGTTGTTGTTGTTGTTTATTTGACGTTTTTGTTGTTGTTGATGTTGTTGTTGTTGTTTTTTATTTGATGTTGTTGTTGTTGTTTATTTGACGTTGTTGTTGTTGTTGTTATTGTTGTTGTTGTTGTTTATTTGACATTGTTGTTGTTGTTGTTTATTTGACGTTGTTGTTGTTCTTTATTTGACGTTGTTGTTGTTGTTGTTTATTTGACATTGTTGTTGTTATTTATTTGACGTTGTTGTTGTTGTTGTTATTGTTTATTTGACGTCGTTGTTGTTGTTGTTTATTTGACGTTGTTAATGTTGTTGACGTTGTTGTTGTTGTTTTTGTTATTTATTTGACGTTGTTGCTGTTGTTGTTGTTGTTGTTTTTGTTGTTGTTATTGTTGTTGTTGTTGTTTATTTGATGTTGTTGTTGTTGTTGTTGTTTATTTGATGTTGTTGTTGTTGTTGTTTATTTGACGTTGTTAATGTTGTTGACGTTGTTGTTGCTATTGTTTATTTCACGTTGTTGTTGTTGTTGTTGTTGTTATTGTTGTTGTTGTTGTTGTTTATTTGACGTTGTTAATGTTGTTGACGTTGTTGTTGTTTTTGTTGTTTATTTGACGTTGTTGTTGTTGTTGTTTTTGTTGTAATTATTGTTGTTATTGTTGTTGTTGTTGTTTATTTGACGTTGTTGTTGTTGTTATTTATTTGACATTGTTGTTGTTGTTTATTTGAGATTGTTGTTGTTGTTGTTGTTGTTGTTTATTTGACATTGTTGTTGTTGTTGTTGTTGTTTATTTGACGTTGTTGGTGTTATTTATTTGACGTTGTTGGTGTTGTTGTTATTGTTTATTTGACGTTGTTGTTGTTATTGTTTATTTGACGTTGTTAATGTTGTTGACATTGTTGTTGTTGTTTTTGTTATTTATTTGACGTTGTTGTGGTTGTTTTTGTTGTTGTTACTGTTGGTGTTGTTGTTGTTGTTGTTTTTGTTGTTGTTATTGTTGGTGTTGTTGTTGTTTATTTGACGTTGTTGTTGTTGTTGTTTGTTTGACGTTGTTGTTGTTGTTTTTTATTTGACGTTGTTGTTGTTGTTGTTTATTTGACGTTGTTGTTGTTGTTGTTTATTTGACATTGTTGTTGTTGTTGTGTTGACGTTGTTGTTGTTGTGTTGACGTTGTTGTTGTTGTTGTTTATTTGACGTTGTTGTTGTTGTTGTTGTTGTTGTTTATTTGATGTTGTTTTAGTTGTTGTTGTTTATTTGACGTTGTTGTTGTTGTTGTTGTTTATTTGACGTTGTTGTTGTTGTTTATTTGACATTGTTGTTGTTGTTGTTGACGTTGTTGTTGTTGTTGTTTATTTGACGTTGTTGTTGTTGTTGTTGTTGTTGTTGTTTATTTGATGTTGTTTTAGTTGTTGTTGTTTATTTGACGTTGTTGCTGTTTTTTATTTGACGTTATTGTTGTTGACATTGTAGTTGTTGTTGTTGTTTATTTGACGTTGTTGTTTTTGTTGTTGTTTATTTGACGTTGTTAATGTTGTTGACGTTGTTGTTGTTGTTTTTGTTGTTTATTTGACGTTGTTGTTGTTATTGTTGTTGTTTTTGTTGTTGTTATTGTTGTTGTTGTTGTTTATTTGACGTTGTTGTTGTTGTTATTTATTTGACGTTGTTGTTGTTGTTTATTTGAGATTGTTGTTGTTGTTGTTGTTGTTTATTTGACGTTGTTGTTGATGTTGTTTATTTGACGTTGTTGTTGTTGTTGTTTATTTGATGTTGTTTTAGTTGTTGTTGTTTATTTGACGTTGTTGTTGTTATTTATTTGACGTTGTTGTTGTTGTTATTGTTTATTTGACGTTGTTGTTGTTGTTGTTGTTGTTTATTTGACGTTGTTAATGTTGTTGACGTTGTTGTTGTTGTTGTTTTTGTTAATTATTTGACGTTATTGTTGTTGTTTTTGTTGTTGTTATTGTTGGTGTTGTTGTTGTTTGTTATTGTTGTTGTTATTGTTGGTGTTGTTGTTGTTGTTGTTGTTTTTGTTGTTGTTATTGTTGGTGTTGTTGTTTATTTGACGTTGTTGTTGTTGTTGTTTGTTTGACGTTGTTGTTGTTGTTTTTTATTTGACGTTGTTGTTGTTGTTGTTTTTTATTTGACGTTGTTGTTGTTGTTGTTTATTTGACATTGTTGTTGTTGTTGTGTTGACGTTGTTGTTGTTGTGTTGACGTTGTTGTTGTTGTTGTTTATTTGACGTTGTTGTTGTTGTTGTTGTTGTTTATTTGATGTTGTTTTAGTTGTTGTTGTTTATTTGACGTTGTTGTTGTTGTTGTTGTTTATTTGACGTTGTTGTTGTTGTTTATTTGACATTGTTGTTGTTGTTGTTGACGTTGTTGTTGTTGTTGTTGTTTATTTGACGTTGTTGTTGTTGTTGTTGTTGTTTATTTGATGTTGTTTTAGTTGTTGTTGTTTATTTGACGTTGTTGCTGTTTTTTATTTGACGTTATTGTTGTTGACATTGTTGTTGTTGTTGTTGTTGTTTATTTGACGTTGTTGTTGTTGTTGTTGTTTATTTGACGTTGTTAATGTTGTTGACGTTGTTGTTGTTGTTTTTGTTGTTTATTTGACGTTGTTGTTGTTATTGTTGTTGTTTTTGTTGTTGTTATTGTTGTTGTTGTTGTTTATTTGACGTTGTTGTTATTTATTTGACGTTGTTGTTGTTTATTTGAGATTGTTGTTGTTGTTGTTGTTGTTTATTTGACGTTGTTGTTGATGTTGTTTATTTGACGTTGTTGTTGTTGTTGTTGTTGTTTATTTGATGTTGTTTTAGTTGTTGTTGTTTATTTGACGTTGTTGTTGTTAATTATTTGACGTTGTTGTTGTTGTTATTGTTTATTTGACGTTGTTGTTGTTGTTGTTGTTGTTTATTTGACGTTGTTAATGTTGTTGACGTTGTTGTTGTTGTTGTTTTTGTTAATTATTTGACGTTATTGTTGTTGTTTTTGTTGTTGTTATTGTTGGTGTTGTTGTTGTTTATTTGACTTTGTTGTTGTTGTTATCTATTTGACGTTGTTGTTGTTGTTGTTGTTGTTTATTTGACGTTGTTGTTGTTGTTGTTTATTTGACGTTGTTGTTGTTGTTGTTATTGTTTATTTAACGTTGTTGTTGTTGTTGTTGTTTATTTCACGTTGTTGTTGTTATTTATTTGACGTTGTTGTTGTTGTTATTGTTTATTTGACTTTGTTGTTGTTGTTTATTTGATGTTGTTAATGTTGTTGACGTTGTTGTTGTTGTTTTTGTTATTTATTTGACGTTGTTGTTGTTGTTGTTTTTGTTGTTGTTATTGTTGTTGTTATTGTTTATTTGATATTGTTGTTGTTGTTTATTTGACGTTGTTGTTGTTGTTTATTTGACGTTGTTGTTGTTGTTTATTTGACGTTGTTGTTGTTGTTTATTTGACGTTGTTGTTATTGTTTATTTGACATTGTTGTTGTTGTTGTTGACGTTGTTGTTGTTGTTGTTTATTTGACGTTGTTGTTGCTGTTGTTTATTTGATGTTGTTTTAGTTGTTGTTGTTTATTTGACGTTGTTGTTGTTGTTTATTTGATGTTGTTTTAGTTGTTGTTGTTTATTTGACATTGTTGTTGTTTTTTATTTGACGTTGTTGTTGTTGACATTGTTGTTGTTGTTGTTTATTTGACGTTGTTGTTGTTGTTTATTTGACGTAGTTGTTGTTATTGACGTTGTTGTTGTTATTGTTTATTTGACGTTTTTGTTGTTGTTGTTGTTGTTATTGTTTATTTGACGTTGTTATTATTGTTGTTTATTTGACGTTGTTAATGTTGTTGACGTTGTTGTTGTTGTTTGTATTATTTATTTGACGTTGTTGTTGTTGACATTGTTGTTGTTTATTTGACGTTGTTGTTGTTGACATTGTTGTTGTTTATTTGACATTGTTGTTGTTATTTATTTGACGTAGTTTTTGTTATTGACGTTGTTGTTGTTGTTGTTTATTTGACATTTTTGTTGTTGTTGATGTTGTTGTTGTTGTTTTTTATTTGACGTTGTTGTTGTTGTTTATTTGAAGTTGTTGTTGCTGTTATTGTTATTGTTGTTGTTTATTTGACGTTGTTGTTGTTGTTGTTGTTGTTGTTGTTTATTTGACATTGTTGTTGTTTTTTATTTGACGTTGTTGTTGTTGACATTGTTATTGTTGTTGTTGTTTATTTGACGTTGTTGTTGTTGTTTATTTGACGTAGTTGTTGTTATTGACGTTGTTGTTGTTATTGTTTATTTGACGTTTTT
This sequence comes from Vicia faba, assembly GCA_948472305.1. Taxonomy (NCBI): domain Eukaryota; kingdom Viridiplantae; phylum Streptophyta; class Magnoliopsida; order Fabales; family Fabaceae; genus Vicia; species Vicia faba. Next base: position 454,649,000 of record OX451740.1, read on the forward strand.
GTTGTTGTTGTTGTTGTTATTGTTTATTTGACGTTGTTATTATTGTTGTTTATTTGACGTTGTTAATGTTGTTGACGTTGTTGTTGTTGTTTTTATTATTTATTTGACGTTGTTGTTGTTGACATTGTTGTTGTTTATTTGACGTTGTTGTTGTTATTTATTTGACGTAGTTTTTGTTATTGACGTTGTTGTTGTTGTTGTTTATTTGACATTTTTGTTGTTGTTGATGTTGTTGTTGTTGTTTTTTATTTGACGTTGTTGTTGTTTTTTATTTGAAGTTGTTGTTGCTGTTATTGTTATTGTTGTTGTTTATTTGACGTTGTTGTTGTTGTTGTTTATTTGACATTGTTGTTGTTGTTTATTTGATGTTGTTGTTGTTGTTGTTGTTTATTTGACGTTGTTGGTGTTATTTATTTGACGTTGTTGTAGTTGTTGTTATTGTTTATTTGACGTTGTTGTTGTTATTGTTTATTTGACGTTGTTAATGTTGTTGACATTGTTGTTGTTGTTTTTGTTATTTATTGACGTTGTTGTGGTTGTTTTTGTTGTTGTTATTGTTGGTGTTGTTGTTGTTGTTGTTATTGTTGTTGTTATTGTTGGTGTTGTTGTTGTTTATTTGACGTTGTTGTTGTTGTTGTTTGTTTGACGTTGTTGTTGTTGTTTTTTATTTGACGTTGTTGTTGTTGTTGTTGTTGTTTATTTGACGTTGTTGTTGTTGTTGTTTATTTGACATTGTTGTTGTTGTTGTGTTGACGTTGTTGTTGTTGTGTTGACGTTGTTGTTGTTGTTGTTTATTTGACGTTGTTGTTGTTGTTGTTGTTGTTGTTTATTTGATGTTGTTTTAGTTGTTGTTGTTTATTTGACGTTGTTGTTGTTGTTGTTGTTTATTTGACGTTGTTGTTGTTGTTTATTTGACATTGTTGTTGTTGTTGTTGTTGTTGACGTTGTTGTTGTTGTTGTTTATTTGACGTTGTTGTTGTTGTTGTTGTTGTTTATTTGATGTTGTTTTAGTTGTTGTTGTTGATTTGACGTTGTTGCTGTTTTTTATTTGACGTTATTGTTGTTGACATTGTTGTTGTTGTTGTTGTTTATTTGACGTTGTTGTTGTTGTTGTTGTTTATTTGACGTTGTTAATGTTGTTGACGTTGTTGTTGTTGTTTTTGTTGTTTATTTGACGTTGTTGTTGTTATTGTTGTTGTTTTTGTTGTTGTTATTGTTGTTGTTGTTGTTTATTTGACGTTGTTGTTGTTGTTATTTATTTGACGTTGTTGTTGTTGTTTATTTGAGATTGTTGTTGTTGTTGTTGTTGTTTATTTGACGTTGTTGTTGATGTTGTTTATTTGACGTTGTTGTTGTTGTTGTTTATTTGATGTTGTTTTAGTTGTTGTTGTTTATTTGACGTTGTTGTTGTTATTTATTTGACGTTGTTGTTGTTGTTATTGTTTATTTGACGTTGTTGTTGTTGTTGTTGTTTATTTGACGTTTTTAATGTTGTTGACGTTGTTGTTGTTGTTGTTTTTGTTAATTATTTGACGTTATTGTTGTTGTTTTTGTTGTTGTTATTGTTGGTGTTGTTGTTGTTTGTTATTGTTGTTGTTATTGTTGGTGTTGTTGTTGTTGTTGTTGTTTTTGTTGTTGTTATTGTTGGTGTTGTTGTTTATTTGACGTTGTTGTTGTTGTTGTTTGTTTGACGTTGTTGTTGTTGTTTTTTATTTGACGTTGTTGTTGTTGTTGTTTTTTATTTGACGTTGTTGTTGTTGTTGTTTATTTGACATTGTTGTTGTTGTTGTGTTGACGTTGTTGTTGTTGTGTTGACGTTGTTGTTGTTGTGTTGACGTTGTTGTTGTTGTTGTTTATTTGACGTTGTTGTTGTTGTTGTTGTTGTTTATTTGATGTTGTTTTAGTTGTTGTTGTTTATTTGACGTTGTTGTTGTTGTTGTTGTTTATTTGACGTTGTTGTTGTTGTTTATTTGACATTGTTGTTGTTGTTGTTGACGTTGTTGTTGTTGTTGTTTATTTGACGTTGTTGTTGTTGTTGTTGTTGTTTATTTGATGTTGTTTTAGTTGTTGTTGTTTATTTGACGTTGTTGCTGTTTTTTATTTGACGTTATTGTTGTTGACATTGTTGTTGTTGTTGTTGTTGTTTATTTGACGTTGTTGTTGTTGTTGTTTATTTGACGTTGTTAATGTTGTTGACGTTGTTGTTGTTGTTTTTGTTGTTTATTTGACGTTGTTGTTGTTATTGTTGTTGTTTTTGTTGTTGTTATTGTTGTTGTTGTTGTTTATTTGACGTTGTTGTTGTTGTTATTTATTTGACGTTGTTGTTGTTGTTTATTTGAGATTGTTGTTGTTGTTGTTGTTGTTTATTTGACGTTGTTGTTGATGTTGTTTATTTGACGTTGTTGTTGTTGTTGTTGTTGTTTATTTGATGTTGTTTTAGTTGTTGTTGTTTATTTGACGTTGTTGTTGTTATTTATTTGACGTTGTTGTTGTTGTTATTGTTTATTTGACGTTGTTGTTGTTGTTGTTGTTGTTTATTTGACGTTGTTAATGTTGTTGACGTTGTTGTTGTTGTTGTTTTTGTTAATTATTTGACGTTATTGTTGTTGTTTTTGTTGTTGTTATTGTTGGTGTTGTTGTTGTTTATTTGACTTTGTTGTTGTTGTTATCTATTTGACGTTGTTGTTGTTGTTGTTGTTGTTTATTTGACGTTGTTGTTGTTGTTGTTTATTTGACGTTGTTGTTGTTGTTGTTATTGTTTATTTGACGTTGTTGTTGTTGTTGTTGTTGTTTATTTCACGTTGTTGTTGTTATTTATTTGACGTTGTTGTTGTTGTTATTGTTTATTTGACTTTGTTGTTGTTGTTTATTTGATGTTGTTAATGTTGTTGACGTTGTTGTTGTTGTTTTTGTTATTTATTTGACGTTGTTGTTGTTGTTGTTTTTGTTGTTGTTATTGTTGTTGTTGTTGTTTATTTGATATTGTTGTTGTTGTTGTTTATTTGACGTTGTTGTTGTTGTTTATTTGACGTTGTTGTTGTTGTTTATTTGACGTTGTTGTTATTGTTTATTTGACATTGTTGTTGTTGTTGTTGACGTTGTTGTTGTTGTTGTTGTTTATTTGACGTTGTTGTTGCTGTTGTTTATTTGATGTTGTTTTAGTTGTTGTTGTTTATTTGACGTTGTTGTTGTTGTTGTTTATTTGATGTTGTTTTAGTTGTTGTTGTTTATTTGACATTGTTGTTGTTTTTTATTTGACGTTGTTGTTGTTGACATTGTTGTTGTTGTTGTTTATTTGACGTTGTTGTTGTTGTTTATTTGACGTAGTTGTTGTTATTGACGTTGTTGTTGTTATTGTTTATTTGACGTTTTTGTTGTTGTTGTTGTTGTTATTGTTTATTTGACGTTGTTATTATTGTTGTTTATTTGACGTTGTTAATGTTGTTGACGTTGTTGTTGTTGTTTGTATTATTTATTTGACGTTGTTGTTGTTGACATTGTTGTTGTTTATTTGACGTTGTTGTTGTTGACATTGTTGTTGTTTATTTGACGTTGTTGTTGTTATTTATTTGACGTAGTTTTTGTTATTGACGTTGTTGTTGTTGTTGTTTATTTGACATTTTTGTTGTTGTTGATGTTGTTGTTGTTGTTTTTTATTTGACGTTGTTGTTGTTGTTTATTTGAAGTTGTTGTTGCTGTTATTGTTATTGTTGTTGTTTATTTGACGTTGTTGTTGTTGTTGTTGTTGTTGTTTATTTGACGTTGTTGGTGTTATTTATTTGACGTTGTTGTAGTTGTTGTTATTGTTTATTTGACGTTGTTGTTGTTATTGTTTATTTGACGTTGTTAATGTTGTTGACATTGTTGTTGTTGTTTTTGTTATTTATTTGACGTTGTTGTGGTTGTTTTTGTTGTTGTTATTGTTGGTGTTGTTGTTGTTGTTGTTTTTGTTGTTGTTATTGTTGGTGTTGTTGTTGTTTATTTGACGTTGTTGTTGTTGTTGTTTGTTTGACGTTGTTGTTGTTGTTTTTTATTTGACGTTGTTGTTGTTGTTGTTTATTTGACGTTGTTGTTGTTGTTGTTTATTTGACGTTGTTGTTGTTGTTGTGTTGACGTTGTTGTTGTTGTGTTGACGTTGTTGTTGTTGTTTATTTGACGTTGTTGTTGTTGTTGTTGTTATTTATTTGATGTTGTTTTAGTTGTTGTTGTTTATTTGACGTTGTTGTTGTTGTTGTTGTTTATTTGATGTTATTTTAGTTGTTGTTGTTGTTTTTTATTTGACGTTGTTGTTTTTCACATTGTTGTTGTTGTTGTTGTTTATTTGACGTTGTTGTTGTTGTTTATTTGACGTAGTTGTTGTTATTGACGTTGTTGTTGTTGTTGTTGTTTATTTGATGTTATTTTAGTTGTTGTTGTTGTTTTTTATTTGACGTTGTTGTTTTTCACATTGTTGTTGTTGTTGTTGTTTATTTGACGTTGTTGTTGTTGTTTATTTGACGTAGTTGTTGTTATTGACGTTGTTGTTGTTGTTGTTTATTTGACGTTTTTGTTGTTGTTGATGTTGTTGTTGTTGTTTTTTATTTGATGTTGTTGTTGTTGTTTATTTGACGTTGTTGTTGTTGTTGTTATTGTTGTTGTTGTTGTTTATTTGACATTGTTGTTGTTGTTGTTTATTTGACGTTGTTGTTGTTCTTTATTTGACGTTGTTGTTGTTGTTGTTTATTTGACATTGTTGTTGTTATTTATTTGACGTTGTTGTTGTTGTTGTTATTGTTTATTTGACGTCGTTGTTGTTGTTGTTTATTTGACGTTGTTAATGTTGTTGACGTTGTTGTTGTTGTTTTTGTTATTTATTTGACGTTGTTGCTGTTGTTGTTGTTGTTGTTTTTGTTGTTGTTATTGTTGTTGTTGTTGTTTATTTGATGTTGTTGTTGTTGTTGTTGTTTATTTGATGTTGTTGTTGTTGTTGTTTATTTGACGTTGTTAATGTTGTTGACGTTGTTGTTGCTATTGTTTATTTCACGTTGTTGTTGTTGTTGTTGTTGTTATTGTTGTTGTTGTTGTTGTTTATTTGACGTTGTTAATGTTGTTGACGTTGTTGTTGTTTTTGTTGTTTATTTGACGTTGTTGTTGTTGTTGTTTTTGTTGTAATTATTGTTGTTATTGTTGTTGTTGTTGTTTATTTGACGTTGTTGTTGTTGTTATTTATTTGACATTGTTGTTGTTGTTTATTTGAGATTGTTGTTGTTGTTGTTGTTGTTGTTTATTTGACATTGTTGTTGTTGTTGTTGTTGTTTATTTGACGTTGTTGGTGTTATTTATTTGACGTTGTTGGTGTTGTTGTTATTGTTTATTTGACGTTGTTGTTGTTATTGTTTATTTGACGTTGTTAATGTTGTTGACATTGTTGTTGTTGTTTTTGTTATTTATTTGACGTTGTTGTGGTTGTTTTTGTTGTTGTTATTGTTGGTGTTGTTGTTGTTGTTGTTTTTGTTGTTGTTATTGTTGGTGTTGTTGTTGTTTATTTGACGTTGTTGTTGTTGTTGTTTGTTTGACGTTGTTGTTGTTGTTTTTTATTTGACGTTGTTGTTGTTGTTGTTGTTTATTTGACGTTGTTGTTGTTGTTGTTTATTTGACATTGTTGTTGTTGTTGTGTTGACGTTGTTGTTGTTGTGTTGACGTTGTTGTTGTTGTTGTTTATTTGACGTTGTTGTTGTTGTTGTTGTTGTTGTTTATTTGATGTTGTTTTAGTTGTTGTTGTTTATTTGACGTTGTTGTTGTTGTTGTTGTTTATTTGACGTTGTTGTTGTTGTTTATTTGACATTGTTGTTGTTGTTGACGTTGTTGTTGTTGTTGTTGTTTATTTGACGTTGTTGTTGTTGTTGTTGTTGTTGTTGTTGTTTATTTGATGTTGTTTTAGTTGTTGTTGTTTATTTGACGTTGTTGCTGTTTTTTATTTGACGTTATTGTTGTTGACATTGTAGTTGTTGTTGTTGTTTATTTGACGTTGTTGTTTTTGTTGTTGTTTATTTGACGTTGTTAATGTTGTTGACGTTGTTGTTGTTGTTTTTGTTGTTTATTTGACGTTGTTGTTGTTATTGTTGTTGTTTTTGTTGTTGTTATTGTTGTTGTTGTTGTTTATTTGACGTTGTTGTTGTTGTTATTTATTTGACGTTGTTGTTGTTGTTTATTTGAGATTGTTGTTGTTGTTGTTGTTGTTTATTTGACATTGTTGTTGATGTTGTTTATTTGACGTTGTTGTTGTTGTTGTTTATTTGATGTTGTTTTAGTTGTTGTTGTTTATTTGACGTTGTTGTTGTTATTTATTTGACGTTGTTGTTGTTGTTATTGTTTATTTGACGTTGTTGTTGTTGTTGTTGTTTATTTGACGTTGTTAATGTTGTTGACGTTGTTGTTGTTGTTGTTTTTGTTAATTATTTGACGTTATTGTTGTTGTTTTTGTTGTTGTTATTGTTGGTGTTGTTGTTGTTTGTTATTGTTGTTGTTATTGTTGGTGTTGTTGTTGTTGTTGTTGTTTTTGTTGTTGTTATTGTTGGTGTTGTTGTTTATTTGACGTTGTTGTTGTTGTTGTTTGTTTGACGTTGTTGTTGTTGTTTTTTATTTGACGTTGTTGTTGTTGTTGTTTTTTATTTGACGTTGTTGTTGTTGTTGTTTATTTGACATTGTTGTTGTTGTTGTGTTGACGTTGTTGTTGTTGTGTTGACGTTGTTGTTGTTGTTGTTTATTTGACGTTGTTGTTGTTGTTGTTGTTGTTTATTTGATGTTGTTTTAGTTGTTGTTGTTTATTTGACGTTGTTGTTGTTGTTGTTGTTTATTTGACGTTGTTGTTGTTGTTTATTTGACATTGTTGTTGTTGTTGTTGACGTTGTTGTTGTTGTTGTTGTTTATTTGACGTTGTTGTTGTTGTTGTTGTTGTTTATTTGATGTTGTTTTAGTTGTTGTTGTTTATTTGACGTTGTTGCTGTTTTTTATTTGACGTTATTGTTGTTGACATTGTTGTTGTTGTTGTTGTTGTTTATTTGACGTTGTTGTTGTTGTTGTTGTTTATTTGACGTTGTTAATGTTGTTGACGTTGTTGTTGTTGTTTTTGTTGTTTATTTGACGTTGTTGTTGTTATTGTTGTTGTTTTTGTTGTTGTTATTGTTGTTGTTGTTGTTTATTTGACGTTGTTGTTATTTATTTGACGTTGTTGTTGTTGTTTATTTGAGATTGTTGTTGTTGTTGTTGTTGTTTATTTGACGTTGTTGTTGATGTTGTTTATTTGACGTTGTTGTTGTTGTTGTTGTTTATTTGATGTTGTTTTAGTTGTTGTTGTTTATTTGACGTTGTTGTTGTTAATTATTTGACGTTGTTGTTGTTGTTATTGTTTATTTGACGTTGTTGTTGTTGTTGTTGTTGTTTATTTGACGTTGTTAATGTTGTTGACGTTGTTGTTGTTGTTGTTTTTGTTAATTATTTGACGTTATTGTTGTTGTTTTTGTTGTTGTTATTGTTGGTGTTGTTGTTGTTTATTTGACTTTGTTGTTGTTGTTATCTATTTGACGTTGTTGTTGTTGTTGTTGTTGTTTATTTGACGTTGTTGTTGTTGTTGTTTATTTGACGTTGTTGTTGTTGTTATTGTTTATTTAACGTTGTTGTTGTTGTTGTTGTTTATTTCACGTTGTTGTTGTTATTTATTTGACGTTGTTGTTGTTGTTATTGTTTATTTGACTTTGTTGTTGTTGTTTATTTGATGTTGTTAATGTTGTTGACGTTGTTGTTGTTGTTTTTGTTATTTATTTGACGTTGTTGTTGTTGTTGTTTTTGTTGTTGTTATTGTTGTTGTTATTGTTTATTTGATATTGTTGTTGTTGTTTATTTGACGTTGTTGTTGTTGTTTATTTGACGTTGTTGTTGTTGTTTATTTGACGTTGTTGTTGTTGTTTATTTGACGTTGTTGTTATTGTTTATTTGACATTGTTGTTGTTGTTGTTGACGTTGTTGTTGTTGTTGTTTATTTGACGTTGTTGTTGCTGTTGTTTATTTGATGTTGTTTTAGTTGTTGTTGTTTATTTGACGTTGTTGTTGTTGTTTATTTGATGTTGTTTTAGTTGTTGTTGTTTATTTGACATTGTTGTTGTTTTTTATTTGACGTTGTTGTTGTTGACATTGTTGTTGTTGTTGTTTATTTGACGTTGTTGTTGTTGTTTATTTGACGTAGTTGTTGTTATTGACGTTGTTGTTGTTATTGTTTATTTGACGTTTTTGTTGTTGTTGTTGTTGTTATTGTTTATTTGACGTTGTTATTATTGTTGTTTATTTGACGTTGTTAATGTTGTTGACGTTGTTGTTGTTGTTTGTATTATTTATTTGACGTTGTTGTTGTTGACATTGTTGTTGTTTATTTGACGTTGTTGTTGTTGACATTGTTGTTGTTTATTTGACGTTGTTGTTGTTATTTATTTGACGTAGTTTTTGTTATTGACGTTGTTGTTGTTGTTGTTTATTTGACATTTTTGTTGTTGTTGATGTTGTTGATGTTGTTGTTGTTGTTTTTTATTTGACGTTGTTGTTGTTGTTTATTTGAAGTTGTTGTTGCTGTTATTGTTATTGTTGTTGTTTATTTGACGTTGTTGTTGTTGTTGTTGTTGTTGTTGTTTATTTGACATTGTTGTTGTTTTTTATTTGACGTTGTTGTTGTTGACATTGTTATTGTTGTTGTTGTTTATTTGACGTTGTTGTTGTTGTTTATTTGACGTAGTTGTTGTTATTGACGTTGTTGTTGTTATTGTTTATTTGACGTTTTTGTTGTTGTTGTTGTTGTTATTGTTTATTTGACGTTGTTATTATTGTTGTTTATTTGACGTTGTTAATGTTGTTGACGTTGTTGTTGTTGTTTTTATTATTTATTTGACGTTGTTGTTGTTGACATTGTTGTTGTTTATTTGACGTTGTTGTTGTTATTTATTTGACGTAGTTTTTGTTATTGACGTTGTTATTGTTGTTGTTTATTTGACATTTTTGTTGTTGTTGATGTTGTTGTTGTTGTTTTTTATTTGACGTTGTTGTTGTTTTTTATTTGAAGTTGTTGTTGCTGTTATTGTTATTGTTGTTGTTTATTTGACGTTGTTGTTGTTGTTGTTTATTTGACATTGTTGTTGTTGTTTATTTGATGTTGTTGTTGTTGTTGTTGTTTATTTGATGTTGTTGGTGTTATTTATTTGACGTTGTTGTAGTTGTTGTTATTGTTTATTTGACGTTGTTGTTGTTATTGTTTATTTGACGTTGTTAATGTTGTTGACATTGTTGTTGTTGTTTTTGTTATTTATTTGACGTTGTTGTGGTTGTTTTTGTTGTTGTTATTGTTGGTGTTGTTGTTGTTGTTGTTATTGTTGTTGTTATTGTTGGTGTTGTTGTTGTTTATTTGACGTTGTTGTTGTTGTTGTTTGTTTGACGTTGTTGTTGTTGTTGTTTTTTATTTGACGTTGTTGTTGTTGTTGTTGTTGTTGTTTATTTGATGTTGTTGTTGTTGTTGTTGTTTATTTGACATTGTTGTTGTTGTTGTGTTGACGTTGTTGTTGTTGTGTTGACGTTGTTGTTGTTGTTGTTTATTTGACGTTGTTGTTGTTGTTGTTGTTGTTTATTTGATGTTGTTTTAGTTGTTGTTGTTTATTTGACGTTGTTGTTGTTGTTGTTTATTTGACGTTGTTGTTGTTGTTTATTTGACATTGTTGTTGTTGTTGTTGTTGTTGTTGTTGTTGACGTTGTTGTTGTTGTTGTTTATTTGACGTTGTTGTTGTTGTTGTTGTTGTTGTTTATTTGATGTTGTTTTAGTTGTTGTTGTTGATTTGACGTTGTTGCTGTTTTTTATTTGACGTTATTGTTGTTGACATTGTTGTTGTTGTTGTTGTTTATTTGACGTTGTTGTTGTTGTTGTTGTTTATTTGACGTTGTTAATGTTGTTGACGTTGTTGTTGTTGTTTTTGTTGTTTATTTGACGTTGTTGTTGTTATTGTTGTTGTTTTTGTTGTTGTTATTGTTGTTGTTGTTGTTTATTTGACGTTGTTGTTGTTGTTATTTATTTGACGTTGTTGTTGTTGTTTATTTGAGATTGTTGTTGTTGTTGTTGTTGTTTATTTGACGTTGTTGTTGATGTTGTTTATTTGACGTTGTTGTTGTTGTTGTTTATTTGATGTTGTTTTAGTTGTTGTTGTTTATTTGACGTTGTTGTTGTTATTTATTTGACGTTGTTGTTGTTGTTATTGTTTATTTGACGTTGTTGTTGTTGTTGTTGTTTATTTGACGTTTTTAATGTTGTTGACGTTGTTGTTGTTGTTGTTTTTGTTAATTATTTGACGTTATTGTTGTTGTTTTTGTTGTTGTTATTGTTGGTGTTGTTGTTGTTTGTTATTGTTGTTGTTATTGTTGGTGTTGTTGTTGTTGTTGTTGTTTTTGTTGTTGTTATTGTTGGTGTTGTTGTTTATTTGACGTTGTTGTTGTTGTTGTTTGTTTGACGTTGTTGTTGTTGTTTTTTATTTGACGTTGTTGTTGTTGTTGTTTTTTATTTGACGTTGTTGTTGTTGTTGTTTATTTGACATTGTTGTTGTTGTTGTGTTGACGTTGTTGTCGTTGTGTTGACGTTGTTGTTGTTGTGTTGACGTTGTTGTTGTTGTTGTTTATTTGACGTTGTTGTTGTTGTTGTTGTTTATTTGATGTTGTTTTAGTTGTTGTTGTTTATTTGACGTTGTTGTTGTTGTTGTTGTTTATTTGACGTTGTTGTTGTTGTTTATTTGACATTGTTGTTGTTGTTGTTGACGTTGTTGTTGTTGTTGTTTATTTGACGTTGTTGTTGTTGTTGTTGTTGTTTATTTGATGTTGTTTTAGTTGTTGTTGTTTATTTGACGTTGTTGCTGTTTTTTATTTGACGTTATTGTTGTTGACATTGTTGTTGTTGTTGTTGTTTATTTGACGTTGTTGTTTTTGTTGTTGTTTATTTGACGTTGTTAATGTTGTTGACGTTGTTGTTGTTGTTTTTGTTGTTTATTTGACGTTGTTGTTGTTATTGTTGTTGTTTTTGTTGTTGTTATTGTTGTTGTTGTTGTTTATTTGACGTTGTTGTTGTTGTTATTTATTTGACGTTGTTGTTGTTGTTTATTTGAGATTGTTGTTGTTGTTGTTGTTTATTTGACGTTGTTGTTGATGTTGTTTATTTGACGTTGTTGTTGTTGTTGTTGTTTATTTGATGTTGTTTTAGTTGTTGTTGTTTATTTGACGTTGTTGTTGTTATTTATTTGACGTTGTTGTTGTTGTTATTGTTTATTTGACGTTGTTGTTGTTGTTGTTGTTGTTTATTTGACGTTGTTAATGTTGTTGACGTTGTTGTTGTTGTTGTTTTTGTTAATTATTTGACGTTATTGTTGTTGTTTTTGTTGTTGTTATTGTTGGTGTTGTTGTTGTTTATTTGACTTTGTTGTTGTTGTTATCTATTTGACGTTGTTGTTGTTGTTGTTGTTGTTGTTTATTTGACGTTGTTGTTGTTGTTGTTTATTTGACGTTGTTGTTGTTGTTGTTATTGTTTATTTGACGTTGTTGTTGTTGTTGTTGTTGTTTATTTCACGTTGTTGTTGTTATTTATTTGACGTTGTTGTTGTTGTTATTGTTTATTTGACTTTGTTGTTGTTGTTTATTTGATGTTGTTAATGTTGTTGACGTTGTTGTTGTTGTTTTTGTTATTTATTTGACGTTGTTGTTGTTGTTGTTTTTGTTGTTGTTATTGTTGTTGTTGTTGTTTATTTGATATTGTTGTTGTTGTTTATTTGACGTTGTTGTTGTTGTTTATTTGACGTTGTTGTTGTTGTTTATTTGACGTTGTTGTTATTGTTTATTTGACATTGTTGTTGTTGTTGTTGACGTTGTTGTTGTTGTTGTTTATTTGACGTTGTTGTTGCTGTTGTTTATTTGATGTTGTTTTAGTTGTTGTTGTTTATTTGACGTTGTTGTTGTTGTTTATTTGATGTTGTTTTAGTTGTTGTTGTTTATTTGACATTGTTGTTGTTTTTTATTTGACGTTGTTGTTGTTGACATTGTTGTTGTTGTTGTTTATTTGACGTTGTTGTTGTTGTTTATTTGACGTAGTTGTTGTTATTGACGTTGTTGTTGTTATTGTTTATTTGACGTTTTTGTTGTTGTTGTTGTTGTTATTGTTTATTTGACGTTGTTATTATTGTTGTTTATTTGACGTTGTTAATGTTGTTGACGTTGTTGTTGTTGTTTGTATTATTTATTTGACGTTGTTGTTGTTGACATTGTTGTTGTTTATTTGACGTTGTTGTTGTTGACATTGTTGTTGTTTATTTGACGTTGTTGTTGTTATTTATTTGACGTAGTTTTTGTTATTGACGTTGTTGTTGTTGTTGTTTATTTGACATTTTTGTTGTTGTTGATGTTGTTGTTGTTGTTTTTTATTTGACGTTGTTGTTGTTGTTTATTTGAAGTTGTTGTTGCTGTTATTGTTATTGTTGTTGTTTATTTGACGTTGTTGTTGTTGTTGTTGTTGTTGTTGTTTATTTGACATTGTTGTTGTTTTTTATTTGACGTTGTTGTTGTTGACATTGTTATTGTTGTTGTTGTTTATTTGACGTTGTTGTTGTTGTTTATTTGACGTAGTTGTTGTTATTGACGTTGTTGTTGTTATTGTTTATTTGACGTTTTTGTTGTTGTTGTTGTTGTTATTGTTTATTTGACGTTGTTATTATTGTTGTTTATTTGACGTTGTTAATGTTGTTGACGTTGTTGTTGTTGTTTTTATTATTTATTTGACGTTGTTGTTGTTGACATTGTTGTTGTTTATTTGACGTTGTTGTTGTTATTTATTTGACGTAGTTTTTGTTATTGACGTTGTTGTTGTTGTTGTTTATTTGACATTTTTGTTGTTGTTGATGTTGTTGTTGTTGTTTTTTATTTGACGTTGTTGTTGTTTTTTATTTGAAGTTGTTGTTGCTGTTATTGTTATTGTTGTTGTTTATTTGACGTTGTTGTTGTTGTTGTTTATTTGACATTGTTGTTGTTGTTTATTTGATGTTGTTGTTGTTGTTGTTGTTTATTTGACGTTGTTGGTGTTATTTATTTGACGTTGTTGTAGTTGTTGTTATTGTTTATTTGACGTTGTTGTTGTTATTGTTTATTTGACGTTGTTAATGTTGTTGACATTGTTGTTGTTGTTTTTGTTATTTATTTGACGTTGTTGTGGTTGTTTTTGTTGTTGTTATTGTTGGTGTTGTTGTTGTTGTTGTTGTTATTGTTGTTGTTATTGTTGGTGTTGTTGTTGTTTATTTGACGTTGTTGTTGTTGTTGTTTGTTTGACGTTGTTGTTGTTGTTGTTTTTTATTTGACGTTGTTGTTGTTGTTGTTGTTGTTGTTTATTTGACGTTGTTGTTGTTGTTGTTTATTTGACATTGTTGTTGTTGTTGTGTTGACGTTGTTGTTGTTGTGTTGACGTTGTTGTTGTTGTTTATTTGACGTTGTTGTTGTTGTTGTTGTTGTTTATTTGATGTTGTTTTAGTTGTTGTTGTTTATTTGACGTTGTTGTTGTTGTTGTTGTTTATTTGACGTTGTTGTTGTTGTTTATTTGACATTGTTGTTGTTGTTGTTGTTGTTGACGTTGTTGTTGTTGTTGTTGTTTATTTGACGTTGTTGTTGTTGTTGTTGTTGTTGTTTATTTGATGTTGTTTTAGTTGTTGTTGTTGATTTGACGTTGTTGCTGTTTTTTATTTGACGTTATTGTTGTTGACATTGTTGTTGTTGTTGTTGTTTATTTGACGTTGTTGTTGTTGTTGTTGTTTATTTGACGTTGTTAATGTTGTTGACGTTGTTGTTGTTGTTTTTGTTGTTTATTTGACGTTGTTGTTGTTATTGTTGTTGTTTTTGTTGTTGTTATTGTTGTTGTTGTTGTTTATTTGACGTTGTTGTTGTTGTTATTTATTTGACGTTGTTGTTGTTGTTTATTTGAGATTGTTGTTGTTGTTGTTGTTTATTTGACGTTGTTGTTGATGTTGTTTATTTGACGTTGTTGTTGTTGTTGTTTATTTGATGTTGTTTTAGTTGTTGTTGTTTATTTGACGTTGTTGTTGTTATTTATTTGACGTTGTTGTTGTTGTTATTGTTTATTTGACGTTGTTGTTGTTGTTGTTGTTTATTTGACGTTTTTAATGTTGTTGACGTTGTTGTTGTTGTTGTTTTTGTTAATTATTTGACGTTATTGTTGTTGTTTTTGTTGTTGTTATTGTTGGTGTTGTTGTTGTTTGTTATTGTTGTTGTTATTGTTGGTGTTGTTGTTGTTGTTGTTGTTTTTGTTGTTGTTATTGTTGGTGTTGTTGTTTATTTGACGTTGTTGTTGTTGTTGTTTGTTTGACGTTGTTGTTGTTGTTTTTTATTTGACGTTGTTGTTGTTGTTGTTTTTTATTTGACGTTGTTGTTGTTGTTGTTTATTTGACATTGTTGTTGTTGTTGTTGTGTTGACGTTGTTGTTGTTGTGTTGACGTTGTTGTTGTTGTGTTGACGTTGTTGTTGTTGTTGTTTATTTGACGTTGTTGTTGTTGTTGTTGTTTATTTGATGTTGTTTTAGTTGTTGTTGTTTATTTGACGTTGTTGTTGTTGTTGTTGTTTATTTGACGTTGTTGTTGTTGTTTATTTGACATTGTTGTTGTTGTTGTTGACGTTGTTGTTGTTGTTGTTTATTTGACGTTGTTGTTGTTGTTGTTGTTGTTTATTTGATGTTGTTTTAGTTGTTGTTGTTTATTTGACGTTGTTGCTGTTTTTTATTTGACGTTATTGTTGTTGACATTGTTGTTGTTGTTGTTGTTGTTTATTTGACGTTGTTGTTGTTGTTGTTGTTTATTTGACGTTGTTAATGTTGTTGACGTTGTTGTTGTTGTTTTTGTTGTTTATTTGACGTTGTTGTTGTTATTGTTGTTGTTTTTGTTGTTGTTATTGTTGTTGTTGTTGTTTATTTGACGTTGTTGTTGTTGTTATTTATTTGACGTTGTTGTTGTTGTTTATTTGAGATTGTTGTTGTTGTTGTTGTTTATTTGACGTTGTTGTTGATGTTGTTTATTTGACGTTGTTGTTGTTGTTGTTGTTGTTTATTTGATGTTGTTTTAGTTGTTGTTGTTTATTTGACGTTGTTGTTGTTATTTATTTGACGTTGTTGTTGTTGTTATTGTTTATTTGACGTTGTTGTTGTTGTTGTTGTTGTTTATTTGACGTTGTTAATGTTGTTGACGTTGTTGTTGTTGTTGTTGTTTTTGTTAATTATTTGACGTTATTGTTGTTGTTTTTGTTGTTGTTATTGTTGGTGTTGTTGTTGTTTATTTGACTTTGTTGTTGTTGTTATCTATTTGACGTTGTTGTTGTTGTTGTTGTTGTTTATTTGACGTTGTTGTTGTTGTTGTTTATTTGACGTTGTTGTTGTTGTTGTTATTGTTTATTTGACGTTGTTGTTGTTGTTGTTGTTGTTTATTTCACGTTGTTGTTGTTATTTATTTGACGTTGTTGTTGTTGTTATTGTTTATTTGACTTTGTTGTTGTTGTTTATTTGATGTTGTTAATGTTGTTGACGTTGTTGTTGTTGTTTTTGTTATTTATTTGACGTTGTTGTTGTTGTTGTTTTTGTTGTTGTTATTGTTGTTGTTGTTGTTTATTTGATATTGTTGTTGTTGTTTATTTGACGTTGTTGTTGTTGTTTATTTGACGTTGTTGTTGTTGTTTATTTGACGTTGTTGTTATTGTTTATTTGACATTGTTGTTGTTGTTGTTGACGTTGTTGTTGTTGTTGTTGTTTATTTGACGTTGTTGTTGCTGTTGTTTATTTGATGTTGTTTTAGTTGTTGTTGTTTATTTGACGTTGTTGTTGTTGTTGTTTATTTGATGTTGTTTTAGTTGTTGTTGTTTATTTGACATTGTTGTTGTTTTTTATTTGACGTTGTTGTTGTTGACATTGTTGTTGTTGTTGTTTATTTGACGTTGTTGTTGTTGTTTATTTGACGTAGTTGTTGTTATTGACGTTGTTGTTGTTATTGTTTATTTGACGTTTTTGTTGTTGTTGTTGTTGTTATTGTTTATTTGACGTTGTTATTATTGTTGTTTATTTGACGTTGTTAATGTTGTTGACGTTGTTGTTGTTGTTTGTATTATTTATTTGACGTTGTTGTTGTTGACATTGTTGTTGTTTATTTGACGTTGTTGTTGTTGACATTGTTGTTGTTTATTTGACGTTGTTGTTGTTATTTATTTGACGTAGTTTTTGTTATTGACGTTGTTGTTGTTGTTGTTTATTTGACATTTTTGTTGTTGTTGATGTTGTTGTTGTTGTTTTTTATTTGACGTTGTTGTTGTTGTTTATTTGAAGTTGTTGTTGCTGTTATTGTTATTGTTGTTGTTTATTTGACGTTGTTGTTGTTGTTGTTGTTTATTTGACGTTGTTGGTGTTATTTATTTGACGTTGTTGTAGTTGTTGTTATTGTTTATTTGACGTTGTTGTTGTTATTGTTTATTTGACGTTGTTAATGTTGTTGACATTGTTGTTGTTGTTTTTGTTATTTATTTGACGTTGTTGTGGTTGTTTTTGTTGTTGTTATTGTTGGTGTTGTTGTTGTTGTTGTTTTTGTTGTTGTTATTGTTGGTGTTGTTGTTGTTTATTTGACGTTGTTGTTGTTGTTGTTTGTTTGACGTTGTTGTTGTTGTTTTTTATTTGACGTTGTTGTTGTTGTTGTTTATTTGACGTTGTTGTTGTTGTTGTTTATTTGACGTTGTTGTTGTTGTTGTGTTGACGTTGTTGTTGTTGTGTTGACGTTGTTGTTGTTGTTTATTTGACGTTGTTGTTGTTGTTGTTGTTATTTATTTGATGTTGTTTTAGTTGTTGTTGTTTATTTGACGTTGTTGTTGTTGTTGTTGTTTATTTGATGTTATTTTAGTTGTTGTTGTTGTTTTTTATTTGACGTTGTTGTTTTTCACATTGTTGTTGTTGTTGTTTATTTGACGTTGTTGTTGTTGTTTATTTGACGTAGTTGTTGTTATTGACGTTGTTGTTGTTGTTGTTGTTTATTTGATGTTATTTTAGTTGTTTTTGTTGTTTTTTATTTGACGTTGTTGTTTTTCACATTGTTGTTGTTGTTGTTGTTTATTTGACGTTGTTGTTGTTGTTTATTTGACGTAGTTGTTGTTATTGACGTTGTTGTTGTTGTTGTTTATTTGACGTTTTTGTTGTTGTTGATGTTGTTGTTGTTGTTTTTTATTTGATGTTGTTGTTGTTGTTTATTTGACGTTGTTGTTGTTGTTGTTATTGTTGTTGTTGTTGTTTATTTGACATTGTTGTTGTTGTTGTTTATTTGACGTTGTTGTTGTTCTTTATTTGACGTTGTTGTTGTTGTTGTTTATTTGACATTGTTGTTGTTATTTATTTGACGTTGTTGTTGTTGTTGTTATTGTTTATTTGACGTCGTTGTTGTTGTTGTTTATTTGACGTTGTTAATGTTGTTGACGTTGTTGTTGTTGTTTTTGTTATTTATTTGACGTTGTTGCTGTTGTTGTTGTTGTTGTTGTTTTTGTTGTTGTTATTGTTGTTGTTGTTGTTTATTTGATGTTGTTGTTGTTGTTGTTGTTTATTTGATGTTGTTGTTGTTGTTGTTTATTTGACGTTGTTAATGTTGTTGACGTTGTTGTTGCTATTGTTTATTTCACGTTGTTGTTGTTGTTGTTGTTATTGTTGTTGTTGTTATTGTTTATTTGACGTTGTTAATGTTGTTGACGTTGTTGTTGTTTTTGTTGTTTATTTGACGTTGTTGTTGTTGTTGTTTTTGTTGTAATTATTGTTGTTATTGTTGTTGTTGTTGTTTATTTGACGTTGTTGTTGTTGTTATTTATTTGACATTGTTGTTGTTGTTTATTTGAGATTGTTGTTGTTGTTGTTGTTGTTTATTTGACGTTGTTGTTGTTGTTGTTTATTTGATGTTGTTTTAGTTGTTGTTGTTTATTTGACGTTGTTGTTATTTATTTGACGTTGTTGTTGTTGTTATTGTTTTATTTGACGTTGTTGTTGTTGTTGTTGTTTATTTGACGTTATTAATGTTGTTGACGTTGTTGTTGTTGTTGTTTTTGTTATTTATTTGACGTTGTTGTTGTTGTTTTTGTTGTTGGTGTTGTTGTTGTTTATTTGACGTTGTTGTTGTTGTTGTTGTTTATTTGACATTATTGTTGTTGTTGTTTATTTGACGTTGTTGTTGTTGTTTATTTGACATTGTTGTTGTTGTTGTTGACGTTGTTGTTGTTGTTGTTTATTTGACGTTGTTGTTGTTGTTGTTGTTTATTTGACGTTGTTAATGTTGTTGACGTTGTTGTTGTTGTTTTTGTTATTTATTTGACGTTGTTGTTGTTATTGTTGGTTTTTTTGTTGTTGTTATTGTTGTTGTTGTTGTTTATTTGACGTTGTTGTTGTTGTTATTTATTTGACGTTGTTGTTGTTGTTTATTTGAGATTGTTGTTATTGTTGTTGTTGTTGTTTATTTGACGTTGTTGTTGATGTTGTTTATTTGACGTTGTTGTTGTTGTTGTTTATTTGATGTTGTTTTAGTTGTTGTTGTTTATTTGACGTTGTTGTTGTTATTTATTTGACGTTGTTGTTGTTGTTATTGTTTATTTGACGTTGTTGTTGTTGTTGTTGTTTATTTGACGTTGTTAATGTTGTTGACGTTGTTGTTGTTGTTGTTGTTTTTGTTAATTATTTAACGTTATTGTTGTTGTTTTTGTTGTTGTTATTGTTGGTGTTGTTGTTGTTTATTTGACTTTGTTGTTGTTGTTATTTATTTGACGTTGTTGTTGTTGGTGGTGTTTATTTGGCGTTGTTGTTGTTGTTGTTGTTGTTTATTTGACATTGTTGTTGTTGTTGTTGTTGTTTATTTGACATTGTTGTTGTTGTTGTTTATTTGACGTTGTTGTTGTTGTGTATTTGACATTGTTGTTGTTGTTGACGTTGTTGTTGTTGTTTATTTGACGTTGTTGTTGTTGTTGTTGTTGTTTATTTGATGTTGTTTTAGTTGTTGTTGTTTATTTGACGTTGTTGTTGTTTTTTATTTGACGTTATTGTTGTTGACATTGTTGTTGTTGTTGTTGTTTATTTGACGTTGTTGTTGTTGTTTATTTGACCTAGTTGTTGTTATTGACGTTGTCGTTGTTGTTGTTGTTTATTTAACGTTTTTGTTATTGTTGATGTTGTTGTTGTTGTTGTTGTTTTTTATTTGACGTTGTTGTTGTTATTTGACGTTGTTGTTGTTGTTGTTTATTTGATGTTGTTTTAGTTGTTGTTGTTGTTGTTTATTTGACGTTGTTGTTGTTGTTGTTTATTTGATGTTGTTTTAGTTGTTGTTGTTTATTTGACGTTGTTGTTGTTTTTTATTTAACGTTGTTGTTGTTGACATTGTTGTTGTTGTTTATTTGACGTTGTTGTTGTTGTTTATTTGAAGTAGTTGTTGTTATTGATGTTGTTGTTTATTTGACATTTTTGTTGTTGTTGATGTTGTTGTTGTTGTTTTTTATTTGACGTTGTTGTTGGTGTTGTTTATTTGACGTTGTTGTTGTTGTTATTGTTATTGATGTTGTTTATTTGACGTTGTTGTTGTTGTTGTTTATTTGACGTTTTTGTTGTTGTTAATGTTGTTGTTGTTTTTTATTTGACGTTGTTGTTGTTGTTGTTGTTTATTTGACGTTGTTGTTGTTGTTATTGTTATTGTTGTTGTTTATTTGACGTTGTTGTTGTTGTTTATTTGACGTTGTTGTTGTTGTTATTGTTTATTTGACGTTTTTGTTGTTGTTGTTGTTGTTATTGTTTATTTGACGTTGTTATTATTGTTGTTTATTTGACGTTGTTAATGTTGTTGACGTTGTTGTTGTTGTTTGTATTATTTATTTGACGTTGTTGTTGTTGACATTGTTGTTGTTTATTTGACATTGTTGTTGTTGACATTGTTGTTGTTTATTTGACGTTGTTGTTGTTATTTATTTGACGTAGTTTTTGTTATTGACGTTGTTGTTGTTGTTGTTGTTTATTTGACATTTTTGTTGTTGTTGATGTTGTTGTTGTTGTTTTTTATTTGACGTTGTTGTTGTTGTTTATTTGAAGTAGTTGTTGCTGTTATTGTTATTGTTGTTGTTTATTTGACGTTGTTGTTGTTGTTGTTGTTGTTTATTTGACGTTGTTGGTGTTATTTATTTGACGTTGTTGTAGTTGTTGTTATTGTTTATTTGACGTTGTTGTTGTTATTGTTTATTTGACGTTGTTAATGTTGTTGACATTGTTGTTGTTGTTTTTGTTATTTATTTGACGTTGTTGTGGTTGTTTTTGTTGTTGTTATTGTTGGTGTTGTTGTTGTTGTTGTTGTTTTTGTTGTTGTTATTGTTGGTGTTGTTGTTGTTTATTTGACGTTGTTGTTGTTGTTGTTTGTTTGACGTTGTTGTTGTTGTTTTTTATTTGACGTTGTTGTTGTTGTTGTTGTTTATTTGACGTTGTTGTTGTTGTTGTTGTTTATTTGACGTTGTTGTTGTTGTTGTGTTGACGTTGTTGTTGTTGTGTTGACGTTGTTGTTGTTGTTGTTTATTTGACGTTGTTGTTGTTGTTGTTGTTGTTGTTATTTATTTGATGTTGTTTTAGTTGTTGTTGTTTATTTGACGTTGTTGTTGTTGTTGTTGTTTATTTGATGTTATTTTAGTTGTTGTTGTTGTTTTTTATTTGACGTTGTTGTTTTTCACATTGTTGTTGTTGTTGTTGTTTATTTGACGTTGTTGTTGTTGTTTATTTGACGTAGTTGTTGTTATTGACGTTGTTGTTGTTGTTGTTGTTGTTGTTTATTTGATGTTATTTTAGTTGTTGTTGTTGTTTTTTATTTGACGTTGTTGTTTTTCACATTGTTGTTGTTGTTGTTGTTTATTTGACGTTGTTGTTGTTGTTTATTTGACGTAGTTGTTGTTATTGACGTTGTTGTTGTTGTTGTTTATTTGACGTTTTTGTTGTTGTTGATGTTGTTGTTGTTGTTTTTTATTTGATGTTGTTGTTGTTGTTGTTTATTTGACGTTGTTGTTGTTGTTGTTATTGTTGTTGTTGTTGTTTATTTGACATTGTTGTTGTTGTTGTTTATTTGACGTTGTTGTTGTTCTTTATTTGACGTTGTTGTTGTTGTTGTTTATTTGACATTGTTGTTGTTATTTATTTGACGTTGTTGTTGTTGTTGTTATTGTTTATTTGACGTCGTTGTTGTTGTTGTTTATTTGACGTTGTTAATGTTGTTGACGTTGTTGTTGTTGTTTTTGTTATTTATTTGACGTTGTTGCTGTTGTTGTTGTTGTTGTTTTTGTTGTTGTTATTGTTGTTGTTGTTGTTTATTTGATGTTGTTGTTGTTGTTGTTGTTTATTTGATGTTGTTGTTGTTGTTGTTTATTTGACGTTGTTAATGTTGTTGACGTTGTTGTTGCTATTGTTTATTTCACGTTGTTGTTGTTGTTGTTGTTGTTATTGTTGTTGTTGTTGTTGTTTATTTGACGTTGTTAATGTTGTTGACGTTGTTGTTGTTTTTGTTGTTTATTTGACGTTGTTGTTGTTGTTGTTTTTGTTGTAATTATTGTTGTTATTGTTGTTGTTGTTGTTTATTTGACGTTGTTGTTGTTGTTATTTATTTGACATTGTTGTTGTTGTTTATTTGAGATTGTTGTTGTTGTTGTTGTTGTTTATTTGACGTTGTTGTTGTTGTTGTTTATTTGATGTTGTTTTAGTTGTTGTTGTTTATTTGACGTTGTTGTTATTTATTTGACGTTGTTGTTGTTGTTATTGTTTTATTTGACGTTGTTGTTGTTGTTGTTGTTTATTTGACGTTATTAATGTTGTTGACGTTGTTGTTGTTGTTGTTTTTGTTATTTATTTGACGTTGTTGTTGTTGTTTTTGTTGTTGGTGTTGTTGTTGTTTATTTGACGTTGTTGTTGTTGTTGTTGTTTATTTGACATTATTGTTGTTGTTGTTTATTTGACGTTGTTGTTGTTGTTTATTTGACATTGTTGTTGTTGTTGTTGACGTTGTTGTTGTTGTTGTTTATTTGACGTTGTTGTTGTTGTTGTTGTTGTTGTTTATTTGATGGTGTTTTAGTTGGTGTTGTTTATTTGATGTTGTTGTTGTTTTTTATTTGACGTTATTGTTGTTGACATTGTTGTTGTTGTTGTTGTTTATTTGACGTTGTTGTTGTTGTTGTTGTTTATTTGACGTTGTTAATGTTGTTGACGTTGTTGTTGTTGTTTTTGTTGTTTATTTGACGTTGTTGTTGTTATTGTTGGTTTTTTTGTTGTTGTTATTGTTGTTGTTGTTGTTTATTTGACGTTGTTGTTGTTGTTATTTATTTGACGTTGTTGTTGTTGTTTATTTGAGATTGTTGTTATTGTTGTTGTTGTTGTTTATTTGACGTTGTTGTTGATGTTGTTTATTTGACGTTGTTGTTGTTGTTGTTTATTTGATGTTGTTTTAGTTGTTGTTGTTTATTTGACGTTGTTGTTGTTATTTATTTGACGTTGTTGTTGTTGTTATTGTTTATTTGACGTTGTTGTTGTTGTTGTTGTTTATTTGACGTTGTTAATGTTGTTGACGTTGTTGTTGTTGTTGTTTTTGTTAATTATTTAACGTTATTGTTGTTGTTTTTGTTGTTGTTATTGTTGGTGTTGTTGTTGTTTATTTGACTTTGTTGTTGTTGTTATTTATTTGACGTTGTTGTTGTTGGTGGTGTTTATTTGGCGTTGTTGTTGTTGTTGTTGTTGTTGTTGTTTATTTGACATTGTTGTTGTTGTTGTTGTTGTTTATTTGACATTGTTGTTGTTGTTGTTTATTTGACGTTGTTGTTGTTGTTTATTTGACATTGTTGTTGTTGTTGACGTTGTTGTTGTTGTTTATTTGACGTTGTTGTTGTTGTTGTTGTTGTTTATTTGATGTTGTTTTAGTTGTTGTTGTTTATTTGACGTTGTTGTTGTTTTTTATTTGACGTTATTGTTGTTGACATCGTTGTTGTTGTTGTTGTTTATTTGACGTTGTTGTTGTTGTTTATTTGACCTAGTTGTTGTTATTGACGTTGTTGTTG
This sequence comes from Vicia faba, assembly GCA_948472305.1. Classification (NCBI taxonomy): domain Eukaryota; kingdom Viridiplantae; phylum Streptophyta; class Magnoliopsida; order Fabales; family Fabaceae; genus Vicia; species Vicia faba. The sequence continues at coordinate 454,672,157 of OX451740.1, forward strand.
TTGTTGTTTATTTAACGTTTTTGTTATTGTTGATGTTGTTGTTGTTGTTGTTGTTTTTTATTTGACGTTGTTGTTGTTATTTGACGTTGTTGTTGTTGTTGTTGTTTATTTGATGTTGTTTTAGTTGTTGTTGTTGTTGTTTATTTGACGTTGTTGTTGTTGTTGTTGTTTATTTGATGTTGTTTTAGTTGTTGTTGTTTATTTGACGTTGTTGTTGTTTTTTATTTAACGTTGTTGTTGTTGACATTGTTGTTGTTGTTTATTTGACGTTGTTGTTGTTGTTTATTTGAAGTAGTTGTTGTTATTGATGTTGTTGTTTATTTGACATTTTTGTTGTTGTTGATGTTGTTGTTGTTGTTTTTTATTTGACGTTGTTGTTGGTGTTGTTTATTTGACGTTGTTGTTGTTGTTATTGTTATTGATGTTGTTTATTTGACGTTGTTGTTGTTGTTGTTTATTTGACGTTTTTGTTGTTGTTAATGTTGTTGTTGTTTTTTATTTGACGTTGTTGTTGTTGTTGTTGTTTATTTGACGTTGTTGTTGTTGTTATTGTTATTGTTGTTGTTTATTTGACGTTGTTGTTGTTGTTTATTTGACGTTGTTGTTGTTGTTGTTTATTTGACGTTGTTGTTGTTGTTATTGTTTATTTGACGTTGTTGTTGTTGTTTATTTGATGTTGTTAATGTTGTTGACGTTGTTGTTGTTGTTTTTGTTATTTATTTGACGTTGTTGTTGTTGTTGTTTTTGTTGTTGTTATTGTTGTTGTTGTTGTTGTTGTTTATTTGACATTGTTGTTGTTGTTGTTGTTTATTTGACGTTGTTGTTGTTGTTTATTTGACGTTGTTGTTGTTGTTTATTTGACGTTGTTGTTATTGTTTATTTTACATTGTTGTTGTTGTTGTTGACGTTGTTGTTGTTGTTGTTATTGTTTATTTGACGTTGTTGTTGCTGTTGTTTATTTGATGTTGTTTTAGTTGTTGTTGTTTATTTGACGTTGTTGTTGTTGTTGTTTATTTGATGTTGTTTTAGTTGTTGTTGTTTATTTGACATTGTTGTTGTTTTTTATTTGACGTTGTTGTTGTTGACATTGTTGTTGTTGTTGTTTATTTGACGTTGTTGTTGTTGTTTATTTGACGTAGTTGTTGTTATTGACGTTGTTGTTTTTATTGTTTATTTGACGTTTTTGTTGTTGTTGTTGTTGTTGTTATTGTTTATTTGACGTTGTTATTATTGTTGTTTATTTGACGTTGTTAATGTTGTTGACGTTGTTGTTGTTGACATTGTTGTTGTTTATTTGACGTTGTTGTTGTTGTTTATTTGACGTAGTTTTTGTTATTGACGTTGTTGTTGCTGTTTATTTGACATTTTTGTTGTTGTTGATGTTGTTGTTGTGGTTTTTTATTTGACGTTGTTGTTGTTGTTTATTTGAAGTTGTTGTTGCTGTTATTGTTATTGTTGTTGTTTATTTGACGTTGTTGTTGTTGTTGTTTATTTGACATTGTTGTTGTTGTTTATTTGATGTTGTTGTTGTTGTTTATTTGACGTTGTTGGTGTTATTTATTTGACGTTGTTGTAGTTGTTGTTATTGTTTATTTGACGTTGTTGTTGTTATTGTTTATTTGACGTTGTTAATGTTGTTGACATTGTTGTTGTTGTTTTTGTTATTTATTTGACGTTGTTGTTGTTGTTTTTGTTGTTGTTATTGTTGGTGTTGTTGTTGTTGTTGTTTTTGTTGTTGTTATTGTTGGTGTTGTTGTTGTTTATTTGACGTTGTTGTTGTTGTTGTTTGTTTGACGTTGTTGTTGTTGTTTTTTATTTGACGTTGTTGTTGTTGTTGTTGTTGTTTATTTGACGTTGTTGTTGTTGTTGTTTATTTGACATTGTTGTTGTTGTTGTGTTGACGTTGTTGTTGTTGTGTTGACGTTGTTGTTGTTGTTGTTTATTTGACGTTGTTGTTGTTGTTGTTGTTTATTTGATGTTGTTTTAGTTGTTGTTGTTTATTTGACGTTGTTGTTGTTGTTGTTGTTTATTTGATGTTGTTTTAGTTGTTGTTGTTGTTTTTTATTTGACGTTGTTGTTTTTCACATTGTTGTTGTTGTTGTTTATTTGACGTTGTTGTTGTTGTTTATTTGACGTAGTTGTTGTTATTGACGTTGTTGTTGTTGTTGTTGTTTATTTGACGTTTTTGTTGTTGTTGATGTTGTTGTTGTTGTTTTTTATTTGATGTTATTGTTGTTGTTGTTTATTTGACGTTGTTGTTGTTGTTGTTATTGTTGTTGTTGCTGTTTATTTGACATTGTTGTTGTTGTTTATTTGACGTTGTTGTTGTTCTTTATTTGACGTTGTTGTTGTTATTTATTTGACGTTGTTGTTTTTGTTGTTATTGTTTATTTGACATTGTTGTTGTTGTTGTTTATTTGACGTTGTTAATGTTGTTGACGTTGTTGTTGTTGTTTTTGTTATTTATTTGACGTTGTTGCTGTTGTTGTTGTTGTTGTTGTTTTTGTTGTTGTTGTTATTGTTGTTGTTGTTTATGTGATGTTGTTGTTGTTGTTGTTGTTGTTTATTTGACATTGTTGTTGTTGTTTATTCGACGTTGTTAATGTTGTTGACCTTGCTGTTGTTGTTGTTGTTGTTGTTTTTGTTGTTATTGTTGTTGTTGTTGTTGTTTATTTGACGTTATTATTGTTGTTGTTGATGTTGTTGTTGTTGTTATTGTTTATTTAACGTTGTTGTTGTTGTTGTTTATTTGACGTTGTTAATGTTGTTGACGTTGTTGTTGTTTTTGTTGTTTATTTGACGTTGTTGTTGTTGTTGTTTTTGTTGTTGTTATTGTTGTTGTTGTTGTTTATTTGACGTTGTTGTTGTTGTTATTTATTTGACGTTGTTGTTGTTGTTTATTTGAGATTGTTGTTGTTGTTGTTGTTGTTTATTTGACGTTGTTGTTAATGTTGTTTATTTGATGTTGTTTTAGTTGTTGTTGTTTATTTGACGTTGTTGTTGTTTTTTATTTGACGTTATTTATGTTGACATTGTTGTTGTTGTTGTTGTTGTTTATTTGACATTGTTGTTGTTGTTGTTGTTTATTTGACGTTGTTAATGTTGTTGACATTGTTGTTGTTGTTTTTGTTGTTTATTTGACGTTGTTGTTGTTATTGTTGTTGTTTTTGTTGTTGTTATTGTTGTTGTTGTTGTTTATTTGACGTTGTTGTTGTTGTTATTTATTTGACGTTGTTGTTGTTGTTTATTTGAGATTATGGTTGTTGTTGTTGTTGTTTATTTGACGTTGTTGTTGATGTTGTTTATTTGACGTTGTTGTTGTTGTTGTTGTTTATTTGATGTTGTTTTAGTTGTTGTTGTTTATTTGACGTTGTTGTTGTAATTTATTTGACGTTGTTGTTGTTGTTATTGTTTATTTGACGTTGTTGTTGTTGTTGTTGTTGTTTATTTGACGTTGTTAATGTTGTTGACGTTGTTGTTGTTGTTGTTTTTGTTAATTATTTGACGTTATTGTTGTTGTTTTTGTTGTTGTTATTGTTGGTGTTGTTGTTGTTTATTTGACTTTGTTGTTGTTGTTATTTATTTGACGTTGTTGTTGTTGTTGGTGTTTATTTGGCGTTGTTGTTGTTGTTGTTGTTGTTTATTTGACGTTGTTGTTGTTGTTGTTTATTTGACATTGTTGTTGTTGTTGTTTATTTGACATTGTTGTTGTTGTTTATTTGACATTGTTGTTGTTGTTGACATTGTCGTTGTTGTTTATTTGACGTTGTTGTTGTTGTTGTTGTTGTTGTTGTTGTTGTTGTTTATTTGATGTTGTTTTAGTTGTTGTTGTTTATTTGACGTTGTTGTTGTTTTTTATTTGACGTTATTGTTGTTGACATTGTTGTTGTTGTTGTTGTTTATTTGACGTTGTTGTTGTTGTTGTTTATTTGACCTAGTTGTTGTTATTGACGTTGTTGTTGTTGTTTATTTAACATTTTTGTTATTGTTGATGTTGTTGTTGTTGTTGTTGTTTTTTATTTGACGTTGTTGTTGTTATTTGACGTTGTTGTTGTTGTTTATTTGATGTTGTTTTAGTTGTTGTTGTTGTTGTTTATTTGACGTTGTTGTTGTTGTTGTTTATTTGATGTTGTTTTAGTTGTTGTTGTTTATTTGACGTTGTTGTTGTTTTTTATTTAACGTTGTTGTTGTTGACATTATTGTTGTTGTTTATTTGACGTTGTTGGTGTTGTTTATTTGAAGTAGTTGTTGTTATTGATGTTGTTGTTTATTTGACATTTTTGTTGTTGTTGTTGTTGTTGTTGTTGTTGTTTATTTGACGTTGTTGTTGTTGTTGTTATTGTTATTGTTGTTGTTTATTTGACGTTGTTGTTGTTGTTTATTTGACGTTGTTGTTGTTGTTGTTTATTTGACGTTGTTGTTGTTGTTGTTTATTTGACGTTGTTGTTGTTGTTGTTGTTTATTTGACGTTGTTGTTGTTGTTGTTATTGTTTATTTGACGTTGTTGTTGTTGTTGTTGTTTATTTGACGTCGTTGTTGTTATTTATTTGACGTTGTTGTTGTTGTTATTGTTTATTTGACGTTGTTGTTGTTGTTGTTTATTTGATGTTGTTAATGTTGTTGACGTTGTTGTTGTTGTTTTTGTTATTTATTTGACGTTGTTGTTGTTGTTGTTGTTGTTTTTTTTGTTGTTATTGTTGTTGTTGTTGTTTATTTGACATTGTTGTTGTTGTTGTTGTTTATTTGACGTTGTTGTTGTTGTTTATTTGACGTTGTTGTTGTTGTTGTTGTTTATTTGACGTTGTTGTTATTGTTTATTTGACATTGTTGTTGTTGTTGTTAACGTTGTTGTTGTTTATTTGACGTTGTTGTTGCTGTTGTTTATTTGATGTTGTTTTAGTTGTTGTTGTTTATTTGACGTTGTTGTTGTTGTTGTTTATTTGATGTTGTTTTAGTTGTTGTTGTTTATTTGACATTGTTGTTGTTTTTTATTTGACGTTGTTGTTGTTGACATTGTTGTTGTTGTTGTTTATTTGACGTTGTTGTTGTTGTTTATTTGACGTAGTTGTTGTTATTGACGTTGTTGTTGTTATTGTTTATTTGACGTTTTTGTTGTTGTTGTTGTTGTTATTGTTTATTTGACGTTGTTATTATTGTTGTTTATTTGACGTTGTTAATGTTGTTGACGTTGTTGTTGTTGTTTTTATTATTTATTTGACGTTGTTGTTGTTGACATTGTTGTTGTTTATTTGACGTTGTTGTTGTTGTTTATTTGACGTAGTTTTTGTTATTGACGTTGTTGTTGTTGTTGTTTATTTGACATTTTTGTTGTTGTTGATGTTGTTGTTGTTGTTTTTTATTTGACATTGTTGTTGTTGTTGTTGTTTATTTGAAGTTGTTGCTGCTGTTATTGTTATTGTTGTTGTTTATTTGACGTTGTTGTTGTTGTTGTTTATTTGACATTGTTGTTGTTGTTTATTTGATGTTGTTGTTGTTGTTGTTTATTTGACGTTGTTGGTGTTATTTATTTGACGTTGTTGTAGTTGTTGTTATTGTTTATTTGACGTTGTTAATGTTGTTGACATTGTTGTTGTTGTTTTTGTTATTTATTTGACGTTGTTGTTGTTGTTTTTGTTGTTGTTATTGTTGGTGTTGTTGTTGTTGTTGTTGTTTTTGTTGTTGTTATTGTTGTTGTTATTGTTGGTGTTGTTGTTGTTTATTTGACGTTGTTGTTGTTGTTGTTTATTTGACATTGTTGTTGTTGTTGTTGTTGTGTTGACGTTGTTATTGTTGTTGTTTATTTGACGTTGTTGTTGTTGTTGTTGTTTATTTGATGTTGTTTTAGTTGTTGTTGTTTATTTGACGTTGTTGTTGTTGTTGTTGTTTATTTGATGTTGTTTTAGTTGTTGTTGTTGTTGTTTTTTATTTGACGTTGTTGTTTTTCACATTGTTGTTGTTGTTGTTTATTTGACGTTGTTGTTGTTGTTTATTTGACGTAGTTGTTGTTATTGACGTTGTTGTTGTTGTTGTTTATTTGACGTTTTTGTTGTTGTTGATGTTGTTGTTGTTGTTTTTTATTTGATGTTATTGTTGTTGTTGTTTATTTGACGTTGTTGTTGTTGTTGTTATTGTTGTTGTTGTTGTTTATTTGACATTGTTGTTGTTGTTGTTTATTTGACGTTGTTGTTGTTCTTTATTTGACGTTGTTGTTGTTGTTGTTTATTTGACATTGTTGTTGTTATTTATTTGACGTTGTTGTTGTTGTTGTTATTGTTTATTTGACGTCGTTGTTGTTGTTGTTTATTTGACGTTGTTAATGTTGTTGACGTTGTTGTTGTTGTTTTTGTTATTTATTTGACGTTGTTGCTGTTGTTGTTGTTGTTGTTTTTGTTGTTGTTATTGTTGTTGTTGTTGTTTATTTGATGTTGTTGTTGTTGTTGTTGTTTATTTGATGTTGTTGTTGTTGTTTATTTGACATTGTTGTTGTTGTTGACGTTGTTGTTGTTGTTTATTTGACGTTGTTGTTGTTGTTGTTGTTGTTTATTTGATGTTGTTTTAGTTGTTGTTGTTTATTTGAGGTTGTTGTTGTTTTTTATTTGACGTTATTGTTGTTGACATTGTTGTTGTTGTTGTTGTTTATTTGACGTTGTTGTTGTTGTTGTTGTTTATTTGACCTGGTTGTTGTTATTGACGTTGTTGTTGTTGTTGTTTATTTAACGTTTTGGTTATTGTTGATGTTGTTGTTGTTGTTGTTGTTTTTTATTTGACGTTGTTGTTGTTATTTGACGTTGTTGTTGTTGTTGTTGTTGTTTATTTGATGTTGTTTTAGTTGTTGTTGTTGTTTATTTGACGTTGTTGTTGTTGTTGTTTATTTGATGTTGTTTTAGTTGTTGTTGTTTATTTGACGTTGTTGTTGTTTTTTATTTAACGTTGTTGTTGTTGACATTGTTGTTGTTGTTTATTTGACGTTGTTGTTGTTGTTTATTTGAAGTAGTTGTTGTTATTGATGTTGTTATTTATTTGACATTTTTGTTGTTGTTGATGTTGTTGTTGTTGTTTTTTATTTGACGTTGTTGTTGGTGTTGTTTATTTGACGTTGTTGTTGTTGTTATTGTTATTGATGTTGTTTATTTGACGTTGTTGTTGTTGTTGTTTATTTGACGTTTTTGTTGTTGTTAATGTTGTTGTTGTTTTTTATTTGACGTTGTTGTTGTTGTTGTTTATTTGACGTTGTTGTTGTTGTTATTGTTATTGTTGTTGTTTATTTGACGTTGTTGTTGTTGTTGTTTATTTGACGTTGTTGTTGTTGTTGTTTATTTGACGTTGTTGTTGTTGTTGTTTATTTGACGTTGTTGTTGTTGTTGTTTATTTGACGTTGTTGTTGTTGTTATTGTTTATTTGACGTTGTTGTTGTTGTTGTTGTTGTTTATTTGACGTTGTTGTTGTTATTTATTTGACGTTGTTGTTGTTGTTATTGTTTATTTGACGTTGTTGTTGTTGTTTATTTTATGTTGTTAATGTTGTTGACGTTGTTGTTGTTGTTTTTGTTATTTATTTGACGTTGTTGTTGTTGTTGTTTTTGTTGTTGTTATTGTTGTTGTTGTTGTTGTTTATTTGACATTGTTGTTGTTGTTGTTTATTTGACGTTGTTGTTGTTGTTGTTTATTTGACGTTGTTGTTGTTGTTTATTTGACGTTGTTGTTATTGTTTATTTGACATTGTTGTTGTTGTTGTTGACGTTGTTGTTGTTGTTGTTTATTTGACGTTGTTGTTGCTGTTGTTTATTTGATGTTGTTTTAGTTGTTGTTGTTTATTTGACGTTGTTGTTGTTGTTGTTTATTTGATGTTGTTTTAGTTGTTGTTGTTTATTTGACATTGTTGTTGTTTTTTATTTGACGTTGTTGTTGTTGACATTGTTGTTGTTGTTGTTTATTTGACGTTGTTGTTGTTGTTTATTTGACGTAGTTGTTGTTATTGACGTTGTTGTTGTTATTGTTTATTTGACGTTTTTGTTGTTGTTGTTGTTGTTGTTGTTATTGTTTATTTGACGTTGTTATTATTGTTGTTTATTTGACGTTGTTAATGTTGTTGACGTTGTTGTTGTTGTTTTTATTATTTATTTGACGTTGTTGTTGTTGACATTGTTGTTGTTGTTGTTGTTGTTGTTGTTGTTGTTTATTTGACGTTGTTGTTGTTGTTTATTTGACATTGTTGTTGTTGTTGTTGACGTTGTTGTTGTTGTTGTTGTTTATTTGACGTTGTTGTTGTTGTTGTTGTTGTTTATTTGATGTTGTTTTAGTTGTTGTTGTTTATTTGACGTTGTTGCTGTTTTTTATTTGATGTTATTGTTGTTGACATTGTTGTTGTTGTTGTTGTTTATTTGACGTTGTTGTTGTTGTTATTGTTTATTTGACGTCGTTAATGTTGTTGACGTTGTTGTTGTTGTTTTTGTTGTTTATTTGACGTTGTTGTTGTTATTGTTGTTGTTTTTGTTGTTGTTATTGTTGTTGTTGTTGTTTATTTGACGTTGTTGTTGTTGTTATTTATTTGACGTTGTTGTTGTTGTTTATTTGAGATTGTTGTTGTTGTTGTTGTTTATTTGACGTTGTTGTTGATGTTGTTTATTTGACGTTGTTGTTGTTGTTGTTTATTTGATGTTGTTTTAGTTGTTGTTGTTTATTTGACGTTGTTGTTGTTATTTATTTGACGTTGTTGTTGTTGTTATTGTTTATTTGACGTTGTTGTTGTTGTTGTTGTTTATTTGACGTTGTTAATGTTGTTGACGTTGTTGTTGTTGTTGTTTTTGTTAATTATTTGACGTTATTGTTGTTGTTTTTGTTGTTGTTATTGTTGGTGTTGTTGTTGTTTATTTGACGTTGTTGTTGTTGTTTATTTGAAGTTGTTGTTGCTGTTATTGTTATTGTTGTTGTTTATTTGACGTTGTTGTTGTTGTTTATTTGACATTGTTGTTGTTGTTTATTTGATGTTGTTGTTGTTGTTGTTGTTTATTTGACGTTGTTGGGTTTATTTATTTGACGTTGTTGTAGTTGTTGTTATTGTTTATTTGACGTTGTTGTTGTTATTGTTTATTTGATGTTGTTAATGTTGTTGACATTGTTGTTGTTGTTTTTGTTATTTATTTGACGTTGTTGTGGTTGTTTTTGTTGTTGTTATTGTTGGTGTTGTTGTTGTTGTTGTCGTTTTTGTTGGTGTTGTTGTTTATTTGACGTTGTTGTTGTTGTTGTTTGTTTGACGTTGTTGTTGTTGTTTTTTATTTGACGTTGTTGTTGTTGTTGTTGTTTATTTGACATTGTTGTTGTTGTTGTTTATTTGACATTGTTGTTGTTGTTGTGTTGACGTTGTTGTTGTTGTGTTGACGTTGTTGTTGTTGTTGTTTATTTGACGTTGTTGTTGTTGTTGTTGTTGTTTATTTGATGTTGTTTTAGTTGTTGTTGTTTATTTGACGTTGTTGTTGTTGTTGTTGTTTATTTGACGTTGTTGTTGTTGTTTATTTGACATTGTTGTTGTTGTTGTTGACGTTGTTGTTGTTGTTGTTGTTTATTTGACGTTGTTGTTGTTGTTGTTGTTGTTGTTGTTTATTTGATGTTGTTTTAGTTGTTGTTGTTTATTTGACGTTGTTGCTGTTTTTTATTTGACGTTATTGTTGTTGACATTGTTGTTGTTGTTGTTTATTTGACGTTGTTGTTGTTGTTGTTGTTTATTTGACGTTGTTAATGTTGTTGACGTTGTTGTTGTTGTTTTTGTTGTTTATTTGACGTTGTTGTTATTGTTGTTGTTTTTGTTGTTGTTATTGTTGTTGTTGTTGTTTATTTGACGTTGTTGTTGTTGTTATTTATTTGACGTTGTTGTTGTTGTTTATTTGAGATTGTTGTTGTTGTTGTTGTTGTTGTTTATTTGACGTTGTTGTTGATGTTGTTTATTTGACGTTGTTGTTGTTGTTGTTTATTTGATGTTGTTTTAGTTGTTGTTGTTTATTTGACGTTGTTGTTGTTATTTATTTGACGTTGTTGTTGTTGTTATTGTTTATTTGACGTTGTTGTTGTTGTTGTTGTTGTTTATTTGACGTTGTTAATGTTGTTGACGTTGTTGTTGTTGTTGTTTTTGTTAATTATTTGACGTTATTGTTGTTGTTTTTGTTGTTGTTATTATTGGTGTTGTTGTTGTTTATTTGACTTTGTTGTTGTTGTTGTTTATTTGACGTTGTTGTTGTTGTTGTTGTTGTTTATTTGACGTTGTTGTTGTTGTTTATTTGACGTTGTTGTTGTTGTTGTTATTGTTTATTTGACGTTGTTGTTGTTGTTGTTGTTTATTTGACGTTGTTGTTGTTATTTATTTGACGTTGTTGTTGTTGTTATTGTTTATTTGACGTTGTTGTTGTTGTTTATTTGATGTTGTTAATGTTGTTGACGTTGTTGTTGTTGTTTTTGTTATTTATTTGACGTTGTTGTTGTTGTTGTTTTTGTTGTTGTTATTGTTGTTGTTGTTGTTTATTTGACATTGTTGTTGTTGTTGTTTATTTGACGTTGTTGTTGTTGTTTATTTGACGTTGTTGTTGTTGTTTATTTGACGTTGTTGTTATTGTTTATTTGACATTGTTGTTGTTGTTGTTGACGTTGTTGTTGTTGTTGTTGTTTATTTGACGTTGTTGTTGCTGTTGTTTATTTGATGTTGTTTTAGTTGTTGTTGTTTATTTGACGTTGTTGTTGTTGTTGTTTATTTGATGTTGTTTTAGTTGTTGTTGTTTATTTGACATTGTTGTTGTTTTTTATTTGACGTTGTTGTTGTTGACATTGTTGTTGTTGTTGTTTATTTGACGTTGTTGTTGTTGTTTATTTGACGTAGTTGTTGTTATTGACGTTGTTGTTGTTATTGTTTATTTGACGTTTTTGTTGTTGTTGTTGTTGTTATTGTTTATTTGACGTTGTTATTATTGTTGTTTATTTGACGTTGTTAATGTTGTTGACGTTGTTGTTGTTGTTTGTATTATTTATTTGACGTTGTTGTTGTTGACATTGTTGTTGTTTATTTGACGTTGTTGTTGTTGACATTGTTGTTGTTTATTTGACGTTGTTGTTGTTGACATTGTTGTTGTTTATTTGACGTTGTTGTTGTTATTTATTTGACGTAGTTTTTGTTATTGACGTTGTTGTTGTTGTTGTTGTTTATTTGACATTTTTGTTGTTGTTGATGTTGTTGTTGTTGTTTTTTATTTGACGTTGTTGTTGTTGTTTATTTGAAGTTGTTGTTGCTGTTATTGTTATTGTTGTTGTTTATTTGACGTTGTTGTTGTTGTTGTTTATCTGACATTGTTGTTGTTGTTTATTTGATGTTGTTGTTGTTGTTGTTGTTTATTTGACGTTGTTGGTGTTATTTATTTGACGTTGTTGTAGTTGTTGTTATTGTTTATTTGACGTCGTTGTTGTTATTGTTTATTTGACGTTGTTAATGTTGTTGACATTGTTGTTGTTGTTTTTGTTATTTATTTGACGTTGTTGTGGTTGTTTTTGTTGTTGTTATTGTTGGTGTTGTTGTTGTTGTTGTTGTTTTTGTTGTTGTTATTGTTGGTGTTGTTGTTGTTTATTTGACGTTGTTGTTGTTGTTGTTTGTTTGACGTTGTTGTTGTTGTTTTTTATTTGACGTTGTTGTTGTTGTTGTTGTTTATTTGACGTTGTTGTTGTTGTTGTTTATTTGACGTTGTTGTTGTTGTGTTGACGTTGTTGTTGTTGTGTTGACGTTGTTGTTGTTGTTGTTGTTTATTTGACGTTGTTGTTGTTGTTGTTATTTATTTGATGTTGTTTTAGTTGTTGTTGTTTATTTGACGTTGTTGTTGTTGTTGTTGTTTATTTGATGTTATTTTAGTTGTTGTTGTTGTTTTTTATTTGACGTTGTTGTTTTTCACATTGTTGTTGTTTATTTGACGTTGTTGTTGTTGTTGTTTATTTGATGTTGTTAATGTTGTTGACGTTGTTGTTGTTGTTTTTGTTATTTATTTGACGTTGTTGTTGTTGTTGTTTTTGTTGTTGTTATTGTTGTTGTTGTTGTTGTTGTTTATTTGACATTGTTGTTGTTGTTGTTGTTGTTTATTTGACGTTGTTGTTGTTGTTTATTTGACGTTGTTGTTGTTGTTTATTTGACGTTGTTGTTGTTGTTGTTTATTTGATGTTGTTTTAGTTGTTGTTGTTTATTTGACATTGTTGTTGTTTTTTATTTGACGTTGTTGTTGTTGACATTGTTGTTGTTGTTGTTTATTTGACGTTGTTGTTGTTGTTTATTTGACGTAGTTGTTGTTATTGACGTTGTTGTTGTTATTGTTTATTTGACGTTTTTGTTGTTGTTGTTGTTGTTATTGTTTATTTGACGTTGTTATTATTGTTGTTTATTTGACGTTGTTAATGTTGTTGACGTTGTTGTTGTTTTTATTATTTATTTGACGTTGTTGTTGTTGACATTGTTGTTGTTTATTTGACGTTGTTGTTGTTGTTTATTTGACGTAGTTTTTGTTATTGACGTTGTTGTTGTTTTTGTTTATTTGACATTTTTGTTGTTGTTGATGTTGTTGTTGTTGTTTTTTATTTGACGTTGTTGTTGTTGTTGTTTATTTGAAGTTGTTGCTGCTGTTATTGTTATTGTTGTTGTTTATTTGACGTTGTTGTTGTTGTTGTTTATTTGACATTGTTGTTGTTGTTTATTTGATGTTGTTGTTGTTGTTGTTTATTTGACGTTGTTGGTGTTATTTATTTGACGTTGTTGTAGTAGTTGTTATTGTTTATTTGACGTTGTTAATGTTGTTGACATTGTTGTTGTTGTTTTTGTTATTTATTTGACGTTGTTGTTGTTGTTTTTGTTGTTGTTATTGTTGTTGTTGTTGTTGTTGTTGTTTTTGTTGTTGTTATTGTTGTTGTTATTGTTGTTGTTGTTGTTGTTTATTTGACGTTGTTGTTGTTGTTGTTTATTTGACATTGTTGTTGTTGTTGTTGTGTTGACGTTGTAATTGTTGTTGTTTATTTGACGTTGTTGTTGTTGTTGTTTATTTGATGTTGTTTTAGTTGTTGTTGTTTATTTGACGTTGTTGTTGTTGTTGTTGTTTATTTGATGTTGTTTTAGTTGTTGTTGTTGTTGTTTTTTATTTGACGTTGTTGTTTTTCACATTGTTGTTGTTGTTGTTTATTTGACGTTGTTGTTGTTGTTTATTTGACGTAGTTGTTGTTATTGACGTTGTTGTTGTTGTTTATTTGACGTTTTTGTTGTTGTTGATGTTGTTGTTGTTGTTTTTTATTTGATGTTATTGTTGTTGTTGTTTATTTGACGTTGTTGTTGTTGTTGTTATTGTTGTTGTTGTTGTTTATTTGACATTGTTGTTGTTGTTGTTTATTTGACGTTGTTGTTGTTCTTTATTTGACGTTGTTGTTGTTGTTGTTTATTTGACATTGTTGTTGTTATTTATTTGACGTTGTTGTTGTTGTTGTTATTGTTTATTTGACGTCGTTGTTGTTAATGTTGTTGACGTTGTTGTTGTTGTTTTTGTTATTTATTTGACGTTGTTGCTGTTGTTGTTGTTGTTGTTTTTGTTGTTGTTATTGTTGTTGTTGTTGTTTATTTGATGTTGTTGTTGTTGTTTTTGTTTATTTGATGTTGTTGTTGTTGTTTATTTGACATTGTTGTTGTTGTTGACGTTGTTGTTGTTGTTGTTTATTTGACGTTGTTGTTGTTGTTGTTGTTTATTTGATGTTGTTTTAGTTGTTGTTGTTTATTTGAGGTTGTTGTTGTTTTTTATTTGACGTTATTGTTGTTGACATTGTTGTTGTTGTTGTTGTTTATTTGATGTTGTTGTTGTTGTTGTTGTTTATTTGACCTAGTTGTTGTTATTGACGTTGTTGTTGTTGTTGTTTATTTAACGTTTTTGTTATTGTTGATGTTGTTGTTGTTGTTATTGTTTTTTATTTGACGTTGTTGTTGTTATTTGACGTTGTTGTTGTTGTTGTTATTGTTGTTTATTTGATGTTGTTTTAGTTGTTGTTGTTGTTGTTTATTTGACGTTGTTGTTGTTGTTGTTTATTTGATGTTGTTTTAGTTGTTGTTGTTTATTTGACGTTGTTGTTGTTTTTTATTTAACGTTGTTGTTGTTGACATTGTTGTTGTTGTTTATTTGACGTTGTTGTTGTTGTTTATTTGAAGTAGTTGTTGTTATTGATGTTGTTGTTTATTTGACATTTTTGTTGTTGTTGATGTTGTTGTTGTTGTTTTTTATTTGACGTTGTTGTTGGTGTTGTTTATTTGACGTTGTTGTTGTTGTTATTGTTATTGATGTTGTTTATTTGACGTTGTTGTTGTTGTTGTTGTTGTTTATTTGACGTTTTTGTTGTTGTTAATGTTGTTGTTGTTTTTTATTTGACGTTGTTGTTGTTGTTGTTGTTTATTTGACGTTGTTGTTGTTGTTATTGTTATTGTTGTTGTTTATTTGACGTTGTCGTTGTTGTTGTTTATTTGACGTTGTTGTTGTTGTTGTTGTTTATTTGACGTTGTTGTTGTTGTTTATTTGACGTTGTTGTTGTTGTTGTTTATTTGACGTTGTTGTTGTTGTTATTGTTTATTTGACGTTGTTGTTGTTGTTGTTGTTGTTTATTTGACGTTGTTGTTGTTATTTATTTGACGTTGTTGTTGTTGTTATTGTTTATTTGACGTTGTTGTTGTTGTTTATTTGATGTTGTTAATGTTGTTGACGTTGTTGTTGTTGTTTTTGTTATTTATTTGACGTTGTTGTTGTTGTTGTTGTTTTTGTTGTTGTTATTGTTATTGTTGTTGTTTATTTAACATTGTTGTTGTTGTTGTTGTTTATTTGACGTTGTTGTTGTTGTTTATTTGACGTTGTTGTTGTTGTTTATTTGACGTTGTTGTTATTGTTTATTTGACATTGTTGTTGTTGTTGTTGACGTTGTTGTTGTTGTTGTTTATTTGACGTTGTTGTTGCTGTTGTTTATTTTATGTTGTTTTAGTTGTTGTTGTTTATTTGACGTTGTTGTTGTTGTTGTTTATTTGATGTTGTTTTAGTTGTTGTTGTTTATTTGACATTGTTGTTGTTTTTTATTTGACGTTGTTGTTGTTGACATTGTTGTTGTTGTTGTTTATTTGACGTTGTTGTTGTTGTTTATTTGACGTTGTTGTTGTTGTTGTTATTGTTTATTTGACGTTTTTGTTGTTGTTGTTGTTGTTGTTATTGTTTATTTGACGTTGTTATTATTGTTGTTTATTTGACGTTGTTAATGTTGTTGACGTTGTTGTTGTTGTTTTTATTATTTATTTGACGTTGTTGTTGTTGACATTGTTGTTGTTTATTTGACGTTGTTGTTGTTGACATTGTTGTTGTTTATTTGACGTTGTTGTTGTTATTTATTTGACGTAGTTTTTTTTATTTGACGTTGTTGTTGTTGTTGTTTATTTGACGTTGTTGTTGTTGTTGTTTATTTGACATTGTTGTTGTTGTTGTGTTGACGTTGTTGTTGTTGTGTTGACGTTGTTGTTGTTGTTTATTTGACGTTGTTGTTGTTGTTGTTTATTTGATGTTGTTGTTGTTGTTGTTTATTTGACGTTGTTGGTGTTATTTATTTGACGTTGTTGTAGTTGTTGTTATTGTTTATTTGACGTTGTTGTTGTTATTGTTTATTTGACGTTGTTAATGTTGTTGACATTGTTGTTGTTGTTTTTGTTATTTATTTGACGTTGTTGTTGTTGTTTTTGTTGTTGTTATTGTTGGTGTTGTTGTTGTTGTTGTTTTTGTTGTTGTTATTGTTGTTGTTATTGTTGGTGTTGTTGTTGTTTATTTGACGTTGTTGTTGTTGTTGTTTGTTTGACGTTGTTGTTGTTGTTTTTTATTTGACGTTGTTGTTGTTGTTGTTTATTTGACGTTGTTGTTGTTGTTGTTTATTTGACATTGTTGTTGTTGTTGTGTTGACGTTGTTGTTGTTGTGTTGACGTTGTTGTTGTTGTTTATTTGACGTTGTTGTTGTTGTTGTTTATTTGACATTGTTGTTGTTGTTTATTTGACATTGTTGTTGTTGTTGTGTTGATGTTGTTTTAGTTGTTGTTGTTGTTTTTTATTTGACGTTGTTGTTTTTCACATTGTTGTTGTTGTTGTTTATTTGACGTTGTTGTTGTTGTTTATTTGACGTAGTTGTTGTTATTGACGTTGTTGTTGTTGTTTATTTGACGTTTTTGTTGTTGTTGATGTTGTTGTTGTTGTTTTTTATTTGATGTTATTGTTGTTGTTGTTTATTTGACGTTGTTGTTGTTGTTGTTATTGTTGTTGTTGTTGTTTATTTGACATTGTTGTTGTTGTTTATTTGACGTTGTTGTTGTTCTTTATTTGACGTTGTTGTTGTTATTTATTTGACGTTGTTGTTTTTGTTGTTATTGTTTATTTGACGTCGTTGTTGTTGTTGTTATTTGACGTTGTTAATGTTGTTGACGTTGTTGTTGTTGTTTTTGTTATTTATTTGACGTTGTTGCTGTTGTTGTTGTTGTTGTTGTTTTTGTTGTTGTTATTGTTGTTGTTGTTGTTTATGTGATGTTGTTGTTGTTGTTGTTGTTTATTCGACGTTGTTAATGTTGTTGACCTTGTTGTTGCTATTGTTTATTTCACGTTGTTGTTGTTGTTGTTGTTATTGTTGTTGTTGTTGTTTATTTGACGTTATTGTTGTTGTTGTTGACGTTGTTGTTATTGTTATTGTTTATTTAACGTTGTTGTTGTTGTTGTTTATTTGACGTTGTTAATGTTGTTGACGTTGTTGTTGTTTTTGTTGTTTATTTGACGTTGTTGTTGTTGTTGTTTTTGTTGTTGTTATTGTTGTTGTTGTTGTTTATTTGACGTTGTTGTTGTTGTTATTTATTTGACGTTGTTGTTGTTGTTTATTTGAGATTGTTGTTGTTGTTGTTGTTGTTGTTTATTTGACGTTGTTGTTGTTGTTGTTGTTGTTTATTTGATGTTGTTTTAGTTGTTGTTGTTTATTTGACGTAGTTGCTGTTTTTTATTTGACGTTATTGTTGTTGACATTGTTGTTGTTGTTGTTGTTTATTTGACGTTGTTGTTGTTGTTGTTGTTGTTTATTTGACGTTGTTAATGTTGTTGACGTTGTTGTTGTTGTTTTTGTTGTTTATTTGACGTTGTTCTTGTTATTGTTGTTGTTTTTGTTGTTGTTATTGTTGTTGTTGTTGTTTATTTGACGTTGTTGTTGTTGTTATTTATTTGACGTTGTTGTTGTTGTTTATTTGAGATTGTTGTTGTTGTTGTTGTTTATTTGACGTTGTTGTTTATTCGACGTTGTTGTTGTTGTTGTTGTTTATTTGATGTTGTTTTAGTTGTTGTTGTTTATTTGACGTTGTTGTTGTTATTTATTTGACGTTGTTGTTGTTGTTATTGTTTATTTGACGTTGTTGTTGTTGTTGTTGTTGTTGTTTATTTGACGTTGTTAATGTTGTTGACGTTGTTGTTGTTGTTGTTTTTGTTAATTATTTGACGTTATTGTTGTTGTTTTTGTTGTTGTTATTGTTGGTGTTGTTGTTGTTTATTTGACTTTGTTGTTGTTGTTGTTATTTATTTGACGTTGTTGTTGTTGTTGGTGTTTATTTGGCGTTGTTGTTGTTTATTTGACGTTGTTGTTGTTGTTGTTGTTGTTTATTTGACATTGTTGTTGTTGTTGTTTATTTGACGTTGTTGTTGTTGTTGACATTGTCGTTGTTGTTTATTTGACGTTGTTGTTGTTGTTGTTGTTGTTTATTTGATGTTGTTTTAGTTGTTGTTGTTTATTTGACGTTGTTGTTGTTTTTTATTTGACGTTATTGTTGTTGACATTGTTGTTGTTGTTGTTGTTGTTTATTTGACGTTGTTGTTGTTGTTGTTTATTTGACGTTGTTGTTGTTGTTATTGTTTATTTGACGTTGTTGTTGTTGTTGTTGTTGTTTATTTGACGTTGTTGTTGTTATTTATTTGACGTTGTTGTTGTTGTTATTGTTTATTTGACGTTGTTGTTGTTGTTTATTTGATGTTGTTAATGTTGTTGACGTTGTTGTTGTTGTTTTTGTTATTTATTTGACGTTGTTGTTGTTGTTGTTTTTGTTGTTGTTATTGTTGTTGTTGTTGTTTATTTAACATTGTTGTTGTTGTTGTTGTTTATTTGACGTTGTTGTTGTTGTTTATTTGACGTTGTTGTTGTTGTTTATTTGACGTTGTTGTTATTGTTTATTTGACATTGTTGTTGTTGTTGTTGACGTTGTTGTTGTTGTTGTTTATTTGACGTTGTTGTTGCTGTTGTTTATTTGATGTTGTTTTAGTTGTTGTTGTTTATTTGACGTTGTTGTTGTTGTTGTTGTTTATTTGATGTTGTTTTAGTTGTTGTTGTTTATTTGACATTGTTGTTGTTTTTTATTTGACGTTGTTGTTGTTGACATTGTTGTTGTTGTTGTTGTTTATTTGACGTTGTTGTTGTTGTTTATTTGACGTAGTTGTTGTTATTGACGTTGTTGTTGTTATTGTTTATTTGACGTTTTTGTTGTTGTTGTTGTTGTTGTTGTTATTGTTTATTTGACGTTGTTATTATTGTTGTTTATTTGACGTTGTTAATGTTGTTGACGTTGTTGTTGTTGTTTTTATTATTTATTTGACGTTGTTGTTGTTGACATTGTTGTTGTTTATTTGACGTTGTTGTTGTTGTTTATTTGACGTAGTTTTTGTTATTGACGTTGTTGTTGTTGTTGTTGTTGTTTATTTGACATTTTTGTTGTTGTTGATGTTGTTGTTGTGGTTTTTTATTTGACGTTGTTGTTGTTGTTTATTTGAAGTTGTTGTTGCTGTTATTGTTATTGTTGTTGTTTATTTGACGTTGTTGTTGTTGTTGTTGTTTATTTGACATTGTTGTTGTTGTTTATTTGATGTTGTTGTTGTTGTTGTTTTTTTGACGTTGTTGGTGTTATTTATTTGACGTTGTTGTAGTTGTTGTTATTGTTTATTTGACGTTGTTGTTGTTATTGTTTATTTGACGTTGTTAATGTTGTTGACATTGTTGTTGTTGTTTTTGTTATTTATTTGACGTTGTTGTTGTTGTTTTTGTTGTTGTTATTGTTGGTGTTGTTGTTGTTGTTGTTGTTTTTGTTGTTGTTATTGTTGTTGTTATTGTTGGTGTTGTTGTTGTTTATTTCACGTTGTTGTTGTTGTTGTTTGTTTGACGTTGTTGTTGTTGTTTTTTATTTGACGTTGTTGTTGTTGTTGTTGTTTATTTGACGTTGTTGTTGTTGTTTATTTGACATTGTTGTTGTTGTTGTGTTGACGTTGTTGTTGTTGTGTTGACATTGTTGTTGTTGTTGTTTATTTGACGTTGTTGTTGTTGTTGTTTATTTGATGTTGTTTTAGTTGTTGTTGTTTATTTGACGTTGTTGTTGTTGTTGTTTATTTGATGTTGTTTTAGTTGTTGTTGTTGTTTTTTATTTGACGTTGTTGTTTTTCACATTGTTGTTGTTGTTGTTTATTTGACGTTGTTGTTGTTGTTTATTTGACGTAGTTGTTGTTATTGACGTTGTTGTTGTTGTTGTTTATTTGACGTTTTTGTTGTTGTTGATGTTGTTGTTGTTGTTTTTTATTTGATGTTATTGTTGTTGTTGTTTATTTGACGTTGTTGTTGTTGTTGTTATTGTTGTTGTTGTTGTTTATTTGACATTGTTGTTGTTGTTTATTTGACGTTGTTGTTGTTCTTTATTTGATGTTGTTGTTGTTATTTATTTGACGTTGTTGTTTTTGTTGTTATTGTTTATTTGACGTCGTTGTTGTTGTTGTTATTTGACGTTGTTAATGTTGTTGACGTTGTTGTTGTTGTTTTTGTTATTTATTTGACGTTGTTGCTGTTGTTGTTGTTGTTGTTGTTTTTGTTGTTGTTATTGTTGTTGTTGTTGTTTATGTGATGTTGTTGTTGTTGTTGTTGTTTATTCGACGTTGTTAATGTTGTTGACCTTGTTGTTGCTATTGTTTATTTCACGTTGTTGTTGTTGTTGTTGTTATTGTTGTTGTTGTTGTTTATTTGACGTTATTGTTGTTGTTGTTGACGTTGTTGTTATTGTTATTGTTTATTTAACGTTGTTGTTGTTGTTGTTTATTTGACGTTGTTAATGTTGTTGACGTTGTTGTTGTTTTTGTTGTTTATTTGACGTTGTTGTTGTTGTTGTTTTTGTTGTTGTTATTGTTGTTGTTGTTGTTTATTTGACGTTGTTGTTGTTGTTATTTATTTGACGTTGTTGTTGTTGTTTATTTGAGATTGTTGTTGTTGTTGTTGTTGTTGTTGTTGTTTATTTGACGTTGTTGTTGTTGTTGTTGTTGTTTATTTGATGTTGTTTTAGTTGTTGTTGTTTATTTGACGTAGTTGCTGTTTTTATTTGACGTTATTGTTGTTGACATTGTTGTTGTTGTTGTTGTTTATTTGACGTTGTTGTTGTTGTTGTTGTTTATTTGACGTTGTTAATGTTGTTGACGTTGTTGTTGTTGTTTTTGTTGTTTATTTGACGTTGTTCTTGTTATTGTTGTTGTTTTTGTTGTTGTTATTGTTGTTGTTGTTGTTTATTTGACGTTGTTGTTGTTGTTATTTATTTGACGTTGTTGTTGTTGTTTATTTGAGATTGTTGTTGTTGTTGTTGTTTATTTGACGTTGTTGTTGATGTTGTTTATTTGACGTTGTTGTTGTTGTTGTTGTTTATTTGATGTTGTTTTAGTTGTTGTTGTTTATTTGACGTTGTTGTTGTTATTTATTTGACGTTGTTGTTGTTGTTATTGTTTATTTGACGTTGTTGTTGTTGTTGTTGTTTATTTGACGTTGTTAATGTTGTTGACGTTGTTGTTGTTGTTGTTTTTGTTAATTATTTGACGTTATTGTTGTTGTTTTTGTTGTTGTTATTGTTGGTGTTGTTGTTGTTTATTTGACTTTGTTGTTGTTGTTGTTATTTATTTGACGTTGTTGTTGTTGTTGGTGTTTATTTGGCGTTGTTGTTGTTTATTTGACGTTGTTGTTGTTGTTGTTGTTTATTTGACATTGTTGTTGTTGTTGTTTATTTGACGTTGTTGTTGTTGTTGTTGACATTGTCGTTGTTGTTTATTTGACGTTGTTGTTGTTGTTGTTGTTGTTTATTTGATGTTGTTTTAGTTGTTGTTGTTTATTTGACGTTGTTGTTGTTTTTTATTTGACGTTATTGTTGTTGACATTGTTGTTGTTGTTGTTGTTTATTTGACGTTGTTGTTGTTGTTGTTTATTTGACCTAGTTGTTGTTATTGACGTTGTTGTTGTTGTTTATTTAACGTTTTTGTTATTGTTGATGTTGTTGTTGTTTTTTATTTGACGTTGTTGTTGTTATTTGACGTTGTTGTTGTTGTTGTTGTTGTTTATTTGATG
>OX451740.1:454698596-454733596 GCA_948472305.1 Vicia faba
TTGTTGTTGTTGTTTGTTTGATGTTGTTGTTGTTGTTTTTTATTTGACGTTGTTGTTGTTGTTGTTTATTTGACGTTGTTGTTGTTGTTGTTTATTTGACATTGTTGTTGTTGTTGTGTTGACGTTGTTGTTGTTGTGTTGACGTTGTTGTTGTTGTTTATTTGACGTTGTTGTTGTTGTTGTTTATTTGATGTTGTTTTAGTTGTTGTTGTTTATTTGACGTTGTTGTTGTTGTTGTTGTTTATTTGATGTTGTTTTAGTTGTTGTTGTTGTTGTTTTTTATTTGACGTTGTTGTTTTTCACATTGTTGTTGTTGTTGTTTATTTGACGTTGTTGTTGTTGTTGTTGTTTATTTGATGTTGTTTTAGTTGTTGTTGTTGTTGTTTTTTATTTGACGTTGTTGTTTTTCACATTGTTGTTATTGTTTATTTGACGTTGTTGTTGTTGTTTATTTGACGTAGTTGTTGTTATTGACGTTGTTGTTGTTGTTGTTTATTTGACGTTTTTGTTGTTGTTGATGTTGTTGTTGTTGTTTTTTATTTGATGTTATTGTTGTTGTTGTTTATTTGACGTTGTTGTTGTTGTTGTTATTGTTGTTGTTGTTGTTTATTTGACATTGTTGTTGTTGTTGTTGTTTATTTGATGTTGTTGTTGTTCTTTATTTGACGTTGTTGTTGTTGTTGTTGTTTATTTGACATTGTTGTTGTTATTTATTTGACGTTGTTGTTGTTGTTGTTGTTATTGTTTATTTGACGTCGTTGTTGTTGTTGTTTATTTGACGTTGTTAATGTTGTTGACGTTGTTGTTGTTGTTTTTGTTATTTATTTGACGTTGTTGTTGTTGTTGTTGTTGTTTTTGTTGTTGTTATTGTTGTTGTTGTTTATTTGATGTTGTTGTTGTTGTTGTTGTTTATTTGACATTGTTGTTGTTGTTTATTTGACATTGTTAATGTTGTTGACGTTGTTGTTGCTATTGTTTATTTCACGTTGTTGTTGTTGTTGTTATTGTTGTTGTTGTTGTTGTTGTTTATTTGACGTTATTGTTGTTGTTGTTGACGTTGTTGTTGTTGTTATTGTTTATTTAACGTTGTTGTTGTTGTTTATTTGACGTTGTTAATGTTGTTGACGTTGTTGTTGTTTTTGTTGTTTATTTGACGTTGTTGTTGTTGTTGTTTTTGTTGTTGTTATTGTTGTTGTTGTTGTTTATTTGACGTTGTTGTTGTTGTTATTTATTTGACGTTGTTGTTGTTGTTTATTTGAGATTGTTGTTGTTGTTGTTGTTTATTTGACGTTGTTGTTGTTGTTTTTTATTTGATGTTGTTTTAGTTGTTGTTGTTTATTTGACGTTGTTGTTGTTATTTATTTGATGTTGTTGTTGTTATTGTTTATTTGACGTTGTTCTTGTTGTTGTTGTTTATTTGACGTTGTTAATGTTGTTGACGTTGTTGTTGTTGTTGTTTTTGTTATTTATTTGACATTGTTGTTGTTGTTTTTGTTGTTGTTATTGTTGGTGTTGTTGTTGTTTATTTGACGTTGTTGTTGTTGTTGTTGTTTATTTGACATTGTTGTTGTTGTTGTTGTTGTTGGTGTTTACTTGGCGTTGTTGTTGTTGTTGTTTATTTGACGTTGTTGTTGTTGTTGTTGTTTATTTGACATTGTTGTTGTTGTTGTTGTTTATTTGACGTTGTTGTTGTTGTTTATTTGACATTGTTGTTGTTGTTGTTGACGTTGTTGTTGTTGTTGTTTATTTGACGTTGTTGTTGTTGTTGTTGTTGTTGTTGTTGTTTATTTGATGTTGTTTTAGTTGTTGTTGTTTATTTGACGTTATTGTTTTTGACATTGTTGTTGTTGTTGTTGTTTATTTGACGTTGTTGTTGTTGTTGTTTATTTGACGTTGTTAATGTTGTTGACGTTGTTGTTGTTGTTTTTGTTGTTTATTTGACGTTGTTGTTGTTATTGTTGTTGTTTTTGTTGTTGTTATTGTTGTTGTTGTTTATTTGACGTTGTTGTTGTTGTTATTTATTTGACATTGTTGTTGTTATTTATTTGAGATTGTTGTTGTTGTTGTTGTTGTTTATTTGACGTTGTTGTTGATGTTGTTTATTTGACGTTGTTGTTGTTGTTGTTGTTTATTTGATGTTGTTTTAGTTGTTGTTGTTTATTTGACGTTATTGTTGTTATTTATTTGACGTTGTTGTTGTTATTGTTTATTTGACGTTGTTGTTGTTGTTGTTTATTTGACGTTGTTAATGTTGTTGACGTTGTTGTTGTTGTTGTTTTTGTTAATTATTTGATGTTATTGTTGTTGTTTTTGTTGTTGTTATTGTTGGTGTTGTTGTTGTTTATTTGACTTTGTGGTTGTTGTTATTTATTTGACGTTGTTGTTGTTGTTGGTGTTTATTTGGCGTTGTTGTTGTTGTTGTTGTTGTTGTTGTTGTTTATTTAACGTTGTTGTTGTTGTTGTTGTTGTTTATTTGACATTGTTGTTGTTGTTGTTTATTTGACGTTGTTGTTGTTGTTTATTTGACATTGTTGTTTTTGTTGACGTTGTTGTTGTTGTTGTTGTTTATTTGACGTTGTTGTTGTTGTTGTTGTTGTTGTTGTTTATTTGATGTTGTTTTAGTTGTTGTTGTTTATTTGACGTTGTTGTTGTTTTTTATTTGACGTTATTGTTGTTGACATTGTTGTTGTTGTTGTTGTTTATTTGACGTTGTTGTTGTTGTTGTTGTTTATTTGACCTAGTTGTTGTTATTGACGTTGTTGTTGTTGTTGTTTATTTAACGTTTTTGTTATTGTTGATGTTGTTGTTGTTGTTGTTTTTTATTTGACGTTGTTGTTGTTATTTGACGTTGTTGTTGTTGTTGTTTATTTGATGTTGTTTTAGTTGTTGTTGTTGTTGTTTATTTGACGTTGTTGTTGTTATTGTTTATTTGATGTTGTTTTAGTTGTTGTTGTTTATTTGACGTTGTTGTTGTTTTTTATTTAACGTTGTTGTTGTTTACATTGTTGTTGTTGTTTATTTGACGTTGTTGTTGTTGTTTACTTGAAGTAGTTGTTGTTATTGATGTTGTTGTTTATTTGACATTTTTGTTGTTGTTGATGTTGTTGTTGTTGTTTTTTATTTGACGTTGTTGTTGGTGTTGTTTATTTGACGTTGTTGTTGTTGTTATTGTTATTGATGTTGTTTATTTGACGTTGTTGTTGTTGTTGTTGTTGTTTATTTGACGTTGTTGTTGTTGTTGTTGTTTATTTGACGTTGTTGTTGTTATTTATTTGACGTTGTTGTTGTTGTTATTGTTTATTTAACGTTGTTGTTGTTGTTGTTGTTTATTTGACGTTGTTAATGTGGTTGACGTTGTTGTTGTTGTTGTTATTTATTTGACGTTGTTGTTGTTGTTGTATTTGTTGTTGTTATTGTTGGTGTTGTTGTTGTTTATTTGACGTTGTTGTTGTTGTTGTTTTTGTTATTTATTTGACATTGTTGTTGTTGTTGTTGTTATTGTTGGTGTTGTTGTTGTTTATTTGACGTTGTTGTTGTTGTTGTTTATTTGACGTTGTTGTTGTTGTTGTTGTTGTTGTTGTTTATTTGACGTTGTTGTTGTTGTTGTTGTTTATTTGACATTGTTGTTGTTGTTGTTTATTTGACGTTGTTGTTGTTGTTTATTTGACATTGTTGTTGTTGTTGTTGACGTTGTTGTTGTTGTTGTTTATTTGACGTTGTTGTTGTTGTTGTTGTTGTTGTTGTTTATTTGATGTTGTTTTAGTTATTGTTGTTTATTTGACGTTGTTGTTGTTTTTTATTTGACGTTATTGTTGTTGACATTGTTGTTGTTGTTGTTATTGTTTATTTGACGTTGTTAATGTTGTTGACATTGTTGTTGTTGTTTTTGTTATTTATTTGACGTTGTTGTTGTTGTTTTTGTTGTTGTTATTGTTGGTGTTGTTGTTGTTGTTGTTTTTGTTGCTGTTATTGTTGGTGTTGTTGTTGTTTATTTGACGTTGTTGTTGTTGTTTGTTTGACGTTGTTGTTGTTGTTGTTTATTTTACGTTGTTGTTGTTGTTGTTTATTTGACGTTGTTGTTGTTGTTGTTGTTGTTTATTTGATGTTGTTTTAGTTATTGTTGTTTATTTGACGTTGTTGTTGTTTTTTATTTGACGTTATTGTTGTTGACATTGTTGTTGTTGTTGTTATTGTTTATTTGACGTTGTTAATGTTGTTGACATTGTTGTTGTTGTTTTTGTTATTTATTTGACGTTGTTGTTGTTGTTTTTGTTGTTGTTATTGTTGGTGTTGTTGTTGTTGTTGTTTTTGTTGCTGTTATTGTTGGTGTTGTTGTTGTTTATTTGACGTTGTTGTTGTTGTTTGTTTGACGTTGTTGTTGTTATTGTTTATTTGACGTTGTTGTTGTTGTTTATTTGACGTTGTTTTTGTTGTTGTTTATTTGACATTGTTGTTGTTGTTGTGTTGACGTTGTTGTTGTTGTGTTGACGTTGTTGTTGTTGTTGTTGTTTATTTGACATTGTTGTTGTTGTTGTTTATTTGATGTTGTTTTAGTTGTTGTTGTTTATTTGACGTTGTTGTTGTTGTTGTTTATTTGATGTTGTTTTAGTTGTTGTTGTTTATTTGACGTTGTTGTTGTTGTTGTTGTTGTTGTTGTTTATTTGATGTTGTTTTAGTTGTTGTTGTTGTTTTTTATTTGACGTTGTTGTTTTTCACATTGTTGTTGATGTTGTTTATTTGACGTTGTTGTTGTTGTTTATTTGACGTAGTCGTTGTTATTGACGTTGTTGTTGTTGTTGTTGTTTATTTGACGTTTTTGTTATTGTTGATGTTGTTGTTGTTGTTTTTTATTTGATGTTATTGTTGTTGTTGTTTATTTTACGTTGTTGTTGTTGTTATTGTTGTTGTTGTTGTTTATTTGACATTGTTGTTGTTGTTGTTTATTTGACGTTGTTGTTGTTCTTTATTTGACGTTGTTGTTGTTGTTGTTGTTTATTTGACATTGTTGTTGTTATTTATTTGACGTTGTTGTTGTTGTTGTTATTGTTTATTTGACGTCGTTGTTGTTGTTGTTTATTTGATGTTGTTAATGTTGTTGAAGTTGTTGTTGTTGTTTTTGTTATTTATTTGATGTTGTTGCTGTTGTTGTTGTTGTTTTTGTTGTTGTTGTTTATTTGATGTTGTTGTTGTTGTTGTTGTTGTTGTTGTTTATTTGACATTGTTGTTGTTGTTTATTTGACGTTATTAATGTTGTTGACGTTGTTGTTGCTATTGTTTATTTCATGTTGTTGTTGTTGTTGTTGTTGTTATTGTTGTTGTTGTTGTTGTTGTTTATTTGACGTTATTGTTGTTGTTGTTGACGTTGTTGTTGTTATTGTTTATTTAACGTTGTTGTTGTTGTTGTTTACTTGACGTTGTTAATGTTGTTGACGTTGTTGTTGTTTTTGTTGTTTATTTGACGTTGTTGTTGTTGTTGTTTTTGATGTTGTTATTGTTGTTATTGTTGTTGTTGTTGTTTATTTAACGTTGTTGTTGTTGTTATTTATTTGACGTTGTTGTTGTTGTTTATTTGAGATTGTTGTTGTTGTTGTTTATTTGACGTTGTTGTTGTTGTTGTTGTTGTTTATTTGATGTTGTTTTAGTTGTTGTTGTTTATTTGACGTTGTTGTTGTTATTTATTTGACGTTGTTGTTGTTGTTATTGTTTATTTGACGTTGTTGTTGTTGTTGTTGTTTATTTGACGTTGTTAATGTTGTTGACGTTGTTGTTGTTGTTGTTTTTGTTATTTATTTGACGTTGTTGTTGTTGTTTTTGTTGTTCTTATTGTTGGTGTTGTTGTTGTTTATTTGACGTTGTTGTTGTTGTTGTTTATTTGACATTGTTGTTGTTGTTGGTGTTTATTTGGCGTTGTTGTTGTTGTTGTTTATTTGACGTTGTTGTTGTTGTTGTTGTTGTTTATTTGACATTGTTGTTGTTGTTGTTTATTTGACGTTGTTGTTGTTGTTTATTTGACATTGTTGTTGTTGTTGTTGACGTTGTTGTTGTTGTTGTTTATTTGACGTTGTTGTTGTTGTTGTTGTTGTTGTTGTTTATTTGATGTTGTTTTAGTTGTTGTTGTTTATTTCACGTTGTTGTTGATTTTTATTTGACGATATTTTTGTTGACATTGTTGTTGTTGTTGTTGTTTATTTGACGTTGTTGTTGTTGTTGTTGTTGTTGTTATTGTTGGTGTTGTTGTTGTTTATTTGACGTTGTTGTTGTTGTTGTTTTTGTTATTTATTTGACGTTGTTGTTGTTGTTGTTATTGTTGGTGTTGTTGTTGTTTATTTGACGTTGTTGTTGTTGTTTATTTGACGTTGTTGTTGTTGTTGTTGGTATTTATTTGACGTTGTTGTTGTTGTTGTTGTTGTTGTTTATTTGACATTGTTGTTGTTGTTGTTTATTTGACGTTGTTGTTGTTGTTATTGTTATTGATGTTGTTTATTTGACGTTGTTGTTGTTGTTGTTGTTTATTTGACGTTGTTGTTGTTGTTGTTGTTGTTGTTTATTTGATGTTGTTTTAGTTATTGTTGTTTATTTGACGTTGTTGTTGTTGTTTATTTGACGTTATTGTTGTTGACATTGTTGTTGTTGTTGTTATTGTTTATTTGACGTTGTTAATGTTGTTGACATTGTTGTTGTTGTTTTTGTTATTTATTTGACGTTGTTGTTGTTGTTGTTGTTGTTGTTGTTGTTATTGTTGGTGTTGTTGTTGTTGTTGTTGTTTTTGTTGCTGTTATTGTTGGTGTTGTTGTTGTTTATTTGACGTTGTTGTTGTTGTTTGTTTGACGTTGTTGTTGTTGTTGTTTATTTGACGTTGTTGTTGTTGTTTATTTGACGTTGTTGTTGTTGTTGTTGTTTATTTGATGTTGTTTTAGTTGTTGTTGTTGTTGTTTATTTGACGTTGTTGTTGTTATTGTTTATTTGATGTTGTTTTAGTTGTTGTTGTTTATTTGACGTTGTTGTTGTTTTTTATTTAACGTTGTTGTTGTTGACATTGTTGTTGTTGTTTATTTGACGTTGTTGTTGTTGTTTACTTGAAGTAGTTGTTGTTATTGATGTTGTTGTTTATTTGACATTTTTGTTGTTGTTGATGTTGTTGTTGTTTTTTATTTGACGTTGTTGTTGGTGTTGTTTATTTGACGTTGTTGTTGTTGTTATTGTTATTATTGTTGTTTATTTGAGGTTGTTGTTGTTGTTGTTTATTTGACGTTGTTGTTGTTGTTGTTTATTTGACGTTGTTGTTGTTATTTATTTGACGTTGTTGTTGTTGTTATTGTTTATTTAACGTTGTTGTTGTTGTTGTTGTTGTTTATTTGACGTTGTTAATGTGGTTGACGTTGTTGTTGTTGTTGTTATTTATTTGACGTTGTTGTTGTTGTTTTATTTGTTGTTGTTATTGTTGGTGTTGTTGTTGTTTATTTGACGTTTTTGTTGTTGTTTTTGTTATTTATTTGATGTTGTTGTTGTTGTTGTTATTGTTGGTGTTGTTGTTGTTTATTTGACGTTGTTGTTGTTGTTGTTTATTTGACGTTGTTGTTGTTGTTGTTGTTGTTGTTTATTTGACGTTGTTGTTGTTGTGGTTGTTGTTTATTTGACATTGTTGTTGTTGTTGTTTATTTGACGTTGTTGTTGTTGTTTATTTGACATTGTTGTTGTTGTTGTTGACGTTGTTGTTGTTGTTGTTTATTTGACGTTGTTGTTATTGTTGTTGTTGTTGTTGTTGTTGTTTATTTGATGTTGTTTTAGTTATTGTTGTTTATTTGACGTTGTTGTTGTTTTTTATTTGACGTTATTGTTGTTGACATTGTTGTTGTTGTTGTTATTGTTTATTTGACGTTGTTAATGTTGTTGACATTGTTGTTGTTGTTTTTGTTATTTATTTGACGTTGTTGTTGTTGTTTTTGTTGTTGTTATTGTTGGTGTTGTTGTTGTTGTTGTTTTTGTTGCTGTTATTGTTGGTGTTGTTGTTGTTTATTTGACGTTGTTGTTGTTGTTGTTTGTTTGACGTTGTTGTTGTTGTTTTTTATTTGACGTTGTTGTTGTTGTTTATTTGACGTTGTTGTTGTTGTTGTTTATTTGACATTGTTGTTGTTGTTGTGTTGACGTTGTTGTTGTTGTGTTGACGTTGTTGTTGTTGTTGTTTATTTGACGTTGTTGTTGTTGTTGTTTATTTGATGTTGTTTTAGTTGTTGTTGTTTATTTGACGTTGTTGTTGTTGTTGTTTATTTGATGTTGTTTTAGTTGTTGTTGTTTATTTGACGTTGTTGTTGTTGTTGTTGTTCTTTATTTGATGTTGTTTTAGTTGTTGTTGTTGTTTTTTATTTGACGTTGTTGTTTTTCACATTGTTGTTGTTGTTGTTTATTTGACGTTGTTGTTGTTGTTTATTTGACGTAGTTGTTGTTATTGACGTTGTTGTTGTTGTTGTTTATTTGACGTTTTTGTTGTTGTTGATGTTGTTGTTGTTGTTTTTGATTTGATGTTATTGTTGTTGTTGTTTATTTGACGTTGTTGTTGTTGTTATTGTTGTTGTTGTTGTTTATTTGACATTGTTGTTGTTGTTGTTTATTTGACGTTGTTGTTGTTCTTTATTTGACGTTGTTGTTGTTTATTTGACGTTGTTGTTGTTGTTGTTTATTTGACGTTGTTGTTGTTGTTGTTGTTGTTTATTTGACGTTGTTGTTGTTGTGGTTGTTGTTTATTTGACATTGTTGTTGTTGTTGTTTATTTGACGTTGTTGTTGTTGTTTATTTGACATTGTTGTTGTTGTTGTTGACGTTGTTGTTGTTGTTGTTTATTTGACGTTGTTGTTATTGTTGTTGTTGTTGTTGTTGTTTATTTGATGTTGTTTTAGTTATTGTTGTTTATTTGACGTTGTTGTTGTTTTTTATTTGACGTTATTGTTTTTGACATTGTTGTTGTTGTTGTTATTGTTTATTTGACGTTGTTAATGTTGTTGACATTGTTGTTGTTGTTTTTGTTATTTATTTGACGTTGTTGTTGTTGTTTTTGTTGTTGTTATTGTTGGTGTTGTTGTTGTTGTTGTTTTTGTTGCTGTTATTGTTGGTGTTGTTGTTGTTTATTTGACGTTATTGTTGTTGTTGTTTGTTTGACGTTGTTGTTGTTGTTTTTTATTTGACGTTGTTGTTGTTGTTTATTTGACGTTGTTGTTGTTGTTGTTGTTTATTTGACATTGTTGTTGTTGTTGTGTTGACGTTGTTGTTGTTGTGTTGACGTTGTTGTTGTTGTTGTTTATTTGACGTTGTTGTTGTTGTTGTTTATTTGATGTTGTTTTAGTTGTTGTTGTTTATTTGACGTTGTTGTTGTTGTTGTTGTTGTTTATTTGATGTTGTTTTAGTTGTTGTTGTTTATTTGACGTTGTTGTTGTTGTTGTTGTTTATTTGATGTTGTTTTAGTTGATGTTGTTGTTTTTTATTTGACGTTGTTGTTTTTCACATTGTTGTTGTTGTTGTTTATTTGAAGTTGTTGTTGTTGTTTATTTGACGTAGTTGTTGTTATTGACGTTGTTGTTGTTGTTGTTTATTTGACGTTTTTGTTGTTGTTGATGTTGTTGTTGTTGTTTTTGATTTGATGTTATTGTTGTTGTTGTTTATTTGACGTTGTTGTTGTTGTTATTGTTGTTGTTGTTTATTTGACATTGTTGTTGTTGTTGTTTATTTGACGTTGTTGTTGTTCTTTATTTGACGTTGTTGTTGTTTATTTGACATTGTTGTTGTTATTTATTTGACGTTGTTGTTGTTGTTGTTATTGTTTATTTGACGTCGTTGTTGTTGTTGTTTATTTGACGTTGTTAATGTTGTTGACGTTGTTGTTGTTGTTTTTGTTATTTATTTGACGTTGCTGCTGTTGTTGTTGTTGTTTTTGTTGTTGTTGTTGTTGTTGTTTATTTGATGTTGTTGTTGTTGTTGTTGTTTATTTGACATTGTTGTTGTTGTTTATTTGACGTTATTAATGTTGTTGACGTTGTTGTTGCTATTGTTTATTTCACGTTGTTGTTGTTGTTGTTGTTGTTATTGTTGTTGTTGTTGTTGTTGTTGTTTATTTGACGTTATTGTTGTTGTTGTTGACGTTGTTGTTGTTATTGTTTATTTAACGTTGTAGTTGTTGTTGTTTACTTGACGTTGTTAATGTTGTTGACGTTGTTGTTGTTTTTGTTGTTTATTTGACGTTGTTGTTGTTGTTGTTGTTGTTGTTGTTTTTGTTGTTGTTATTGTTGTTATTGTTGTTGTTGTTGTTTATTTAACGTTGTTGTTGTTATTTATTTGACGTTGTTGTTGTTGTTTATTTGAGATTGTTGTTGTTGTTGTTGTTTATTTGACGTTGTTGTTGTTGTTGTTGTTGTTTATTTGATGTTGTTTTAGTTGTTGTTGTTTATTTGACGTTGTTGTTCTTATTTATTTGACGTTGTTGTTGTTGTTATTGTTTATTTGACGTTGTTGTTGTTGTTGTTGTTGTTTATTTGACGTTGTTAATGTTGTTGACGTTGTTGTTGGTGTTGTTTTTGTTATTTATTTGACGTTGTTGTTGTTGTTTTTGTTGTTCTTATTGTTGGTGTTGTTGTTGTTTATTTGACGTTGTTGTTGTTGTTGTTGTTGTTTTTTTGACATTGTTGTTGTTGTTGGTGTTTATTTGGCGTTGTTGTTTTTGTTGTTTATTTGACGTTGTTGTTGTTGTTGTTGTTTATTTGACATTGTTGTTGTTGTTGTTTATTTGACGTTGTTGTTGTTGTTTATTTGACATTGTTGTTGTTGTTGTTGACGTTGTTGTTGTTGTTGTTGTTGTTTATTTGACGTTGTTGTTGTTGTTGTTGTTTATTTGATGTTGTTTTAGTTGTTGTTGTTTATTTGACGTTGTTGTTGATTTTTATTTGACGTTATTGTTGTTGACATTGTTGTTGTTGTTGTTGTTGTTTATTTGACGTTGTTGTTGTTGTTGTTGTTATTGTTGGTGTTGTTGTTGTTTATTTGACGTTGTTGTTGTTGTTGTTTTTGTTATTTATTTGACATTGTTGTTGTTGTTGTTATTGTTGGTGTTGTTGTTGTTTATTTGACGTTGTTGTTGTTGTTGTTTATTTGACGTTGTTGTTGTTGTTGTTGTTGGTATTTATTTGACGTTGTTGTTGTTGTTGTTGTTTATTTGACATTGTTGTTGTTGTTGTTTATTTGACGTTGTTGTTGTTGTTATTGTTATTGATGTTGTTTATTTGACGTTGTTGTTGTTGTTGTTTATTTGACGTTGTTGTTGTTGTTGTTGTTTATTTGATGTTGTTTTAGTTATTGTTGTTTATTTGACGTTGTTGTTGTTTTTTATTTGACGTTATTGTTGTTGACATTGTTGTTGTTGTTGTTATTGTTTATTTGACGTTGTTAATGTTGTTGACATTGTTGTTGTTGTTTTTGTTATTTATTTGACGTTGTTGTTGTTGTTTTTGTTGTTGTTATTGTTGGTGTTGTTGTTGTTGTTGTTTTTGTTGCTGTTATTGTTGGTGTTGTTGTTGTTTATTTGACGTTGTTGTTGTTGTTTGTTTGACGTTGTTGTTGTTGTTGTTGTTTATTTGACGTTGTTGTTGTTGTTTATTTGACGTTGTTGTTGTTGTTGTTTATTTGACATTGTTGTTGTTGTTGTGTTGACGTTGTTGTTGTTGTGTTGACGTTGTTGTTGTTGTTGTTGTTGTTTATTTGACGTTGTTGTTGTTGTTGTTGTTTATTTGATGTTGTTTTAGTTGTTGTTGTTTATTTGACGTTGTTGTTGTTGTTGTTGTTGTTGTTTATTTGATGTTGTTTTAGTTGTTGTTGTTTATTTGACGTTGTTGTTGTTGTTTATTTGATGTTGTTTTAGTTGTTGTTGTTGTTTTTTATTTGACGTTGTTGTTTTTCACATTGTTGTTGTTGTTGTTTATTTGACGTTGTTGTTGTTGTTTATTTGACGTAGTTGGTGTTATTGACGTTGTTGTTGTTGTTGTTTATTTGACGTTTTTGTTGTTGTTGATGTTGTTGTTGTTATTTTTGATTTGATGTTATTGTTGTTGTTGTTTATTTGACGTTGTTGTTGTTGTTATTGTTGTTGTTGTTGTTTATTTGACATTGTTGTTGTTGTTGTTTATTTGACGTTGTTGTTGTTCTTTATTTGACGTTGTTGTTGTTTATTTGACATTGTTGTTGTTATTTATTTGATGTTGTTGTTGTTATTGTTTATTTGACGTCGTCGTTGTTGTTGTTTATTTGACGTTGTTAATGTTGTTGACGTTGTTGTTGTTGTTTTTGTTATTTATTTGACGTTGTTGCTGTTGTTGTTGTTGTTTTTGTTGTTGTTATTGTTGTTGTTGTTTATTTGATGTTGTTGTTGTTGTTGTTGTTTATTTGACATTGTTGTTGTTGTTTATTTGACGTTATTAATGTTGTTGACGTTGTTGTTGCTATTGTTTATTTCACGTTGTTGTTGTTGTTGTTGTTGTTATTGTTGTTGTTGTTGTTGTTGTTTATTTGACGTTATTGTTGTTGTTGTTGACGTTGTTGTTGTTATTGTTTATTTAACGTTGTTGTTGTTGTTGTTTACTTGACGTTGTTAATGTTGTTGACGTTGTTGTTGTTTTTGTTGTTTATTTGACGTTGTTGTTGTTGTTGTTGTTGTTTTTGTTGTTGTTATTGTTGTTATTGTTGTGGTTGTTGTTTATTTAACGTTGTTGTTGTTGTTATTTATTTGACGTTGTTGTTGTTGTTTATTTGAGATTGTTGTTGTTGTTGTTGTTGTTGTTTATTTGACGTTGTTGTTGTTGTTGTTGTTTATTTGATGTTGTTTTAGTTGTTGTTGTTTATTTGACGTTGTTGTTGTTATTTATTTGACGTTGTTGTTGTTGTTATTGTTTATTTGACGTTGTTGTTGTTGTTGTTGTTTATTTGACGTTGTTAATGTTGTTGACGTTGTTGTTGGTGTTGTTTTTGTTATTTATTTGACGTTGTTGTTGTTGTTTTTGTTGTTCTTATTGTTGGTGTTGTTGTTGTTTATTTGACGTTGTTGTTGTTGTTGTTGTTTTTTTGACATTGTTGTTGTTGTTGGTGTTTATTTGGCGTTGTTGTTTTTGTTGTTTATTTGACGTTGTTGTTGTTGTTGTTGTTGTTGTTGTTGTTTATTTGACGTTGTTAATGTTGTGGACGTTGTTGTTGTTGTTTTTGTTATTTATTTGACGTTGTTGTTGTTGTTGTTGTTTTTGTTGTTGTTATTGTTGTTGTTGTTGTTGTTGTTTATTTGAGGTTGTTGTTGTTGTTGTTTATTTGACATTGTTGTTGTTGTTTATTTGACGTTATTAATGTTGTTGACGTTGTTGTTGCTATTGTTTATTTCACGTTGTTGTTGTTGTTGTTGTTATTGTTGTTGTTGTTGTTGTTGTTTATTTGACGTTATTGTTGTTGTTGTTGACGTTGTTGTTGTTATTGTTTATTTAACGTTGTTGTTGTTGTTGTTTACTTGACGTTGCTAATGTTGTTGACGTTGTTGTTGTTTTTGTTGTTTATTTGACGTTGTTGTTGTTGTTGTTTTTGTTGTTGTTATTGTTGTTATTGTTGTTGTTGTTGTTTATTTAACGTTGTTGTTGTTGTTATTTATTTGACGTTGTTGTTGTTGTTTATTTGAGATTGTTGTTGTTGTTGTTTATTTGACGTTGTTGTTGTTGTTGTTGTTGTTGTTTATTTGATGTTGTTTTAGTTGTTGTTGTTTATTTGACGTTGTTGTTGTTATTTATTTGACGTTGTTGTTGTTGTTATTGTTTATTTGACGTTGTTGTTGTTGTTGTTGTTGTTTATTTGACGTTGTTAATGTTGTTGACGTTGTTGTTGTTGTTGTTTTTGTTATTTATTTGACGTTGTTGTTGTTGTTTTTGTTGTTCTTATTGTTGGTGTTGTTGTTGTTTATTTGACGTTGTTGTTGTTGTTGTTGTTTATTTGACATTGTTGTTGTTGTTGGTGTTTATTTGGCGTTGTTGTTGTTGTTGTTTATTTGACGTTGTTGTTGTTGTTGTTGTTTATTTGACATTGTTGTTGTTGTTGTTTATTTGACGTTGTTGTTGTTGTTTATTTGACATTGTTGTTGTTGTTGTTGACGTTGTTGTTGTTGTTGTTTATTTGAAGTTGTTGTTGTTGTTGTTGTTGTTTATTTGATGTTGTTTTAGTTGTTGTTGTTTATTTCACGTTGTTGTTGATTTTTATTTGACGTTATTTTTGTTGACATTGTTGTTGTTGTTGTTGTTGTTGTTTATTTGACGTTGTTGTTGTTGTTGTTGTTGTTGTTGTTATTGTTGGTGTTGTTGTTGTTTATTTGACGTTGTTGTTGTTGTTGTTTTTGTTATTTATTTGACGTTGTTGTTGTTGTTGTTATTGTTGGTGTTGTTGTTGTTTATTTGACGTTGTTGTTGTTGTTGTTTATTTGACGTTGTTGTTGTTGTTGTTGTTGGTATTTATTTGACGTTGTTGTTGTTGTTGTTGTTGTTGTTGTTGTTTATTTTACATTGTTGTTGTTGTTGTTGTTTATTTGACGTTGTTGTTGTTGTTATTGTTATTGATGTTGTTTATTTGACGTTGTTGTTGTTGTTGTTGTTTATTTGACGTTGTTGTTGTTGTTGTTGTTGTTGTTGTTTATTTGATGTTGTTTTAGTTATTGTTGTTTATTTGACGTTGTTGTTGTTTTTTATTTGACGTTATTGTTGTTGACATTGTTGTTGTTGTTGTTATTGTTTATTTGACGTTGTTAATGTTGTTGACATTGTTGTTGTTGTTTTTGTTATTTATTTGACGTTGTTGTTGTTGTTGTTGTTGTTGTTGTTGTTGTTATTGTTGGTGTTGTTGTTGTTGTTGTTTTTGTTGCTGTTATTGTTGGTGTTGTTGTTGTTTTTTTGACGTTGTTGTTGTTGTTTGTTTGACGTTGTTGTTGTTGTTGTTTATTTGACGTTGTTGTTGTTGTTTATTTGACGTTGTTGTTGTTGTTGTTTATTTGATGTTGTTTTAGTTGTTGTTGTTGTTGTTTATTTGACGTTGTTGTTGTTATTGTTTATTTGATGTTGTTTTAGTTGTTGTTTATTTGACGTTGTTGTTGTTTTTTATTTAATGTTGTTGTTGTTGACATTGTTGTTGTTGTTTATTTGACGTTATTGTTGTTGTTTACTTGAAGTAGTTGTTGTTATTGATGTTGTTGTTTATTTGACATTTTTGTTGTTGTTGATGTTGTTGTTGTTTTTTATTTGACGTTGTTGTTGGTGTTGTTTATTTGACGTTGTTGTTGTTGTTATTGTTATTGATGTTGTTTATTTGAGGTTGTTGTTGTTGTTGTTTATTTGACGTTGTTGTTGTTGTTGTTTATTTGACGTTGTTGTTATTTATTTGACGTTGTTGTTGTTGTTATTGTTTATTTAACGTTGTTGTTGTTGTTGTTGTTTATTTGACGTTGTTAATGTGGTTGACGTTGTTGTTGTTGTTGTTATTTATTTGACAGTGTTGTTGTTGTTTTATTTGTTGTTGTTATTGTTGGTGTTGTTGTTGTTTATTTGACGTTGTTGTTGTTGTTTTTGTTATTTATTTGATGTTGTTGTTGTTGTTGTTATTGTTGGTGTTGTTGTTGTTTATTTGACGTTGTTGTTGTTGTTGTTTATTTGACGTTGTTGTTGTTGTTGTTGTTGTTGTTTATTTGACGTTGTTGTTGTTGTGGTTGTTGTTTATTTGACATTGTTGTTGTTGTTGTTTATTTGACGTTGTTGTTGTTGTTTATTTGACATTGTTGTTGTTGTTGTTGACGTTGTTGTTGTTGTTGTTTATTTGACGTTGTTGTTATTGTTGTTGTTGTTGTTGTTGTTTATTTGATGTTGTTTTAGTTATTGTTGTTTATTTGACGTTGTTGTTGTTTTTTATTTGACGTTATTGTTGTTGACATTGTTGTTGTTGTTGTTATTGTTTATTTGACGTTGTTAATGTTGTTGACATTGTTGTTGTTGTTGTTGTTTTTGTTATTTATTTGACGTTGTTGTTGTTGTTTTTGTTGTTGTTATTGTTGGTGTTGTTGTTGTTGTTGTTTTTGTTGCTGTTATTGTTGGTGTTGTTGTTGTTTATTTGACGTTGTTGTTGTTGTTGTTTGTTTGACGTTGTTGTTGTTGTTTTTTATTTGACGTTGTTGTTGTTGTTTATTTGACGTTGTTGTTGTTGTTGTTTATTTGACATTGTTGTTGTTGTTGTGTTGACGTTGTTGTTGTTGTGTTGACGTTGTTGTTGTTGTTGTTTATTTGACGTTGTTGTTGTTGTTGTTTATTTGATGTTATTTTAGTTGTTGTTGTTTATTTGACGTTGTTGTTGTTGTTGTTGTTTATTTGATGTTGTTTTAGTTGTTGTTGTTTATTTGACGTTGTTGTTGTTGTTGTTATTCTTTATTTGATGTTGTTTTAGTTGTAGTTGTTGTTTTTTATTTGACGTTGTTGTTTTTCACATTGTTGTTGTTGTTGTTTATTTGACGTTGTTGTTGTTGTTTATTTGACGTAGTTGTTGTTATTGACGTTGTTGTTGTTGTTGTTTATTTGACGTTTTTGTTGTTGTTGATGTTGTTGTTGTTGTTTTTGATTTGATGTTATTGTTGTTGTTGTTTATTTGACGTTGTTGTTGTTGTTATTGTTGTTGTTGTTGTTTATTTGACATTGTTGTTGTTGTTGTTTATTTGACGTTGTTGTTGTTCTTTATTTGACGTTGTTGTTGTTTATTTGACGTTGTTGTTGTTGTTGTTTATTTGACGTTGTTGTTGTTGTTGTTGTTGTTTATTTGACGTTGTTGTTGTTGTGGTTGTTGTTTATTTGACATTGTTGTTGTTGTTGTTTATTTGACGTTGTTGTTGTTGTTTATTTGACATTGTTGTTGTTGTTGTTGACGTTGTTGTTGTTGTTGTTTATTTGACGTTGTTGTTGTTGTTGTTGTTGTTGTTGTTGTTGTTTATTTGACGTTGTTAATGTTGTGGACGTTGTTGTTGTTGTTTTTGTTATTTATTTGACGTTGTTGTTGTTGTTGTTGTTTTTGTTGTTGTTATTGTTGTTGTTGTTGTTGTTGTTTATTTGAGGTTGTTGTTGTTGTTGTTTATTTGACATTGTTGTTGTTGTTTATTTGACGTTATTAATGTTGTTGACGTTGTTGTTGCTATTGTTTATTTCACGTTGTTGTTGTTGTTGTTGTTGTTATTGTTGTTGTTGTTGTTGTTTATTTGACGTTATTGTTGTTGTTGTTGACGTTGTTGTTGTTATTGTTTATTTAACGTTGTTGTTGTTGTTGTTTACTTGACGTTGCTAATGTTGTTGACGTTGTTGTTGTTTTTGTTGTTTATTTGACGTTGTTGTTGTTGTTGTTTTTGTTGTTGTTATTGTTGTTATTGTTGTTGTTGTTGTTTATTTAACGTTGTTGTTGTTGTTATTTATTTGACGTTGTTGTTGTTGTTTATTTGAGATTGTTGTTGTTGTTGTTTATTTGACGTTGTTGTTGTTGTTGTTGTTGTTGTTTATTTGATGTTGTTTTAGTTGTTGTTGTTTATTTGACGTTGTTGTTGTTATTTATTTGACGTTGTTGTTGTTGTTATTGTTTATTTGACGTTGTTGTTGTTGTTGTTGTTGTTTATTTGACGTTGTTAATGTTGTTGACGTTGTTGTTGTTGTTGTTTTTGTTATTTATTTGACATTGTTGTTGTTGTTTTTGTTGTTCTTATTGTTGGTGTTGTTGTTGTTTATTTGACGTTGTTGTTGTTGTTGTTGTTTATTTGACATTGTTGTTGTTGTTGGTGTTTATTTGGCGTTGTTGTTGTTGTTGTTTATTTGACGTTGTTGTTGTTGTTGTTGTTTATTTGACATTGTTGTTGTTGTTGTTTATTTGACGTTGTTGTTGTTGTTTATTTGACATTGTTGTTGTTGTTGTTGACGTTGTTGTTGTTGTTGTTTATTTGAAGTTGTTGTTGTTGTTGTTGTTGTTTATTTGATGTTGTTTTAGTTGTTGTTGTTTATTTCACGTTGTTGTTGATTTTTATTTGACGTTATTTTTGTTGACATTGTTGTTGTTGTTGTTGTTGTTGTTTATTTGACGTTGTTGTTGTTGTTGTTGTTGTTGTTGTTATTGTTGGTGTTGTTGTTGTTTATTTGACGTTGTTGTTGTTGTTGTTGTTTTTGTTATTTATTTGACGTTGTTGTTGTTGTTGTTATTGTTGGTGTTGTTGTTGTTTATTTGACGTTGTTGTTGTTGTTGTTTATTTGACGTTGTTGTTGTTGTTGTTGTTGGTATTTATTTGACGTTGTTGTTGTTGTTGTTGTTGTTGTTTATTTTACATTGTTGTTGTTGTTGTTGTTTATTTGACGTTGTTGTTGTTGTTATTGTTATTGATGTTGTTTATTTGACGTTGTTGTTGTTGTTGTTTATTTGACGTTGTTGTTGTTGTTGTTGTTGTTGTTGTTTATTTGATGTTGTTTTAGTTATTGTTGTTTATTTGACGTTGTTGTTGTTTTTTATTTGACGTTATTGTTGTTGACATTGTTGTTGTTGTTGTTATTGTTTATTTGACGTTGTTAATGTTGTTGACATTGTTGTTGTTGTTTTTGTTATTTATTTGACGTTGTTGTTGTTGTTGTTGTTGTTGTTGTTGTTGTTATTGTTGGTGTTGTTGTTGTTGTTGTTTTTGTTGCTGTTATTGTTGGTGTTGTTGTTGTTTTTTTGACGTTGTTGTTGTTGTTTGTTTGACGTTGTTAATGTTGTTGACATTGTTGTTGTTGTTGTTGTTTTTGTTATTTATTTGACGTTGTTGTTGTTGTTTTTGTTGTTGTTATTGTTGGTGTTGTTGTTGTTGTTGTTTTTGTTGCTGTTATTGTTGGTGTTGTTGTTGTTTATTTGACGTTGTTGTTGTTGTTGTTTGTTTGACGTTGTTGTTGTTGTTTTTTATTTGACGTTGTTGTTGTTGTTTATTTGACGTTGTTGTTGTTGTTGTTTATTTGACATTGTTGTGGTTGTTGTGTTGACGTTGTTGTTGTTGTGTTGACGTTGTTGTTGTTGTTGTTTATTTGACGTTG
The DNA here is from genome assembly GCA_948472305.1 of Vicia faba. Taxonomy (NCBI): domain Eukaryota; kingdom Viridiplantae; phylum Streptophyta; class Magnoliopsida; order Fabales; family Fabaceae; genus Vicia; species Vicia faba. The sequence goes on from OX451740.1 coordinate 454,717,718, forward strand.
TTGTTGTTGTTGTTTATTTGATGTTGTTTTAGTTGTTGTTGTTTATTTGACGTTGTTGTTGTTGTTGTTGTTTATTTGATGTTGTTTTAGTTGTTGTTGTTTATTTGACGTTGTTGTTGTTGTTGTTATTCTTTATTTGATGTTGTTTTAGTTGTTGTTGTTGTTTTTTATTTGACGTTGTTGTTTTTCACATTGTTGTTGTTGTTGTTTATTTGACGTTGTTGTTGTTGTTTATTTGACGTAGTTGTTGTTATTGACGTTGTTGTTGTTGTTTATTTGACGTTTTTGTTGTTGTTGATGTTGTTGTTGTTGTTTTTGATTTGATGTTATTGTTGTTGTTGTTTATTTGACGTTGTTGTTGTTGTTATTGTTGTTGTTGTTGTTTATTTGACATTGTTGTTGTTGTTGTTTATTTGACGTTGTTGTTGTTCTTTATTTGACGTTGTTGTTGTTTATTTGACGTTGTTGTTGTTGTTGTTTATTTGACGTTGTTGTTGTTGTTGTTGTTGTTTATTTGACGTTGTTGTTGTTGTGGTTGTTGTTTATTTGACATTGTTGTTGTTGTTGTTTATTTGACGTTGTTGTTGTTGTTTATTTGACATTGTTGTTGTTGTTGTTGACGTTGTTGTTGTTGTTGTTTATTTGACGTTGTTGTTGTTGTTGTTGTTGTTGTTGTTGTTTATTTGACGTTGTTAATGTTGTGGACGTTGTTGTTGTTGTTTTTGTTATTTATTTGACGTTGTTGTTGTTGTTGTTGTTTTTGTTGTTGTTATTGTTGTTGTTGTTGTTGTTGTTTATTTGAGGTTGTTGTTGTTGTTGTTTATTTGACATTGTTGTTGTTGTTTATTTGACGTTATTAATGTTGTTGACGTTGTTGTTGCTATTGTTTATTTCACGTTGTTGTTGTTGTTGTTGTTGTTGTTATTGTTGTTGTTGTTGTTGTTGTTTATTTGACGTTATTGTTGTTGTTGTTGACGTTGTTGTTGTTATTGTTTATTTAACGTTGTTGTTGTTGTTGTTTACTTGACGTTGCTAATGTTGTTGACGTTGTTGTTGTTTTTGTTGTTTATTTGACGTTGTTGTTGTTGTTGTTTTTGTTGTTGTTATTGTTGTTATTGTTGTTGTTGTTGTTTATTTAACGTTGTTGTTGTTGTTATTTATTTGACGTTGTTGTTGTTGTTTATTTGAGATTGTTGTTGTTGTTGTTTATTTGACGTTGTTGTTGTTGTTGTTGTTGTTGTTTATTTGATGTTGTTTTAGTTGTTGTTGTTTATTTGACGTTGTTGTTGTTATTTATTTGACGTTGTTGTTGTTGTTATTGTTTATTTGACGTTGTTGTTGTTGTTGTTGTTGTTGTTTATTTGACGTTGTTAATGTTGTTGACGTTGTTGTTGTTGTTGTTTTTGTTATTTATTTGACGTTGTTGTTGTTGTTTTTGTTGTTCTTATTGTTGGTGTTGTTGTTGTTTATTTGACGTTGTTGTTGTTGTTGTTGTTTATTTGACATTGTTGTTGTTGTTGGTGTTTATTTGGCGTTGTTGTTGTTGTTGTTTATTTGACGTTGTTGTTGTTGTTGTTGTTGTTTATTTGACATTGTTGTTGTTGTTGTTTATTTGACGTTGTTGTTGTTGTTTATTTGACATTGTTGTTGTTGTTGTTGACGTTGTTGTTGTTGTTGTTTATTTGAAGTTGTTGTTGTTGTTGTTGTTGTTTATTTGATGTTGTTTTAGTTGTTGTTGTTTATTTCACGTTGTTGTTGATTTTTATTTGACGTTATTTTTGTTGACATTGTTGTTGTTGTTGTTGTTGTTGTTTATTTGACGTTGTTGTTGTTGTTGTTGTTGTTGTTGTTATTGTTGGTGTTGTTGTTGTTTATTTGACGTTGTTGTTGTTGTTGTTTTTGTTATTTATTTGACGTTGTTGTTGTTGTTGTTATTGTTGGTGTTGTTGTTGTTTATTTGACGTTGTTGTTGTTGTTGTTTATTTGACGTTGTTGTTGTTGTTGTTGTTGGTATTTATTTGACGTTGTTGTTGTTGTTGTTGTTGTTGTTTATTTTACATTGTTGTTGTTGTTGTTGTTTATTTGACGTTGTTGTTGTTGTTATTGTTATTGATGTTGTTTATTTGACGTTGTTGTTGTTGTTGTTGTTTATTTGACGTTGTTGTTGTTGTTGTTGTTGTTGTTGTTTATTTGATGTTGTTTTAGTTATTGTTGTTTATTTGACGTTGTTGTTGTTTTTTGTTTGACGTTATTGTTGTTGACATTGTTGTTGTTGTTATTATTGTTTATTTGACGTTGTTAATGTTGTTGACATTGTTGTTGTTGTTTTTGTTATTTATTTGACGTTGTTGTTGTTGTTGTTGTTGTTGTTGTTATTGTTGGTGTTGTTGTTGTTGTTGTTTTTGTTGCTGTTATTGTTGGTGTTGTTGTTGTTTTTTTGACATTGTTGTTGTTGTTTGTTTGACGTTGTTGTTGTTGTTGTTTATTTGACGTTGTTGTTGTTGTTTATTTGACGTTGTTGTTGTTGTTGTTTATTTGATGTTGTTTTAGTTGTTGTTGTTGTTGTTTATTTGACGTTGTTGTTGTTATTGTTTATTTGATGTTGTTTTAGTTGTTGTTGTTTATTTGACGTTGTTGTTGTTTTTTATTTAATGTTGTTGTTGTTGACATTGTTGTTGTTGTTTATTTGACGTTGTTGTTGTTGTTTACTTGAAGTAGTTGTTGTTATTGATGTTGTTGTTTATTTGACATTTTTGTTGTTGTTGATGTTGTTGTTGTTTTTTATTTGACGTTGTTGTTGGTGTTGTTTATTTGACGTTGTTGTTGTTGTTGTTATTGTTATTGATGTTGTTTATTTGAGGTTGTTGTTGTTGTTGTTTATTTGACGTTGTTGTTGTTGTTGTTTATTTGACGTTGTTGTTATTTATTTGACGTTGTTGTTGTTGTTATTGTTTATTTAACGTTGTTGTTGTTGTTGTTGTTGTTTATTTGACGTTGTTAATGTGGTTGACGTTGTTGTTGTTGTTGTTATTTATTTGACAGTGTTGTTGTTGTTTTATTTGTTGTTGTTATTGTTGGTGTTGTTGTTGTTTATTTGACGTTGTTGTTGTTGTTTTTGTTATTTATTTGATGTTGTTGTTGTTGTTGTTATTGTTGGTGTTGTTGTTGTTTATTTGACGTTGTTGTTGTTGTTGTTTATTTGACGTTGTTGTTGTTGTTGTTGTTGTTGTTTATTTGACGTTGTTGTTGTTGTGGTTGTTGTTTATTTGACATTGTTGTTGTTGTTGTTTATTTGACGTTGTTGTTGTTGTTTATTTGACATTGTTGTTGTTGTTGTTGACGTTGTTGTTGTTGTTGTTTATTTGACGTTGTTGTTATTGTTGTTGTTGTTGTTGTTGTTTATTTGATGTTGTTTTAGTTATTGTTGTTTATTTGACGTTGTTGTTGTTTTTTATTTGACGTTATTGTTGTTGACATTGTTGTTGTTGTTGTTATTATTTATTTGACGTTGTTAATGTTGTTGACATTGTTGTTGTTGTTGTTGTTTTTGTTATTTATTTGACGTTGTTGTTGTTGTTTTTGTTGTTGTTATTGTTGGTGTTGTTGTTGTTGTTGTTTTTGTTGCTGTTATTGTTGGTGTTGTTGTTGTTTATTTGACGTTGTTGTTGTTGTTGTTTGTTTGACGTTGTTGTTGTTGTTTTTTATTTGACGTTGTTGTTGTTGTTTATTTGACGTTGTTGTTGTTGTTGTTTATTTGACATTGTTGTTGTTGTTGTGTTGACGTTGTTGTTGTTGTGTTGACGTTGTTGTTGTTGTTGTTTATTTGACGTTGTTGTTGTTGTTGTTTATTTGATGTTGTTTTAGTTGTTGTTGTTTATTTGACGTTGTTGTTGTTGTTGTTGTTTATTTGATGTTGTTTTAGTTGTTGTTGTTTATTTGACGTTGTTGTTGTTGTTGTTATTCTTTATTTGATGTTGTTTTAGTTGTTGTTGTTGTTTTTTATTTGACGTTGTTGTTTTTCACATTGTTGTTGTTGTTGTTTATTTGACGTTGTTGTTGTTGTTTATTTGACGTAGTTGTTGTTATTGACGTTGTTGTTGTTGTTGTTTATTTGACGTTTTTGTTGTTGTTGATGTTGTTGTTGTTGTTTTTGATTTGATGTTATTGTTGTTGTTGTTTATTTGACGTTGTTGTTGTTGTTATTGTTGTTGTTGTTGTTTATTTGACATTGTTGTTGTTGTTGTTTATTTGACGTTGTTGTTGTTCTTTATTTGACGTTGTTGTTGTTTATTTGACGTTGTTGTTGTTGTTGTTTATTTGACGTTGTTGTTGTTGTTGTTGTTGTTTATTTGACGTTGTTGTTGTTGTGGTTGTTGTTTATTTGACATTGTTGTTGTTGTTGTTTATTTGACGTTGTTGTTGTTGTTTATTTGACATTGTTGTTGTTGTTGTTGACGTTGTTGTTGTTGTTGTTTATTTGACGTTGTTGTTATTGTTGTTGTTGTTGTTGTTGTTTATTTGATGTTGTTTTAGTTATTGTTGTTTATTTGACGTTGTTGTTGTTTTTTATTTGACGTTATTGTTGTTGACATTGTTGTTGTTGTTGTTATTGTTTATTTGACGTTGTTAATGTTGTTGACATTGTTGTTGTTGTTTTTGTTATTTATTTGACGTTGTTGTTGTTGTTTTTGTTGTTGTTATTGTTGGTGTTGTTGTTGTTGTTGTTTTTGTTGCTGTTATTGTTGGTGTTGTTGTTGTTTATTTGACGTTGTTGTTGTTGTTGTTTGTTTGACGTTGTTGTTGTTGTTTTTTATTTGACGTTGTTGTTGTTGTTTATTTGACGTTGTTGTTGTTGTTGTTTATTTGACATTGTTGTTGTTGTTGTGTTGACGTTGTTGTTGTTGTGTTGACGTTGTTGTTGTTGTTGTTGTTGTTTATTTGATGTTGTTTTAGTTGTTGTTGTTTATTTGACGTTGTTGTTGTTGTTGTTGTTGTTTATTTGATGTTGTTTTAGTTGATGTTGTTGTTTTTTATTTGACGTTGTTGTTTTTCACATTGTTGTTGTTGTTGTTTATTTGACGTTGTTGTTGTTGTTTATTTGACGTAGTTGTTGTTATTGACGTTGTTGTTGTTGTTGTTTATTTGACGTTTTTGTTGTTGTTGATGTTGTTGTTGTTGTTTTTGATTTGATGTTATTGTTGTTGTTGTTTATTTGACGTTGTTGTTGTTGTTATTGTTGTTGTTGTTTATTTGACATTGTTGTTGTTGTTGTTTATTTGACGTTGTTGTTGTTCTTTATTTGACGTTGTTGTTGTTTATTTGACATTGTTGTTGTTATTTATTTGACGTTGTTGTTGTTGTTGTTATTGTTTATTTGACGTCGTTGTTGTTGTTGTTTATTTGACGTTGTTAATGTTGTTGACGTTGTTGTTGTTGTTTTTGTTATTTATTTGACGTTGTTGCTGTTGTTGTTGTTGTTTTTGTTGTTGTTGTTGTTGTTGTTGTTGTTTATTTGATGTTGTTGTTGTTGTTGTTGTTTATTTGACATTGTTGTTGTTGTTTATTTGACGTTATTAATGTTGTTGACGTTGTTGTTGCTATTGTTTATTTCACGTTGTTGTTGTTGTTGTTGTTGTTGTTATTGTTGTTGTTGTTGTTGTTGTTTATTTGACGTTATTGTTGTTGTTGTTGACGTTGTTGTTGTTATTGTTTATTTAAGGTTGTTGTTGTTGTTGTTTACTTGACGTTGTTAATGTTGTTGACGTTGTTGTTGTTTTTGTTGTTTATTTGACGTTGTTGTTGTTGTTGTTGTTGTTTTTGTTGTTGTTATTGTTGTTATTGTTGTTGTTGTTGTTTATTTAACGTTGTTGTTGTTGTTATTTATTTGACGTTGTTGTTGTTGTTGTTTATTTGAGATTGTTGTTGTTGTTGTTGTTTATTTGACGTTGTTGTTGTTGTTGTTTATTTGATGTTGTTTTAGTTGTTGTTGTTTATTTGACGTTGTTGTTGTTATTTATTTGACGTTGTTGTTGTTGTTATTGTTTATTTGACGTTGTTGTTGTTGTTGTTGTTGTTTATTTGACGTTGTTAATGTTGTTGACGTTGTTGTTGGTGTTGTTTTTGTTATTTATTTGACGTTGTTGTTGTTGTTTTTGTTGTTCTTATTGTTGGTGTTGTTGTTGTTTATTTGACGTTGTTGTTGTTGTTGTTTTTTTGACATTGTTGTTGTTGTTGGTGTTTATTTGGCGTTGTTGTTTTTGTTGTTTATTTGACGTTGTTGTTGTTGTTGTTTATTTGACATTGTTGTTGTTGTTGTTTATTTGACGTTGTTGTTGTTGTTTATTTGACATTGTTGTTGTTGTTGTTGACGTTGTTGTTGTTGTTGTTGTTGTTTATTTGACGTTGTTGTTGTTGTTGTTGTTGTTTATTTGATGTTGTTTTAGTTGTTGTTGTTTATTTGACGTTGTTGTTGATTTTTATTTGACGTTATTGTTGTTGACATTGTTGTTGTTGTTGTTGTTGTTTATTTGACGTTGTTGTTGTTGTTGTTGTTGTTATTGTTGGTGTTGTTGTTGTTTATTTGACGTTGTTGTTGTTGTTGTTTTTGTTATTTATTTGACGTTGTTGTTGTTGTTGTTATTGTTGGTGTTGTTGTTGTTTATTTGACGTTGTTGTTGTTGTTGTTTATTTGACGTTGTTGTTGTTGTTGTTGTTGGTATTTATTTGACGTTGTTGTTGTTGTTGTTTATTTGACATTGTTGTTGTTGTTGTTGTTTATTTGACGTTGTTGTTGTTGTTATTGTTATTGATGTTGTTTATTTGACGTTGTTGTTGTTGTTGTTGTTTATTTGACGTTGTTGTTGTTGTTGTTGTTTATTTGATGTTGTTTTAGTTATTGTTGTTTATTTGACGTTGTTGTTGTTTTTTATTTGACGTTATTGTTGTTGACATTGTTGTTGTTGTTGTTATTGTTTATTTGACGTTGTTAATGTTGTTGACATTGTTGTTGTTGTTTTTGTTATTTATTTGACGTTGTTGTTGTTGTTTTTGTTGTTGTTATTGTTGGTGTTGTTGTTGTTGTTGTTTTTGTTGCTGTTATTGTTGGTGTTGTTGTTGTTTATTTGACGTTGTTGTTGTTGTTTGTTTGACGTTGTTGTTGTTGTTGTTTATTTGACGTTGTTGTTGTTGTTTATTTGACGTTGTTGTTGTTGTTGTTTATTTGACATTGTTATTGTTGTTGTGTTGACGTTGTTGTTGTTGTGTTGACGTTGTTGTTGTTGTTGTTGTTGTTTATTTGACGTTGTTGTTGTTGTTGTTGTTTATTTGATGTTGTTTTAGTTGTTGTTGTTTATTTGACGTTGTTGTTGTTGTTGTTGTTGTTGTTGTTTATTTGATGTTGTTTTAGTTGTTGTTGTTTATTTGACGTTGTTGTTGTTGTTGTTTATTTGATGTTGTTTTAGTTGTTGTTGTTGTTTTTTATTTGACGTTGTTGTTTTTCACATTGTTGTTGTTGTTGTTTATTTGACGTTGTTGTTGTTGTTTATTTGACGTAGTTGGTGTTATTGACGTTGTTGTTGTTGTTGTTTATTTGACGTTTTTGTTGTTGTTGATGTTGTTGTTGTTATTTTTGATTTGATGTTATTGTTGTTGTTGTTTATTTGACGTTGTTGTTGTTGTTATTGTTGTTGTTGTTGTTTATTTGACATTGTTGTTGTTGTTTATTTGACGTTGTTGTTGTTCTTTATTTGACGTTGTTGTTGTTTATTTGACATTGTTGTTGTTATTTATTTGATGTTGTTGTTGTTGTTATTGTTTATTTGACGTCGTCGTTGTTGTTGTTTATTTGATGTTGTTAATGTTGTTGACGTTGTTGTTGTTGTTTTTGTTATTTATTTGACGTTGTTGCTGTTGTTGTTGTTGTTTTTGTTGTTGTTATTGTTGTTGTTGTTTATTTGATGTTGTTGTTGTTGTTGTTGTTTATTTGACATTGTTGTTGTTGTTTATTTGACGTTATTAATGTTGTTGACGTTGTTGTTGCTATTGTTTATTTCACGTTGTTGTTGTTGTTGTTGTTGTTGTTGTTATTGTTGTTGTTGTTGTTGTTGTTTATTTGACGTTATTGTTGTTGTTGTTGACGTTGTTGTTGTTATTGTTTATTTAACGTTGTTGTTGTTGTTGTTTACTTGACGTTGTTAATGTTGTTGACGTTGTTGTTGTTTTTGTTGTTTATTTGACGTTGTTGTTGTTGTTGTTGTTTTTGTTGTTGTTATTGTTGTTATTGTTGTTGTTGTTGTTTATTTAACGTTGTTGTTGTTGTTATTTATTTGACGTTGTGGTTGTTGTTTATTTGAGATTGTTGTTGTTGTTGTTGTTGTTTATTTGACGTTGTTGTTGTTGTTGTTGTTTATTTGATGTTGTTTTAGTTGTTGTTGTTTATTTGACGTTGTTGTTGTTATTTATTTGACGTTGTTGTTGTTGTTATTGTTTATTTGACGTTGTTGTTGTTGTTGTTGTTTATTTGACGTTGTTAATGTTGTTGACGTTGTTGTTGGTGTTGTTTTTGTTATTTATTTGACGTTGTTGTTGTTGTTTTTGTTGTTCTTATTGTTGGTGTTGTTGTTGTTTATTTGACGTTGTTGTTGTTGTTGTTGTTTTTTTGACATTGTTGTTGTTGTTGGTGTTTATTTGGCGTTGTTGTTTTTGTTGTTTATTTGACGTTGTTGTTGTTGTTGTTGTTGTTGTTGTTTATTTGACATTGTTGTTGTTGTTGTTTATTTGACGTTGTTGTTGTTGTTTATTTGACATTGTTGTTGTTGTTGTTGACGTTGTTGTTGTTGTTGTTGTTTATTTGACGTTGTTGTTGTTGTTGTTGTTTATTTGATGTTGTTTTAGTTGTTGTTGTTTATTTGACGTTGTTGTTGATTTTTATTTGACGTTATTGTTGTTGACATTGTTGTTGTTGTTGTTGTTGTTTATTTGACGTTGTTGTTGTTGTTGTTGTTGTTGTTATTGTTGGTGTTGTTGTTGTTTATTTGACGTTGTTGTTGTTGTTGTTTTTGTTATTTATTTGACGTTGTTGTTGTTGTTATTGTTGGTGTTGTTGTTGTTTATTTGACGTTGTTGTTGTTGTTGTTTATTTGACGTTGTTGTTGTTGTTGTTGTTGTTGGTATTTATTTGACGTTGTTGTTGTTGTTGTTGTTGTTTATTTGACATTGTTGTTGTTGTTGTTTATTTGACGTTGTTGTTGTTGTTATTGTTATTGATGTTGTTTATTTGACGTTGTTGTTGTTGTTGTTTATTTGACGTTGTTGTTGTTGTTGTTGTTGTTGTTTATTTGATGTTGTTTTAGTTATTGTTGTTTATTTGACGTTGTTGTTGTTTTTTATTTGACGTTATTGTTGTTTACATTGTTGTTGTTGTTGTTATTGTTTATTTGACGTTGTTAATGTTGTTGACATTGTTGTTGTTGTTTTTGTTATTTATTTGACGTTGTTGTTGTTGTTTTTGTTGTTGTTATTGTTGGTGTTGTTGTTGTTGTTGTTTTTGTTGCTGTTATTGTTGGTGTTGTTGTTGTTTATTTGACGTTGTTGTTGTTGTTTGTTTGACGTTGTTGTTGTTGTTGTTTATTTGACGTTGTTGTTGTTGTTTATTTGACGTTGTTGTTGTTGTTGTTTATTTGACATTGTTGTTGTTGTTGTGTTGACGTTGTTGTTGTTGTGTTGACGTTGTTGTTGTTGTTGTTTTTTATTTGACGTTGTTGTTGTTGTTGTTGTTTATTTGATGTTGTTTTAGTTGTTGTTGTTTATTTGACGTTGTTGTTGTTGTTGTTGTTGTTTATTTGATGTTGTTTTAGTTGTTGTTGTTTATTTGACGTTGTTGTTGTTGTTGTTGTTGTTGTTTATTTGATGTTGTTTTAGTTGTTGTTGTTGTTTTTTATTTGACGTTGTTGTTTTTCACATTGTTGTTGTTGTTGTTTATTTGACGTTGTTGTTGTTGTTTATTTGACGTAGTTGGTGTTATTGACGTTGTTGTTGTTGTTGTTTATTTGACGTTTTTGTTGTTGTTGATGTTGTTGTTGTTGTTTTTTATTTGATGTTATTGTTGTTGTTGTTTATTTGACGTTGTTGTTGTTGTTATTGTTGTTGTTGTTGTTGTTTATTTGACATTGTTGTTGTTGTTGTTTATTTGACGTTGTTGTTGTTCTTTATTTGACGTTGTTGTTGTTGTTGTTGTTTATTTGACATTGTTGTTGTTATTTATTTGACGTTGTTGTTGTTGTTGTTATTGTTTATTTGACGTCGTTGTTGTTGTTGTTTATTTGACGTTGTTAATGTTGTTGACGTTGTTGTTGTTGTTTTTGTTATTTATTTGACGTTGTTGCTGTTGTTGTTGTTGTTTTTGTTGTTGTTATTGTTGTTGTTGTTTATTTGATGTTGTTGTTGTTGTTGTTTATTTGACATTGTTGTTGTTGTTGTTTATTTGACGTTATTAATGTTGTTGACGTTGTTGTTGCTATTGTTTATTTCACGTTGTTGTTGTTGTTGTTGTTATTGTTGTTGTTGTTGTTGTTGTTGTTTATTTGACGTTATTGTTGTTGTTGTTGACGTTGTTGTTATTATTGTTTATTTAACGTTGTTGTTGTTGTTGTTTACTTGACGTTGTTAATGTTGTTGACGTTGTTGTTGTTTTTGTTGTTTATTTGACGTTGTTGTTGTTGTTGTTGTTTTTGTTGTTGTTATTGTTGTTATTGTTGTTGTTGTTGTTTATTTGACGTTGTTGTTGTTGTTATTTATTTGACGTTGTTGTTGTTGTTTATTTGAGATTGTTGTTGTTGTTGTTGTTGTTGTTTATTTGACGTTGTTGTTGTTGTTGTTGTTGTTTATTTGATGTTGTTTTAGTTGTTGTTGTTTATTTGACGTTGTTGTTGTTATTTATTTGACGTTGTTGTTGTTGTTATTGTTTATTTGACGTTGTTGTTGTTGTTGTTGTTTATTTGACGTTGTTAATGTTGTTGACGTTGTTGTTGTTGTTATTTTTGTTATTTATTTGACGTTGTTGTTGTTGTTTTTGTTGTTCTTATTGTTGGTGTTGTTGTTGTTTATTTGACGTTGTTGTTGTTTATTTGACATTGTTGTTGTTGTTGGTGTTTATTTGGCGTTGTTGTTGTTGTTGTTTATTTGACGTTGTTGTTGTTGTTGTTGTTGTTTATTTGACATTGTTGTTGTTGTTGTTGTTTATTTGACGTTGTTGTTGTTGTTTATTTGACATTGTTGTTGTTGTTGTTGACGTTGTTGTTGTTGTTGTTGTTGTTTATTTGACGTTGTTGTTGTTGTTGTTGTTGTTTATTTGATGTTGTTTTAGTTGTTGTTGTTTATTTGACGTTGTTGTTGATTTTTATTTGACGTTATTGTTGTTGACATTGTTGTTGTTGTTGTTGTTTATTTGACGTTGTTGTTGTTGTTGTTGTTGTTGTTGTTGTTGTTTTGTTTGACGTTGTTAATGTTGTTGACGTTGTTGTTGTTGTTTTTGTTGTTTATTTGACGTTGTTGTTGTTATTGTTGTTGTTTTTATTGTTGTTATTGTTGTTGTTGTTGTTTATTTGATGTTGTTTTAGTTGTTGTTGTTTATTTGACGTTGTTGTTGTTTTTTATTTGACGTTGTTGTTGTTGTTATTGTTTATTTGACGTTGTTGTTGTTGTTGTTGTTGTTGTTTATTTGACGTTGTTAATGTTGTTGACGTTGTTGTTGTTGTTGTTTTTGTTAATTATTTGACGTTGTTGTTGTTGTTTTTGCTGTTGTTATTGTTGGTGTTGTTGTTGTTTATTTGACTTTGTCGTTGTTGTTGTTGTTTATTTGACGTTGTTGTTGTTGTTGGTGTTTATTTGGCGTTGTTGTTGTTGTTGTTTATTTGACGTTGTTGTTGTTGTTGTTTATTTGACATTATTGTTGTTGTTGTTGTTTATTTGACGTTGTTGTTGTTGTTTATTTGACATTATTGTTGTTGTTGTTGACGTTGTTGTTGTTGTTTATTTGACGTTGTTGTTGTTGTTGTTTATTTGATGTTGTTTTAGTTGTTGTTGTTTATTTGACGTTGTTGTTGTTTTTATTTGACGTTATTGTTGTTGACATTGTTGTTGTTGTTGTTGTTGTTTATTTGACGTTGTTGTTGTTGTTGTTTATTTGACCTAGTTGTTGTTATTGACGTTGTTGTTGTTGTTGTTTATTTAACGTTTTTGTTATTGTTGATGTTGTTGTTGTTGTTGTTGTTGTTTTTTATTTGACGTTGTTGTTGTTATTTGACGTTGTTGTTGTTGTTGTTGTTTATTTGATGTTGTTTTAGTTGTTGTTGTTGTTGTTTATTTGACGTTGTTGTTGTTGTTGTTTATTTGATGTTGTTTTAGTTGTTGTTGTTTATTTGACGTTGTTGTTGTTTTTTATTTAACGTTGTTGTTGTTGACATTGTTGTTGTTGTTTATTTGACGTTGTTGTTGTTGTTTATTTGAAGTAGTTGTTGTTATTTATGTTGTTGTTTATTTGACATTTTTGTTGTTGTTGATGTTGTTGTTGTTATTTTTTATTTGACGTTGTTGTTGGTGTTGTTTATTTGACGTTGTTGTTGTTGTTATTGTTATTGATGTTGTTTATTTGACGTTGTTGTTGTTGTTGTTTATTTGACGTTGTTGTTGTTGTTGTTTATTTGACGTTGTTGTTCTTATTTATTTGACGTTGTTGTTGTTGTTGTTATTGTTTATTTAACGTTGTTGTTGTTGTTGTTGTTTATTTGACGTTGTTAATGTGGTTGACGTTGTTGTTGTTGTTGTTCTTGTTTTTGTTATTTATTTGACGTTGTTGTTGTTGTTGTATTTGTTGTTGTTATTGTTGGCGTTGTTGTTGTTAATTTGACGTTGTTGTTGTTGTTGTTTTTGTTATTTATTTGACGTTGTTGTTGTTGTTGTTATTGTTGGTGTTGTTGTTGTTTATTTGACGTTGTTGTTGTTGTTGTTTATTTGACGTTGTTGTTGTTGTTGTTTATTTGGCGTTGTTGTTGTTGTTTATTTGACGTTGTTGTTGTTGTTGTTGTTTATTTGACATTGTTGTTGTTGTTGTTTATTTGACGTTGTTGTTGTTGTTTATTTGACATTGTTGTTGTTGTTGTTGACGTTGTTGTTGTTGTTGTTATTTATTTGACGTTGTTGTTGTTGTTGTTGTTGTTGTTGTTGTTGTTGTTTATTTGATGTTGTTTTAGTTGTTGTTGTTTATTTGACGTTGTTGTTGTTTTTTATTTGATGTTATTGTTGTTGACATTGTTGTTGTTGTTGTTGTTGTTTATTTGACGTTGTTGTTGTTGTTGTTTATTTGACCTAGTTGTTGTTATTGACGTTGTTGTTATTGTTGTTTATTTAACGTTTTTGTTGTTGTTGATGTTGTTGTTGTTGTTGTTTTTTATTTGACGTTGTTGTTGTTATTTGACGTTGTTGTTGTTGTTGTTGTTTATTTGATGTTGTTTTAGTTGTTGTTGTTGTTGTTGTTTATTTGACGTTGTTGTTGTTGTTGTTGTTTATTTGATGTTGTTTTAGTTGTCGTTGTTTATTTGACGTTGTTGTTGTTTTTTATTTAACATTGTTGTTGTTGACATTGTTGTTTATTTGACGTAGTTGATGTTATTGATGTTGTTGTTTATTTGACATTTTTGTTGTTGTTGATGTTGTTGTTGTTGTTTTTTATTTAACGTTGTTGTTGTTGTTGTTGTTTATTTGACGTTGTTGATGTTATTGTTATTGTTGTTGTTTATTTGACGTTGTTATTGTTGTTTATTTGACGTTGTTGTTGTTGTTGTTTATTTGACGTTGTTGTTGTTATTTATTTGACGTTGTTGTTGTTATTGTTTATTTAACGTTGTTGTTGTTGTTGTTTATTTGATGTTGTTTTAGTTGTTGTTGTTTATTTGACGTTGTTGTTGTTATTTATTTGACATTGTTGTTGTTGTTATTGTTTATTTGACGTTGTTGTTGTTGTTGTTGTTTTTGTTATTTATTTGACGTTGTTGTTGTTGTTGTTTTTGTTGTTGTTATTGTTGTTGTTGTTGTTTATTTGACGTTGTTGTTGTTGTTGTTTAATTGACGTTGTTGTTGTTGTTTATTTGACGTTGTTGTTGTTGTTTATTTGACATTGTTAATGTTGTTGTTTATTTGACGTTGTTGTTGTTTATTTGACATTGTTGTTGTTGTTGACGTTGTTGTTGTTGTTGTTTATTTGACGTTGTTGTTGTTGTTGTTGTTTATTTGATGTTGTTTTAGTTGTTGTTGTTTATTTGAAGTTGTTTTAGTTGTTGTTTTTTATTTGACGTTATTGTTGTTGACATTGTTGTTGTTGTTGTTGTTGTTGTTGTTGTTTATTTGACGTTGTTGTTGTTGGTATTTATTTGACGTAGTTGTTGTTATTGACGTTGTTGTTGTTGTTTAGTTGACTTTTTTGTTGTTGTTGATGTTGTTGTTGTTGTTGTTTTTTATTTGACGTTGTTGTTGTTATTTGACGTTGTTGTTGTTGTTTTTGTTGTTGACATTGTTGTTGTTGTTGTTTATTTGACGTTGTTAATGTTGTTGACGTTGTTGTTGTTTTTGTTATTTATTTGACGTTGTTGTTGTTGTTTTTGTTGTTGTTACTGTTGGTGTTGTTATTGTTTATTTGACGTTGTTGTTGTTGTTGTTTATTTGACGTAGTTGTTGTTGTTGTTTATTTGACGTTGTTGTTGTTGTTGTTTATTTGACGTTGTTGTTGTTGTTGTTGTTTATTTGACGTTGTTGTTGTTGTTGTTTATTTGACGTTGTTGTTGTTGTTTATTTGAAATTGTTGTTGTTGTTGTTGACGTTGTTGTTGTTGTTGTTTATTTGACGTTGTTGTTGTTGTTGTTGTTTATTTGATGTTGTTTTAGTTGTTGTTGTTTATTTGTGGTTGTTGTTGTTTTTGTTTGACGTTGTTGTTGTTGTTTTTGTTATTTATTTTTACGTTGTTGTTGGTTTTATTGTTTATTTGACGTCGTTATTGTTGTTGTTTATTTGACGTTGTTAATGTTGTGGACGTTGTTGTTGTTGTTTTTGTTATTTATTTGACGTTGTTGTTGTTGTTGTTGTTTTTGTTGTTGTTATTGTTGTTGTTGTTGTTGTTTATTTGACGTTGTTGTTGTTGTTGTTTATTTGACATTGTTGTTGTTGTTTATTTGACGTTGTTAATGTTGTTGACGTTGTTGTTGCTATTGTTTATTTCACGTTGTTGTTGTTGTTGTTGTTATTGTTGTTGTTGTTGATGTTGTTGTTGTTTATTTGACGTTATTGTTGTTGTTGTTGTTTATTTGAGATTGTTGTTGTTGTTATTGTTGTTTATTTGACGTTGTTGTTGTTGTTGTTGTTTATTTGACGTTGTTGTTGTTGTTGTTGTTTATTTGATGTTGTTTTAGTTGTTGTTGTTTATTTGACATTGTTGTTGTTATTTATTTGACGTTGTTGTTGTTGTTATTGTTTATTTGACGTTGTTGTTGTTGTTGTTTATTTGACGTTGTTAATGTTGTTGACGTTGTTGTTGTTGTTTTTGTTATTTATTTGACGTTGTTGTTGTTGTTTTTGTTGTTGTTATTGTTGGTGTTGTTGTTGTTTATTTGACATTGTTGTTGTTGTTATTATTTATTTGACGTTGTTGTTGTTGTTGTTGTTGTTTATTTGACGTTGTTGTTGTTGTTGTTATTGTTTATTTGACGTTGTTGTTGTTGTTGTTGTTTATTTGACGTTGTTGTTGTTGTTTATTTGACATTGTTGTTGTTGTTGTTGACGTTGTTGTTGTTGTTGTTGTTTATTTGACGTTGTTGTTGTTGTTGTAGTTGTTGT
>OX451740.1:454746096-454751096 GCA_948472305.1 Vicia faba
GTTGTTGTTATTGTTTATTTGACGTCGTTGCCGTTGTTGTTTATTTGATGTTGTTAATGTTGTTGAAGTTGTTGTTGTTGTTGTTGTTATTTATTTGACGTTGTTGTTGTTGTTGTTTTTGTTGTTGTTATTGTTGTTGTTTATTTGACATTGTTGTTGTTGTTGTTGTTGTTTATTTGACATTGTTGTTGTTATTTATTTGACGTTGTTGATGTTGTTATTGTTTATTTGACGTTGTTGTTGTTGTTGTTTATTTGACGTTGTTAATGTTGTTGACGTTGTTGTTGTTGTTTTTGTTATTTATTTGACGTTGTTGTTGTTGGTTTTGTTGTTGTTATTGTTGTTGTTGTTGTTGTTTATTTGACGTTGTTGTTGTTGTTGTTTATTTGACGTTGTTGTTGTTGTTGTTTATTTGACGTTGTTGTTGTTGTTATTATTGTTGTTTATTTGACGTTGTTGTTGTTGTTGTTGTTTATTTGACGTTGTTGTTGTTGTTGTTTATTTGACGTTGTTGTTGTTATTTATTTGACGTTGTTGTTGTTGTTATTGTTTATTTAACGTTGTTGTTGTTGTTGTTGTTGTTTATTTTACGTTGTTAATGTGGTTGACGTTGTTGTTGTTGTTGTTATTTATTTGACGTTGTTGTTGTTGTTGTATTTGTTGTTGTTATTGTTGGTGTTGTTGTTGTTTATTTGACGTTGTTGTTGTTGTTTTTGTTATTTATTTGACGTTGTTGTTGTTGTTGTTATTGTTGGTGTTGTTGTTGTTTATTTGACGTTGTTGTTGTTGTTGTTTATTTGACGTTGTTGTTGTTGTTGTTGTTGTTTATTTGACGTTGTTGTTGTTGTTGTTGTTTATTTGACATTGTTGTTGTTGTTGTTTATTTGACGTTGTTGTTGTTGTTTATTTGACATTGTTGTTGTTGTTGTTGACGTTGTTGTTGTTGTTATTTATTTGACGTTGTTGTTGTTGTTGTTGTTGTTTATTTGATGTTGTTTTAGTTATTGTTGTTTATTTGACGTTGTTGTTGTTTTTTATTTGACGTTATTGTTGTTGACATTGTTGTTGTTGTTGTTATTGTTTATTTGACGTTGTTAATGTTGTTGACATTGTTGTTGTTGTTTTTGTTATTTATTTGACGTTGTTGTTGTTGTTTTTGTTGTTAATATTGTTGGTGTTGTTGTTGTTGTTGTTTTTGTTGCTGTTATTGTTGGTGTTGTTGTTGTTTATTTGACGTTGTTGTTGTTGTTTGTTTGACGTTGTTGTTGTTGTTTTTTATTTGACGTTGTTGTTGTTGTTTATTTGACGTTGTTGTTGTTGTTGTTTATTTGACATTGTTGTTGTTGTTGTGTTGACGTTGTTGTTGTTGTGTTGACGTTGTTGTTGTTGTTGTTGTTTATTTGATGTTGTTGTTGTTGTTGTTTATTTGATGTTGTTTTAGTTGTTGTTGTTTATTTGACGTTGTTGTTGTTGTTGTTTATTTGATGTTGTTTTAGTTGTTGTTGTTTATTTGACGTTGTTGTTGTTGTTGTTGTTTATTTGATGTTGTTTTAGTTGTTGTTGTTGTTTTTTATTTGACGTTGTTGTTTTTCACATTGTTGTTGTTGTTGTTTATTTGACGTTGTTGTTGTTGTTTATTTGACGTAGTTGTTGTTATTGACGTTGTTGTTGTTGTTGTTTATTTGACGTTTTTGTTGTTGTTGATGTTGTTGTTGTTGTTTTTGATTTGATGTTATTGTTGTTGTTGTTTATTTGACGTTGTTATTGTTGTTATTGTTGTTGTTGTTGTTTATTTGACATTGTTGTTGTTGTTGTTTATTTGACGTTGTTGTTGTTCTTTATTTGACGTTGTTGTTGTTGTTGTTGTTTATTTGACATTGTTGTTGTTATTTATTTGACGTTGTTGTTGTTGTTGTTATTGTTTATTTGACGTCGTTGTTGTTGTTGTTTATTTGACGTTGTTAATGTTGTTGACGTTGTTGTTGTTGTTTTTGTTATTTATTTGACGTTGTTGCTGTTGTTGTTGTTGTTGTTTTTGTTGTTGTTATTGTTGTTGTTGTTTATTTGATGTTGTTGTTGTTGTTGTTTATTTGACATTGTTGTTGTTGTTGTTTATTTGACGTTATTAATGTTGTTGACGTTGTTGTTGCTATTGTTTATTTCACGTTGTTGTTGTTGTTGTTGTTGTTATTGTTGTTGTTGTTGTTGTTGTTGTTGTTTATTTGACGTTATTGTTGTTGTTGTTGACGTTGTTGTTGTTATTGTTTATTTAACGTTGTTGTTGTTGTTGTTTACTTGACGTTGTTAATGTTGTTGACGTTGTTGTTGTTTTTGTTGTTTATTTGACGTTGTTGTTGTTGTTGTTGTTTTTGTTGTTGTTATTGTTGTTATTGTTGTTGTTGTTGTTTATTTGACGTTGTTGTTGTTGTTATTTATTTGACGTTGTTGTTGTTGTTTATTTGAGATTGTTGTTGTTGTTGTTGTTGTTGTTGTTTATTTGACGTTGTTGTTGTTATTTATTTGACGTTGTTGTTGTTGTTATTGTTTATTTGACGTTGTTGTTGTTGTTGTTGTTTATTTGACGTTGTTAATGTTGTTGACGTTGTTGTTGTTGTTATTTTTGTTATTTATTTGACGTTGTTGTTGTTGTTTTTGTTGTTCTTATTGTTGGTGTTGTTGTTGTTTATTTGACGTTGTTGTTGTTGTTGTTTATTTGACATTGTTGTTGTTGTTGGTGTTTATTTGGCGTTGTTGTTGTTGTTGTTTATTTGACGTTGTTGTTGTTGTTGTTGTTGTTTATTTGACATTGTTGTTGTTGTTGTTTATTTGACGTTGTTGTTTATTTGACGTTGTTGTTGATTTTTATTTGACGTTATTGTTGTTGACATTGTTGTTGTTGTTGTTGTTTATTTGACGTTGTTGTTGTTGTTGTTGTTGTTGTTGTTGTTGTTTTGTTTGACGTTGTTAATGTTGTTGACGTTGTTGTTGTTGTTTTTGTTGTTTATTTGACGTTGTTGTTGTTATTGTTGTTGTTTTTATTGTTGTTATTGTTGTTGTTGTTGTTTATTTGACGTTGTTGTTGATGTTGTTTATTTGACGTTGTTGTTGTTGTTTATTTGATGTTGTTTTAGTTGTTGTTGTTTATTTGACGTTGTTGTTGTTTTTTATTTGACGTTGTTGTTGTTATTGTTTATTTGACGTTGTTGTTGTTGTTGTTGTTGTTGTTTATTTGACGTTGTTAATGTTGTTGACGTTGTTGTTGTTGTTGTTTTTGTTAATTATTTGACGTTGTTGTTGTTGTTTTTGCTGTTGTTATTGTTGGTGTTGTTGTTGTTTATTTGACTTTGTCGTTGTTGTTGTTGTTTATTTGACGTTGTTGTTGTTGTTGGTGTTTATTTGGCGTTGTTGTTGTTGTTGTTTATTTGACGTTGTTGTTGTTGTTGTTTATTTGACATTATTGTTGTTGTTGTTGTTTATTTGACGTTGTTGTTGTTGTTTATTTGACATTATTGTTGTTGTTGTTGACGTTGTTGTTGTTGTTTATTTGACGTTGTTGTTGTTGTTGTTTATTTGATGTTGTTTTAGTTGTTGTTGTTTATTTGACGTTGTTGTTGTTTTTTATTTGACGTTATTGTTGTTGACATTGTTGTTGTTGTTGTTGTTGTTTATTTGACGTTGTTGTTGTTGTTGTTTATTTGACCTAGTTGTTGTTATTGACGTTGTTGTTGTTGTTGTTTATTTAACGTTTTTGTTATTGTTGATGTTGTTGTTGTTGTTGTTGTTGTTTTTTATTTGACGTTGTTGTTGTTATTTGACGTTGTTGTTGTTGTTGTTGTTGTTGTTGTTTATTTGATGTTGTTTTAGTTGTTGTTGTTGTTGTTTATTTGACGTTGTTGTTGTTGTTGTTTATTTGATGTTGTTTTAGTTGTTGTTGTTTATTTGACGTTGTTGTTGTTTTTTATTTAACGTTGTTGTTGTTGACATTGTTGTTGTTGTTTATTTGACGTTGTTGTTGTTGTTTATTTGAAGTAGTTGTTGTTATTTATGTTGTTGTTTATTTGAAATTTTTGTTGTTGTTGATGTTGTTGTTGTTATTTTTTATTTGACGTTGTTGTTGGTGTTGTTTATTTGACGTTGTTGTTGTTGTTATTGTTATTGATGTTGTTTATTTGACGTTGTTGTTGTTGTTGTTTATTTGACGTTGTTGTTGTTGTTGTTTATTTGACGTTGTTGTTCTTATTTATTTGACGTTGTTGTTGTTGTTGTTATTGTTTATTTAACGTTGTTGTTGTTGTTGTTGTTTATTTGACGTTGTTAATGTGGTTGACGTTGTTGTTGTTGTTGTTGTTGTTTTTGTTATTTATTTGACGTTGTTGTTGTTGTTGTATTTGTTGTTGTTATTGTTGGCGTTGTTGTTGTTAATTTGACGTTGTTGTTGTTGTTGTTTTTGTTATTTATTTGACGTTGTTGTTGTTGTTGTTATTGTTGGTGTTGTTGTTGTTTATTTGACGTTGTTGTTGTTGTTGTTTATTTGACGTTGTTGTTGTTGTTGTTTATTTGGCGTTGTTGTTGTTGTTTATTTGACGTTGTTGTTGTTGTTGTTTATTTGACATTGTTGTTGTTGTTGTTTATTTGACGTTGTTGTTGTTGTTTATTTGACATTGTTGTTGTTGTTGTTGACGTTGTTGTTGTTGTTGTTATTTATTTGACGTTGTTGTTGTTGTTGTTGTTTATTTGATGTTGTTTTAGTTGTTGTTGTTTATTTGACGTTGTTGTTGTTTTTTATTTGATGTTATTGTTGTTGACATTGTTGTTGTTGTTGTTGTTGTTTATTTGACGTTGTTGTTGTTGTTGTTGTTTATTTGACCTAGTTGTTGTTATTGACGTTGTTGTTATTGTTGTTTATTTAACGTTTTTGTTGTTGTTGATGTTGTTGTTGTTGTTGTTTTTTATTTGACGTTGTTGTTGTTATTTGACGTTGTTGTTGTTGTTGTTGTTTA
>OX451740.1:454763596-454766096 GCA_948472305.1 Vicia faba
TGTTGTTGTTGTTGTTTTTGTTGTTGTTATTGTTGTTGTTGTTTATTTGATGTTGTTGTTGTTGTTGTTTATTTGACATTGTTGTTGTTGTTTATTTGACGTTATTAATGTTGTTGACGTTGTTGTTGCTATTGTTTATTTCACGTTGTTGTTGTTGTTGTTGTTATTGTTGTTGTTGTTGTTGTTTATTTGACGTTATTGTTGTTGTTGTTGACGTTGTTGTTGTTATTGTTTATTTAACGTTGTTGTTGTTGTTGTTTACTTGACGTTGTTAATGTTGTTGACGTTGTTGTTGTTTTTGTTGTTTATTTGACGTTGTTGTTGTTGTTGTTGTTGTTTTTGTTGTTGTTATTGTTGTTATTGTTGTTGTTGTTGTTTATTTGACGTTGTTGTTGTTGTTGTTATTTATTTTACGTTGTTGTTGTTGTTTATTTGAGATTGTTGTTGTTGTTGTTGTTGTTGTTTATTTGACGTTGTTGTTGTTGTTGTTGTTGTTGTTTATTTGATGTTGTTTTAGTTGTTGTTGTTTATTTGACGTTGTTGTTGTTATTTATTTGACGTTGTTGTTGTTGTTATTGTTTATTTGACGTTGTTGTTGTGTTGTTGTTTATTTGACGTTGTTAATGTTGTTGACGTTGTTGTTGTTGTTATTTTTGTTATTTATTTGACGTTGTTGTTGTTGTTTTTGTTGTTCTTATTGTTGGTGTTGTTGTTGTTTATTTGACGTTGTTGTTGTTGTTGTTGTTGTTTATTTGACATTGTTGTTGTTGTTGGTGTTTATTTGGCGTTGTTGTTGTTGTTGTTTATTTGACGTTGTTGTTGTTGTTGTTGTTTATTTGACATTGTTGTTGTTGTTGTTGTTTATTTGACGTTGTTGTTGTTGTTTATTTGACATTGTTGTTGTTGTTGTTGACGTTGTTGTTGTTGTTGTTGTTTATTTGACGTTGTTGTTGTTGTTGTTTATTTGACGTTGTTGTTGTTGTTGTTTATTTGACGTTGTTGTTGTTGTTGTTGTTTATTTGACGTTGTTGTTGTTGTTTATTTGACGTTGTTGTTGTTGTTTATTTGAAATTGTTGTTGTTGTTGTTGACGTTGTTGTTGTTGTTGTTTATTTGACGTTGTTGTTGTTGTTGTTGTTGTTTATTTGATGTTGTTTTAGTTGTTGTTGTTTATTTGTGGTTGTTGTTGTTTTTGTTTGACGTTGTTGTTGTTGTTTTTGTTATTTATTTTTACGTTGTTGTTGGTTTTATTGTTTATTTGACGTCGTTATTGTTGTTGTTTATTTGACGTTGTTAATGTTGTGGACGTGGTTGTTGTTGTTTTTGTTATTTATTTGACGTTGTTGTTGTTGTTGTTGTTGTTGTTTTTGTTGTTGTTATTGTTGTTGTTGTTGTTGTTTATTTGACGTTGTTGTTGTTGTTGTTTATTTGACATTGTTGTTGTTGTTTATTTGACGTTGTTAATGTTGTTGACGTTGTTGTTGCTATTGTTTATTTCACGTTGTTGTTGTTGTTGTTGTTATTGTTGTTGTTGTTGATGTTGTTGATGTTTATTTGACGTTATTGTTGTTGTTGTTGTTTATTTGAGATTGTTGTTGTTGTTATTGTTGTTTATTTGACGTTGTTGTTGTTGTTGTTGTTGTTTATTTGACGTTGTTGTTGTTGTTGTTGTTTATTTGATGTTGTTTTAGTTGTTGTTGTTTATTTGACATTGTTGTTGTTATTTATTTGACGTTGTTGTTGTTGTTATTGTTTATTTGACGTTGTTGTTGTTGTTGTTTATTTGACGTTGTTAATGTTGTTGACGTTGTTGTTGTTGTTTTTGTTATTTATTTGACGTTGTTGTTGTTGTTTTTGTTGTTGTTATTGTTGGTGTTGTTGTTGTTTATTTGACATTGTTGTTGTTGTTATTATTTATTTGACGTTGTTGTTGTTGTTGTTGTTGTTTATTTGACGTTGTTGTTGTTGTTGTTATTGTTTATTTGACGTTGTTGTTGTTGTTGTTGTTTATTTGACGTTGTTGTTGTTGTTGTTTATTTGACATTGTTGTTGTTGTTGTTGACGTTGTTGTTGTTGTTGTTGTTTATTTGACGTTGTTGTTGTTGTTGTAGTTGTTGTTCTTGTTGTTTATTTGATGTTGTTTTAGTTGTTGTTGTTTATTTGTGGTTGTTGTTGTTTTTGTTTGACGTTGTTGTTGTTGTTTTTTTTGTTATTTATTTGACGTTGTTGTTGTTGTTGTTGTTATTGTTTATTTGATGTCGTTGCCGTTGTTGTTTATTTGATGTTGTTAATGTTGTTGAAGTTGTTGTTGTTGTTGTTGTTATTTATTTGACGTTGTTGTTGTTGTTGTTTTTGTTGTTGTTATTGTTGTTGTTTATTTGACATTGTTGTTGTTGTTGTTGTTGTTTATTTGACATTGTTGTTGTTATTTATTTGACGTTGTTGATGTTGTTATTGTTTATTTGACGTTGTTGTTGTTGTTTATTTGACGTTGTTAATGT
>OX451740.1:454771096-454778596 GCA_948472305.1 Vicia faba
GTTGTTGTTGTTTATTTGACATTGTTGTTGTTGTTGTTTATTTGACGTTGTTGTTGTTCTTTATTTGACGTTGTTGTTGTTGTTGTTTATTTGACATTGTTGTTGTTATTTATTTGACGTTGTTGTTGTTGTTGTTGTTGTTGTTATTGTTTATTTGACGTCATTGTTGTTGTTGTTTATTTGACGTTGTTAATGTTGTTGACGTTGTTGTTGTTGTTTTTGTTATTTATTTGACGTTGTTGCTGTTGTTGTTGTTGTTTTTGTTGTTGTTATTGTTGTTGTTGTTTATTTGATGTTGTTGTTGTTGTTGTTTATTTGACATTGTTGTTGTTGTTTATTTGACGTTATTAATGTTGTTGACGTTGTTGTTGCTATTGTTTATTTCACGTTGTTGTTGTTGTTGTTGTTATTGTTGTTGTTGTTGTTGTTTATTTGACGTTATTGTTGTTGTTGTTGACGTTGTTGTTGTTATTGTTTATTTAACGTTGTTGTTGTTGTTGTTTACTTGACGTTGTTAATGTTGTTGACGTTGTTGTTGTTTTTGTTGTTTATTTGACGTTGTTGTTGTTGTTGTTGTTGTTTTTGTTGTTGTTATTGTTGTTATTGTTGTTGTTGTTGTTTATTTGACGTTGTTGTTGTTGTTGTTATTTATTTTACGTTGTTGTTGTTGTTTATTTGAGATTGTTGTTGTTGTTGTTGTTGTTGTTTATTTGACGTTGTTGTTGTTGTTGTTGTTGTTGTTTATTTGATGTTGTTTTAGTTGTTGTTGTTTATTTGACGTTGTTGTTGTTATTTATTTGACGTTGTTGTTGTTGTTATTGTTTATTTGACGTTGTTGTTGTGTTGTTGTTTATTTGACGTTGTTAATGTTGTTGACGTTGTTGTTGTTGTTATTTTTGTTATTTATTTGACGTTGTTGTTGTTGTTTTTGTTGTTCTTATTGTTGGTGTTGTTGTTGTTTATTTGACGTTGTTGTTGTTGTTGTTGTTGTTTATTTGACATTGTTGTTGTTGTTGGTGTTTATTTGGCGTTGTTGTTGTTGTTGTTTATTTGACGTTGTTGTTGTTGTTGTTGTTTATTTGACATTGTTGTTGTTGTTGTTGTTTATTTGACGTTGTTGTTGTTGTTTATTTGACATTGTTGTTGTTGTTGTTGACGTTGTTGTTGTTGTTGTTGTTTATTTGACGTTGTTGTTGTTGTTGTTGTTGTTGTTTATTTGATGTTGTTTTAGTTGTTGTTGTTTATTTGACGTTGTTGTTGATTTTTATTTGACGTTATTGTTGTTGACATTGTTGTTGTTGTTGTTGTTGTTTATTTTACGTTGTTGTTGTTGTTGTTGTTGTTGTTGTTGTTGTTGTTGTTGTTTTGTTTGACGTTGTTAATGTTGTTGACGTTGTTGTTGTTGTTTTTGTTGTTTTTGTTGTTTATTTGATGTTGTTATTGTTATTGTTGTTGTTTTTATTGTTGTTATTGTTGTTGTTGTTGTTTATTTGACGTTGTTGTTGATGTTGTTTATTTGACGTTGTTGTTGTTGTTTATTTGATGTTGTTTTAGTTGTTGTTGTTTATTTGACGTTGTTGTTGTTTTTTATTTGACGTTGTTGTTGTTGTTATTGTTTATTTGACGTTGTTGTTGTTGTTGTTGTTGTTTATTTGACGTTGTTAATGTTGTTGACGTTGTTGTTGTTGTTGTTTTTGTTAATTATTTGACGTTGTTGTTGTTGTTTTTGCTGTTGTTATTGTTGGTGTTGTTGTTGTTTATTTGACTTTGTCGTTGTTGTTGTTGTTTATTTGACGTTGTTGTTGTTGTTGGTGTTTATTTGGCGTTGTTGTTGTTGTTGTTGTTTATTTGACGTTGTTGTTGTTGTTGTTTATTTGACATTATTGTTGTTGTTGTTGTTTATTTGACGTTGTTGTTGTTGTTTATTTGATGTTGTTTTAGTTGTTGTTGTTTATTTGACGTTGTTGTTGTTTTTTATTTGACGTTATTGTTGTTGACATTGTTGTTGTTGTTGTTGTTGTTTATTTGACGTTGTTGTTGTTGTTGTTTATTTGACCTAGTTGTTGTTATTGACGTTGTTGTTGTTGTTGTTTATTTAACGTTTTTGTTATTGTTGATGTTGTTGTTGTTGTTGTTGTTTTTTATTTGACGTTGTTGTTGTTATTTGACGTTGTTGTTGTTGTTGTTGTTGTTGTTGTTTATTTGATGTTGTTTTAGTTGTTGTTGTTGTTGTTTATTTGACGTTGTTGTTGTTGTTGTTTATTTGATGTTGTTTTAGTTGTTGTTGTTTATTTGACGTTGTTGTTGTTTTTTATTTAACGTTGTTGTTGTTGACATTTTTGTGGTTGTTTATTTGACATTGTTGTTGTTGTTTATTTGAAGTAGTTGTTGTTATTTATGTTGTTGTTTATTTGACATTTTTGTTGTTGTTGATGTTGTTGTTGTTATTTTTTATTTGACGTTGTTGTTGGTGTTGTTTATTTGACGTTGTTGTTGTTGTTATTGTTATTGATGTTGTTTATTTGACGTTGTTGTTGTTGTTGTTTATTTGACGTTGTTGTTGTTGTTGTTGTTTATTTGACGTTGTTAATGTGGTTGACGTTGTTGTTGTTGTTGTTGTTGTTGTTGTTTTTGTTATTTATTTGACGTTGTTGTTGTTGTTGTATTTGTTGTTGTTATTGTTGGTGTTGTTGTTGTTAATTTGACGTTGTTGTTGTTGTTGTTTTTGTTATTTATTTGACGTTGTTGTTGTTGTTGTTATTGTTGGTGTTGTTGTTTTTATTTGACGTTGTTGTTGTTGTTGTTTATTTGACGTTGTTGTTGTTGTTGTTGTTGTTGTTGTTTATTTGGCGTTGTTGTTGTTGTTTATTTGACGTTGTTGTTGTTGTTGTTTATTTGACATTGTTGTTGTTGTTGTTTATTTGACGTTGTTGTTGTTGTTTATTTGACATTGTTGTTGTTGTTGTTGACGTTGTTGTTGTTGTTGTTATTTATTTGACGTTGTTGTTGTTGTTGTTGTTGTTGTTGTTGTTGTTTATTTGATGTTGTTTTAGTTGTTGTTGTTTATTTGACGTTGTTGTTGTTTTTTATTTAATGTTATTGTTGTTGACATTGTTGTTGTTGTTGTTGTTTATTTGACGTTGTTGTTGTTGTTGTTTATTTGACCTAGTTGTTGTTATTGACGTTGTTGTTGTTGTTGTTTATTTAACGTTTTTGTTGTTGTTGATGTTGTTGTTGTTGTTGTTTTTTATTTGACGTTGTTGTTGTTATTTGACGTTGTTGTTGTTGTTGTTGTTGTTTATTTGATGTTGTTTTAGTTGTTGTTGTTGTTGTTGTTTATTTGACGTTGTTGTTGTTGTTGTTTATTTGATGTTGTTTTAGTTGTCGTTGTTTATTTGACGTTGTTGTTGTTTTTTATTTAACATTGTTGTTGTTGACATTGTTGTTTATTTGACGTAGTTGATGTTATTGATGTTGTTGTTTATTTGACATTTTTGTTGTTGTTGATGTTGTTGTTGTTGTTTTTTATTTAACGTTGTTGTTGTTGTTGTTTATTTGACGTTGTTGTTCTTATTGTTATTGTTGTTGTTTATTTGACGTTGTTATTGTTGTTTATTTGACGTTGTTGTTGTTGTTGTTTATTTGACGTTGTTGTTGTTATTTATTTGACGTTGTTGTTGTTATTGTTTATTTAACGTTGTTGTTCTTGTTGTTTATTTGATGTTGTTTTAGTTGTTGTTGTTTATTTGACGTTGTTGTTGTTATTTATTTGACATTGTTGTTGTTCTTATTGTTTATTTGACGTTGTTGTTGTTGTTGTTGTTTTTGTTATTTATTTGACGTTGTTGTTGTTGTTGTTTTTGTTGTTGTTGTTGTTTATTTGACGTTGTTGTTGTTGTTGTTTAATTGACGTTGTTGTTGTTGTTTATTTGACGTTGTTGTTGTTGTTTATTTGACGTTGTTGTTGTTGTTTATTTGACATTGTTAATGTTGTTGTTTATTTGACGTTGTTGTTGTTTATTTGACATTGTTGTTGTTGTTGACGTTGTTGTTGTTGTTGTTTATTTGACGTTGTTGTTGTTGTTGTTGTTGTTGTTTATTTGATGTTGTTTTAGTTGTTGTTGTTTATTTGAAGTTGTTTTAGTTGTTGTTTTTTATTTGACGTTATTGTTGTTGACATTGTTGTTGTTGTTGTTGTTGTTGTTGTTTATTTGACATTGTTGTTGTTGTTGTTGTTTATTTGACGTAGTTGTTGTTATTGACGTTGTTGTTGTTGTTTAGTTGACGTTTTTGTTGTTGTTGATGTTGTTGTTGTTGTTGTTTTTTATTTGACGTTGTTGTTGTTATTTGACGTTGTTGTTGTTGTTTTTATTGTTGACATTGTTGTTGTTGTTGTTTATTTGACGTTGTTAATGTTGTTGACGTTGTTGTTGTTTTTGTTATTTATTTGACGTTGTTGTTGTTGTTTTTGTTGTTGTTACTGTTGGTGTTGTTATTGTTTATTTGACGTTGTTGTTGTTGTTGTTTATTTGACGTAGTTGTTGTTGTTGTTTATTTGACGTTGTTGTTGTTGTTTATTTGACGTTGTTGTTGTTGTTGTTGTTTATTTGACGTTGTTGTTGTTGTTGTTTATTTGACGTTGTTGTTGTTGTTTATTTGAAATTGTTGTTGTTGTTGTTGACGTTGTTGTTGTTGTTGTTTATTTGACGTTGTTGTTGTTGTTGTTGTTGTTTATTTGATGTTGTTTTAGTTGTTGTTGTTTATTTGTGGTTGTTGTTGTTTTTGTTTGACGTTGTTGTTGTTGTTTTTGTTATTTATTTTTACGTTGTTGTTGGTTTTATTGTTTATTTGACGTCGTTGTTGTTGTTGTTTATTTGACGTTGTTAATGTTGTGGACGTTGTTGTTGTTGTTTTTGTTATTTATTTGACGTTGTTGTTGTTGTTGTTGTTGTTTTTGTTGTTGTTATTGTTGTTGTTGTTGTTGTTGTTTATTTGACGTTGTTGTTGTTGTTGTTTATTTGACATTGTTGTTGTTGTTTATTTGACGTTGTTAATGTTGTTGACGTTGTTGTTGCTATTGTTTATTTCACGTTGTTGTTGTTGTTGTTGTTGTTATTGTTGTTGTTGTTGTTGTTGTTGTTTATTTGACGTTATTGTTGTTGTTGTTGTTTATTTGAGATTGTTGTTGTTGTTATTGTTGTTTATTTGACGTTGTTGTTGTTGTTGTTGTTGTTTATTTGACGTTGTTGTTGTTGTTGTTGTTGTTGTTTATTTGATGTTGTTTTAGTTGTTGTTGTTTATTTGACATTGTTGTTGTTATTTATTTGACGTTGTTGTTGTTGTTATTGTTTATTTGACGTTGTTGTTGTTGTTGTTTATTTGACGTTGTTAATGTTGTTGACGTTGTTGTTGTTGTTTTTGTTATTTATTTGACGTTGTTGTTGTTGTTTTTGTTGTTGTTATTGTTGGTGTTGTTGTTGTTTATTTGACATTGTTGTTGTTGTTATTATTTATTTGACGTTGTTGTTGTTGTTGTTGTTTATTTGACGTTGTTGTTGTTGTTGTTATTGTTTATTTGACGTTGTTGTTGTTGTTGTTGTTTATTTGACGTTGTTGTTGTTGTTTATTTGACATTGTTGTTGTTGTTGTTGACGTTGTTGTTGTTGTTGTTTATTTGACGTTGTTGTTGTTGTTGTTGTTGTTGTTCTTGTTGTTTATTTGATGTTGTTTTAGTTGTTGTTGTTTATTTGTGGTTGTTGTTGTTTTTGTTTGACGTTGTTGTTGTTGTTTTTTTTGTTATTTATTTGACGTTGTTGTTGTTGTTGTTATTGTTTATTTGACGTCGTTGTCGTTGTTGTTTATTTGATGTTGTTAATGTTGTTGAAGTTGTTGTTGTTGTTGTTGTTGTTATTTATTTGACGTTGTTGTTGTTGTTGTTTTTGTTGTTGTTATTGTTGTTGTTTATTTGACATTGTTGTTGTTGTTGTTGTTGTTGTTGTTTATTTGACATTGTTGTTGTTATTTATTTGACATTGTTGATGTTGTTATTGTTTATTTGACGTTGTTGTTGTTGTTTATTTGACGTTATTAATGTTGTTGACGTTGTTGTTGTTGTTTTTGTTATTTATTTGACGTTGTTGTTGTTGTTTTTGTTGTTGTTATTGTTGGTGTTGTTGTTGTTTATTTGACGTTGTTGTTGTTGTTGTTTATTTGACGTTGTTGTTGTTGTTGTTGTTGTTTATTTGACGTTGTTGTTGTTGTTATTGTTGTTGTTTATTTGACGTTGTTGTTGTTGTTGTTGTTTATTTGACGTTGTTGTTGTTGTTTATTTGACATTGTTGTTGTTGTTGTTGACGTTGTTGTTGTTGTTGTTGTTTATTTGACGTTGTTGTTGTTGTTGTTGTTGTTGTTGTTGTTTATTTGATGTTGTTTTAGTTGTTGTTGTTTATTTGTGGTTGTTGTTGTTTTTGTTTGACGTTGTTGTTGTTGTTGTTTTTGTTATTTATTTGACGTTGTTGTTGTTGTTGTTATTGTTTATTTGACGTCGTTGTCGTTGTTGTTTATTTGACGTTGTTAATGTTGTTGACGTTGTTGTTGTTGTTTTTGTTATTTATTTGACGTTGTTGTTGTTGTTGTTGTTTTTGTTGTTGTTATTGTTGTTGTTATTGTTTATTTGACGTTGTTGTTGTTGTTGTTGTTTATTTGACATTGTTGTTGTTGTTTATTTGACGTTGTTAATGTTGTTGACGTTGTTGTTGCTATTGTTTATTTCACGTTGTTGTTGTTGTTGTTATTGTTGTTGTTGTTGTTGTTTATTTGACGTTATTGTTGTTGTTGTTGTTTATTTGACGTTGTTATTGTTGTTGTTGTTGTTTATATGACGTTGTTGTTGTTGTTGGCGTTGTTGTTGTTGTTATTGTTTATTTAACGTTGTTGTTGTTGTTGTTTATTTGACTTTGTTAATGTTGTTGACGTTGTTGTTGTTGTTTTTGTTGTTTATTTGACGTTGTTACTGTTGTTGTTGTTGTTGTTGTTATTGTTGTTGTTGTTGTTGTTTATTTGATGTTGTTGTTGTTGTTATTTATTTCACGTTGTTGTTGTTGTTGTTGTTTATTTGAGATTGTTATTGTTGTTGTTGTTTATTTGACGTTGTTGTTGTTGACATTGTTGTTGTTGTTGTTGTTGTTGTTGTTGTTTATTTGACGTTGTTGTTGTTGTAGTTTATTTGACGTAGTTGTTGTTATTGACGTTGTTGTTATTGTTTATTTGACGTTTTTGTTGTTGTTGATGTTGTTGTTGTTGTTGTTTTTTATTTGACGTTATTGTTGTTGTTGTTGTTTATTTGACGTTGTTAATGTTATTGACGTTGTTGTTGTTGTTTTTGTTATTTGTTTGACGTTGTTGTTGTTGTTGTTTTTGTTGTTGTTATTGTTGGTGTGTTTGTTGTTTATTTGACGTTGTTGTTGTTGTTGTTTATTTGATGTTGTTGTTGTTGTTGTT
>OX451740.1:454783596-454856096 GCA_948472305.1 Vicia faba
GTTTTTGTTGTTGTTATTGTTGTTGTTGTTGTTTATTTGACGTTGTTGTTGTTGTTGTTGTTGTTTATTTGACATTGTTGTTGTTGTTTATTTGACGTTGTTAATGTTGTTGACGTTGTTGTTGCTATTGTTTATTTCACGTTGTTGTTGTTGTTGTTTATTTGACGTTATTGTTGTTGTTGTTATTTATTTGACGTTGTTATTGTTGTTGTTGTTGTTGTTGATATGACGTTGTTGTTGTTGACGATGTTGTTATTATAGTTTATTTAACGTTGTTGTTGTTTATTTGACGTTGTTAATGTTGTTGACGTTGTTGTTTTTGTTGTTTATTTAACATTGTTACTGTTGTTGTTGTTGTTATTGTTGTTGTTATTGTTGTTGTTGTTGTTGTTGTTGTTGTTTATATGACGTTGTTGTTGTTGTTGACGTTGTTGTTGTTGTTATTGTTTATTTAACGTTGTTGTTGTTGTTGTTTATTTGACGTTGTTAATGTTGTTGACGTTGTTGTTGTTGTTTTTGTTGTTTATTTGACGTTGTTACTGTTGTTGTTGTTGTTATTGTTGTTGTTGTGGTTGTTGTTTATTTGATGTTGTTGTTGTTGTTATTTATTTGACGTTGTTGTTGTTGTTGTTTATTTGAGATTGTTATTGTTGTTGTTGTTTATTTGACTTTGTTGTTGTTGTTTATTTGACGTTGTTGTTGTTGTTTATTTGACGTTGTTGTTGTTGTTGTTTATTTGATGTTGTTTTAGTTGTTGTTGTTTATTTGACGTTGTTGTTGTTATTTATTTGACATTGTTGTTGTTGTTATTGTTTATTTGACGTTGTTGTTGTTGTTGTTGCTTATTTGACGTTGTTAATGTTGTTGACGTTGTTGTTGTTGTTGTTGTTTTTGTTATTTATTTGACGTTGTTGTTGTTGTTGTTTTTGTTGTTGTTATTGGTTTTGTTGTTGTTGTTTATTTGACGTTGTTGTTTTTGTTATTTATTTGACGTTGTTGTTGTTGTTGTTTTTGTTGTTGTTATTGTTGTTGTTGTTGTTGTTTATTTGACGTTGTTGTTATTGTTGTTTAATTGACGTTGTTGTTGTTGTTGTTGTTGTTGTTGTTTGTTTGACGTTGTTGTTGTTGTTGTTGTTTATTTGACATTGTTGTTGTTGTTGTTTATTTGACGTTGTTGTTGTTGTTGTTTATTTGACATTGTTGTTGTTGTTGTTGACGTTGTTGTTGTTGTTGTTTATTTGACGTTGTTGTTGTTGTTGTTTATTTGATGTTGTTTTAGTTGTTGTTGTTTATTTGATGTTGTTTTAGTTGTTGTTTTTTATTTAACGTTATTGTTGTTGTTGTTGTTGTTGTTTATTTGACGTTGTTATTGTTGTTGTTGTTTAATTGACGTAGTTGTTGTTATTGACGTTGTTGTTGATGTTGTTTATTTGACGTTTTTGTTGTTGTTGATGTTGTTGTTGTTGTTTTTTATTTGACGTTGTTGTTGTTATTTGACGTTGTTGTTGTTGTTTTTGTTGTTGTTGTTGTTTATTTGATGTTGTTTTAGTTGTTGTTGTTGTTGTTTATTTGACGTTGTTGTTGTTGTTTATTTGATGTTGTTTTAGTTGTTGTTGTTTATTTTACGTTGTTGTTGTTTTTTATTTAACGTTGTTGTTGTTGACATTGTTGTTGTTATTGTTTATTTGACGTAGTTGTTGTTATTGATGTTGTTGTTATTGTTTATTTGACATTTTTGTTGTTGTTGATGTTGTTGTTTATTTGACGTAGTTGTTGTTATTGACGTTGTTGTTGTTGTTGTTTATTTGACGTTTTTGTTGTTGTTGTTGTTGTTATTATTTATTTGACGTTGTTATTGTTGTTGTTTATTTGACGTTGTTAATGTTGTTGACGTTGTTGTTGTTGTTTTTATTATTTATTTGACGTTGTTGTTGTTGACATTGTTGTTGTTTATTTGACGTTGTTGTTGTTGTTGTTGTTTATTTGACGTAGTTTTTGTTATTGACGTTATTGTTGTTGTTGTTTATTTGACATTTTTGTTGTTGTTGATGTTGTTGTTGTTGTTTTTTATTTGACGTTGTGGTTGTTGTTGTTTATTTGAAGTTGTTGTTGTTGTTGTTGTTGTTGTTGTTATTGTTATTGTTGTTGTTTATTTGATGTTGTTGTTGTTGTTATTTATTTGACGTTGTTGTTGTTGTTGTTTTTGTTGTTGTTATTGTTGGTGTTGTTGTTGTTTATTTGACGTTGTTGTTGTTGTTGTTTATTTGACGTTGTTGTTGTTGTTGTTGTTGTTGTTTATTTGACGTTGTTGTTGTTGTTGTTTATTTGACATTGTTGTTGTTGTTGTTGTTGTTTATTTGACGTTGTTGTTGTTGTTTATTTGACGTTGTTGTTGTTGTTTATTTGACATTGTTGTTGTTGTTGTTGACGTTGTTGTTGTTGTTGTTTATTTGACGTTGTTGTTGTTGTTATTGTTGTTGTTTATTTGATGTTGTTTTAGTTGTTGTTGTTTATTTGTGGTTGTTGTTGTTTTTGTTTGACGTTGTTGATGTTTTTTTTGTTATTTATTTGACGTTGTTGTTGTTGTTGTTATTGTTTATTTGACGTCGTTGTCGTTGTTGTTTATTTGACGTTGTTAATGTTGTTGACGTTGTTGTTATTGTTTTTGTTATTTATTTGACGTTGTTGTTGTTGTTGTGGTTTTTGTTGTTGTTATTGATGTTGTTGTTGTTTATTTGACGTTGTTGTTGTTGTTGTTGTTGTTTATTTGACATTGTTGTTGTTGTTTATTTGACGTTGTTAATGTTGTTGACGTTGTTGTTGCTATTGTTTATTTCACGTTGTTGTTGTTGTTGTTTATTTGACGTTATTGTTGTTGTTGTTATTTATTTGACGTTGTTATTGTTGTTGTTGTTGTTGTTGATATGACGTTGTTGTTGTTGACGATGTTGTTATTATAGTTTATTTAACGTTGTTGTTGTTTATTTGACGTTGTTAATGTTGTTGACGTTGTTGTTTTTGTTGTTTATTTAACATTGTTACTGTTGTTGTTGTTGTTATTGTTGTTGTTATTGTTGTTGTTGTTGTTGTTGTTGTTTATATGACGTTGTTGTTGTTGTTGACGTTGTTGTTGTTGTTATTGTTTATTTAACGTTGTTGTTGTTGTTGTTTATTTGACGTTGTTAATGTTGTTGACGTTGTTGTTGTTGTTTTTGTTGTTTATTTGACGTTGTTACTGTTGTTGTTGTTGTTATTGTTGTTGTTGTGGTTGTTGTTTATTTGATGTTGTTGTTGTTGTTATTTATTTGACGTTGTTGTTGTTGTTGTTGTTTATTTGAGATTGTTATTGTTGTTGTTGTTTATTTGACGTTGTTGTTGTTGTTTATTTGACGTTGTTGTTGTTGTTTATTTGACGTTGTTGTTGTTGTTGTTTATTTGATGTTGTTTTAGTTGTTGTTGTTTATTTGACGTTGTTGTTGTTATTTATTTGACATTGTTGTTGTTGTTATTGTTTATTTGACGTTGTTGTTGTTGTTGTTGTTGTTTATTTGACGTTGTTAATGTTGTTGACGTTGTTGTTGTTGTTGTTGTTGTTTTTGTTATTTATTTGACGTTGTTGTTGTTGTTGTTTTTGTTGTTGTTATTGGTTTTGTTGTTGTTGTTTATTTGACGTTGTTGTTTTTGTTATTTATTTGACGTTGTTGTTGTTGTTGTTTTTGTTGTTGTTATTGTTGTTGTTGTTGTTGTTTATTTGGCGTTGTTGTTATTGTTGTTTAATTGACGTTGTTGTTGTTGTTGTTGTTGTTGTTTGTTTGACGTTGTTGTTGTTGTTGTTGTTTATTTGACATTGTTGTTGTTGTTGTTTATTTGACGTTGTTGTTGTTGTTTATTTGACATTGTTGTTGTTGTTGTTGACGTTGTTGTTGTTGTTGTTTATTTGACGTTGTTGTTGTTGTTGTTTATTTGATGTTGTTTTAGTTGTTGTTGTTTATTTGATGTTGTTTTAGTTGTTGTTTTTTATTTGACGTTATTGTTGTTGTTGTTGTTGTTGTTGTTGTTGTTTATTTGACGTTGTTATTGTTGTTGTTGTTTATTTGACGTAGTTGTTGTTATTGACGTTGTTGTTGATGTTGTTTATTTGACGTTTTTGTTGTTGTTGATGTTGTTGTTGTTGTTTTTTATTTGACGTTGTTGTTGTTATTTGACGTTGTTGTTGTTGTTTTTGTTGTTGTTGTTGTTTATTTGATGTTGTTTTAGTTGTTGTTGTTGTTGTTTATTTGACGTTGTTGTTGTTGTTTATTTGATGTTGTTTTAGTTGTTGTTGTTTATTTTACGTTGTTGTTGTTTTTTATTTAACGTTGTTGTTGTTGACATTGTTGTTGTTATTGCTTATTTGACGTAGTTGTTGTTATTGATGTTGTTGTTGTTGTTTATTTGACATTTTTGTTGTTGTTGATGTTGTTGTTGTTGTTTTTTATTTGACGTTGTTGTGGTTGTTGTTGTTGTTTATTTGACGTTGTTGTTGTTGTTGTTTATTTGACGTTGTTGTTGGTGTTGTTTATTTGGCATTGTTGTTGTTGTTGTTGTTGTTATTGTTTATTTAACGTTATTGTTGTTGTTGTTGTTTATTTGACATTGTTAATGTTATTGACGTTGTTGTTGTTGTTTTTGTTATTTATTTGACGTTGTTGTTGTTGTTGTTGTTGTTTTTGTTGTTGTTATTGTTGGTGTGTTTGTTGTTTATTTGACGTTGTTGTTGTTGTTGTTGTTGTTTATTTGACGTTGTTGTTGTTGTTGTTGTTGTTTATTTGACATTGTTGTTGTTGTTGTTGTTTATTTGATGTTGTTGTTGTTGTTTATTTGACATTGTTGTTGTTGTTGTTGTTGACGTTGTTGTTGTTGTTGTTGTTTATTTGACGTTGTTGTTGTTGTTGTTGTTGTTTATTTGATGTTGTTGTTGTTGTTGTTGTTGTTGTTTATTTGACGTTGTTGTTGTTGTTAATTTGACATTGTTGTTGTTGTTGTTGTTGACGTTGTTGTTGTTGTTGTTGTTTATTTGACGTTGTTGTTGCTGTTGTTTATTTGATGTTGTTTTAGTTGTTGTTGTTTATTTGACGTTGTTGTTGTTGTTGTTTATTTGATGTTGTTTTAGTTGTTGTTGTTTATTTGACGTTGTTGTTGTTTTTTATTTGACGTTGTTGTTGTTGACATTGTTGTTGTTGTTGTTGTTTATTTGACGTTGTTGTTGTTGTTTATTTGACGTAGTTGTTGTTATTGACGTTGTTGTTGTTGTTTATTTGACGTTTTTGTTGTTGTTGTTGTTGTTATTATTTATTTGACGTTGTTATTGTTGTTGTTTATTTGACGTTGTTAATGTTGTTGACGTTGTTGTTGTTGTTTTTATTATTTATTTGACGTTGTTGTTGTTGACATTGTTGTTGTTTATTTGACGTTGTTGTTGTTGTTGTTGTTGTTTATTTGACGTAGTTTTTGTTATTGACGTTGTTGTTGTTGTTGTTTATTTGACATTTTTGTTGTTGTTGATGTTGTTGTTGTTGTTTTTTATTTGACGTTGTGGTTGTTGTTGTTTATTTGAAGTTGTTGTTGTTGTTGTTGTTGTTATTGTTATTGTTGTTGTTTATTTGATGTTGTTGTTGTTGTTGTTTATTTGACGTTGTTGTTGTTGTTGTTTTTGTTGTTGTTATTGTTGGTGTTGTTGTTGTTTATTTGACGTTGTTGTTGTTGTTGTTTATTTGACGTTGTTGTTGTTGTTGTTGTTTATTTGACGTTGTTGTTGTTGTTGTTTATTTGACATTGTTGTTGTTGTTGTTGTTGTTTATTTGACGTTGTTGTTGTTGTTTATTTGACGTTGTTGTTGTTGTTTATTTGACATTGTTGTTGTTGTTGTTGACGTTGTTGTTGTTGTTGTTGTTTATTTGACGTTGTTGTTGTTGTTGTTATTGTTGTTGTTTATTTGATGTTGTTTTAGTTGTTGTTGTTTATTTGTGGTTGTTGTTGTTTTTGTTTGACGTTGTTGATGTTTTTTTTGTTATTTATTTGACGTTGTTGTTGTTGTTGTTATTGTTTATTTGACGTCGTTGTCGTTGTTGTTTATTTGACGTTGTTAATGTTGTTGACGTTGTTGTTGTTGTTTTTGTTATTTATTTGACGTTGTTGTTGTTGTTGTTTTTGTTGTTGTTATTGTTGTTTTTGTTGTTGTTATTGTTGTAGTTGTTGTTTATTTGACGTTGTTGTTGTTGTTGTTGTTGTTTATTTGACATTGTTGTTGTTGTTTATTTGACGTTGTTAATGTTGTTGACGTTGTTGTTGCTATTGTTTATTTCACGTTGTTGTTGTTGTTGTTATTGTTGTTGTTGTTGTTGTTGTTTATTTGACGTTATTGTTGTTGTTGTTATTTATTTGACGTTGTTATTGTTGTTGTTGTTGTTGTTGATATGACGTTGTTGTTGTTGTTGACGATGTTGTTATTATTGTTTATTTAACGTTGTTGTTGTTTATTTGACGTTGTTAATGTTGTTGACGTTGTTGTTGTTGTTTTTGTTGTTTATTTAACGTTGTTACTGTTGTTGTTGTTGTTATTGTTGTTGTTATTGTTGTTGTTGTTGTTGTTGTTGTTTATATGACGTTGTTGTTGTTGTTGACGTTGTTGTTGTTGTTATTGTTTATTTAACGTTGTTGTTGTTGTTGTTTATTTGACGTTGTTAATGTTGTTGACGTTGTTGTTGTTGTTTTTGTTGTTTATTTGACGTTGTTACTGTTGTTGTTGTTGTTATTGTTGTTGTTGTGGTTGTTGTTTATTTGATGTTGTTGTTGTTGTTATTTATTTGACGTTGTTGTTGTTGTTGTTTATTTGAGATTGTTATTGTTGTTGTTGTTTATTTGACGTTGTTGTTGTTGTTTATTTGACGTTGTTGTTGTTGTTGTTTATTTGACGTTGTTGTTGTTGTTGTTTATTTGATGTTGTTTTAGTTGTTGTTGTTTATTTGACGTTGTTGTTGTTATTTATTTGACATTGTTGTTGTTGTTATTGTTTATTTGACGTTGTTGTTGTTGTTGTTTATTTGACGTTGTTAATGTTGTTGACGTTGTTGTTGTTGTTGTTGTTTTTGTTATTTATTTGACGTTGTTGTTGTTGTTGTTTTTGTTGTTGTTATTGTTGTTGTTGTTGTTGTTTATTTGACGTTGTTGTTGTTGTTTAATTGACGTTGTTGTTGTTGTTGTTGTTGTTGTTGTTGTTGTTTGTTTGACGTTGTTGTTGTTGTTGTTGTTTATTTGACATTGTTGTTGTTGTTGTTGTTTATTTGACGTTGTTGTTGTTGTTGTTGTTTATTTGACATTGTTGTTGTTGTTGTTGACGTTGTTGTTGTTGTTTATTTGACGTTGTTGTTGTTGTTGTTGTTTATTTGATGTTGTTTTAGTTGTTGTTGTTTATTTGATGTTGTTTTAGTTGTTGTTTTTTATTTGACGTTATTGTTGTTGTTGTTGTTGTTGTTGTTTATTTGACGTTGTTATTGTTGTTGTTGTTTATTTGACGTAGTTGTTGTTATTGACGTTGTTGTTGATGTTGTTTATTTGACGTTTTTGTTGTTGTTGATGTTGTTGTTGTTGTTTTTTATTTGACGTTGTTGTTGTTATTTGACGTTGTTGTTGTTGTTTTTGTTGTTGTTGTTGTTTATTTGATGTTGTTTTAGTTGTTGTTGTTGTTGTTTATTTGACGTTGTTGTTGTTGTTTATTTGATGTTGTTTTAGTTGTTGTTGTTTATTTTACGTTGTTGTTGTTTTTTATTTAACGTTGTTGTTGTTGACATTGTTGTTGTTATTGTTTATTTGACGTAGTTGTTGTTATTGATGTTGTTGTTGTTGTTTATTTGACATTTTTGTTGTTGTTGATGTTGTTGTTTATTTGACGTAGTTGTTGTTATTGACGTTGTTGTTGTTGTTGTTTATTTGACGTTTTTGTTGTTGTTGTTGTTGTTATTATTTATTTGACGTTGTTATTGTTGTTGTTTATTTGACGTTGTTAATGTTGTTGACGTTGTTGTTGTTGTTTTTATTATTTATTTGACGTTGTTGTTGTTGACATTGTTGTTGTTTATTTGACGTTGTTGTTGTTGTTGTTGTTTATTTGACGTAGTTTTTGTTATTGACGTTGTTGTTGTTGTTGTTTATTTGACATTTTTGTTGTTGTTGATGTTGTTGTTGTTGTTTTTTATTTGACGTTGTGGTTGTTGTTGTTTATTTGAAGTTGTTGTTGTTGTTGTTGTTGTTGTTATTGTTATTGTTGTTGTTTATTTGATGTTGTTGTTGTTGTTGTTTATTTGACGTTGTTGTTTTTGTTGTTTATTTGACGTTGTTGTTGTTGTTGTTGTTGTTTATTTGACGTTGTTGTTGTTGTTGTTTATTTGACATTGTTGTTGTTGTTGTTGTTTATTTGACGTTGTTGTTGTTGTTTATTTGACGTTGTTGTTGTTGTTTATTTGACATTGTTGTTGTTGTTGTTGACGTTGTTGTTGTTGTTGTTTATTTGACGTTGTTGTTGTTGTTGTTATTGTTGTTGTTTATTTGATGTTGTTTTAGTTGTTGTTGTTTATTTGTGGTTGTTGTTGTTTTTGTTTGACGTTGTTGATGTTTTTTTTGTTATTTATTTGACGTTGTTGTTGTTGTTGTTGTTATTGTTTATTTGACGTCGTTGTCGTTGTTGTTTATTTGACGTTGTTAATGTTGTTGACGTTGTTGTTGTTGTTTTTGTTATTTATTTGACGTTGTTGTTGTTGTTGTTGTTTTTGCTGTTGTTATTGTTGTTGTTGTTGTTTATTTGACGTTGTTGTTGTTGTTGTTGTTGTTCATTTGACATTGTTGTTGTTGTTGTTGTTGTTGTTTATTTGACATTGTTGTTGTTGTTTATTTGACGTTGTTAATGTTGTTGACGTTGTTGTTGCTATTGTTTATTTCACGTTGTTGTTGTTGTTGTTTATTTGACGTTATTGTTGTTGTTGTTATTTATTTGACGTTGTTATTGTTGTTGTTGTTGTTGTTGATATGACGTTGTTGTTGTTGACGATGTTGTTATTATTGTTTATTTAACGTTGTTGTTGTTTATTTGACGTTGTTAATGTTGTTGACGTTGTTGTTTTTGTTGTTTATTTAACATTGTTACTGTTGTTGTTGTTGTTATTGTTGTTGTTATTGTTGTTGTTGTTGTTGTTGTTTATATGACGTTGTTGTTGTTGTTGACGTTGTTGTTGTTGTTATTGTTTATTTAACGTTGTTGTTGTTGTTGTTTATTTGACGTTGTTAATGTTGTTGACATTGTTGTTGTTGTTTTTGTTGTTTATTTGACGTTGTTACTATTGTTGTTGTTGTTATTGTTGTTGTTGTGGTTGTTGTTTATTTGATGTTGTTGTTGTTGTTATTTATTTGACGTTGTTGTTGTTGTTGTTTATTTGAGATTGTTATTGTTGTTGTTGTTTATTTGACGTTGTTGTTGTTGTGTATTTGACGTTGTTGTTGTTGTTTATTTGACGTTGTTGTTGTTGTTGTTTATTTGATGTTGTTTTAGTTGTTGTTGTTTATTTGACGTTGTTGTTGTTATTTATTTGACATTGTTGTTGTTGTTATTGTTTATTTGACGTCGTTGTTGTTGTTGTTGTTTATTTGACGTTGTTAATGTTGTTGACGTTGTTGTTGTTGTTGTTGTTGTTTTTGTTATTTATTTGACGTTGTTGTTGTTGTTGTTTTTGTTGTTATTATTGTTGTTGTTGTTGTTGTTTATTTGCCGTTGTTGTTTTTGTTATTTATTTGACGTTGTTGTTGTTGTTGTTTTTGTTGTTGTTATTGTTGTTGTTGTTGTTGTTTATTTGACGTTGTTGTTATTGTTGTTTAATTGACGTTGTTGTTGTTGTTGTTGTTGTTGTTTGTTTGACGTTGTTGTTGTTGTTGTTTATTTGACATTGTTGTTGTTGTTTATTTGACGTTGTTGTTGTTGTTTATTTGACATTGTTGTTGTTGTTGTTGACGTTGTTGTTGTTGTTGTTTATTTGACGTTGTTGTTGTTGTTGTTTATTTGATGTTGTTTTAGTTGTTGTTGTTTATTTGATGTTGTTTTAGTTGTTGTTTTTTATTTGACGTTATTGTTGTTGTTGTTGTTGTTGTTGTTGTTGTTGTTTATTTGACGTTGTTATTGTTGTTGTTGTTTATTTGACGTAGTTGTTGTTATTGACGTTGTTGTTGATGTTGTTTATTTGACGTTTTTGTTGTTGTTGTTGATGTTGTTGTTGTTGTTTTTTATTTGACGTTGTTGTTGTTATTTGACGTTGTTGTTGTTGTTTTTGTTGTTGTTGTTGTTTATTTGATGTTGTTTTAGTTGTTGTTGTTGTTGTTTATTTGACGTTGTTGTTGTTGTTTATTTGATGTTGTTTTAGTTGTTGTTGTTTATTTTACGTTGTTGTTGTTTTTTATTTAACGTTGTTGTTGTTGACATTGTTGTTGTTATTGTTTATTTGACGTAGTTGTTGTTATTGATGTTGTTGTTGTTGTTTATTTGACATTTTTGTTGTTGTTGATGTTGTTGTTGTTGTTTTTTATTTGACGTTGTTGTGGTTGTTGTTGTTGTTTATTTGGCATTGTTGTTGTTGTTGTTATTGTTTATTTAACGTTATTGTTGTTGTTGTTGTTTATTTGACATTGTTAATGTTATTGACGTTGTTGTTGTTGTTTTTGTTATTTATTTGACGTTGTTGTTGTTGTTGTTGTTGTTGTTTTTGTTGTTGTTATTGTTGGTGTGTTTGTTTGACGTTGTTGTTGTTTATTTGACGTTGTTAATGTTGTTGACGTTGTTGTTGTTGTTGTTGTTGTTTTTGTTATTTATTTGACGTTGTTGTTGTTGTTGTTTTTGTTGTTGTTATTGGTTTTGTTGTTGTTGTTTATTTGACGTTGTTGTTTTTGTTATTTATTTGACGTTGTTGTTGTTGTTGTTTTTGTTGTTGTTATTGT
Source organism: Vicia faba (assembly GCA_948472305.1). NCBI lineage: Eukaryota > Viridiplantae > Streptophyta > Magnoliopsida > Fabales > Fabaceae > Vicia > Vicia faba. The sequence continues at coordinate 454,794,610 of OX451740.1, forward strand.
TGTTGTTGTTGTTGTTTATTTGACGTTGTTGTTATTGTTGTTTAATTGACGTTGTTGTTGTTGTTGTTGTTGTTGTTTGTTTGACGTTGTTGTTGTTGTTGTTGTTTATATGACATTGTTGTTGTTGTTGTTTATTTGACGTTGTTGTTGTTGTTTATTTGACATTGTTATTGTTGTTGTTGACGTTGTTGTTGTTGTTGTTTATTTGACGTTGTTGTTGTTGTTGTTTATTTGATGTTGTTTTAGTTGTTGTTGTTTATTTGATGTTGTTTTAGTTGTTGTTTTTTATTTGACGTTATTGTTGTTGTTGTTGTTGTTGTTTATTTGACGTTGTTATTGTTGTTGTTGTTTATTTGACGTAGTTGTTGTTATTGACGTTGTTGTTGATGTTGTTTATTTGACGTTTTTGTTGTTGTTGATGTTGTTGTTGTTGTTTTTTATTTGACGTTGTTGTTGTTATTTGACGTTGTTGTTGTTGTTTTTGTTGTTGTTGTTGTTGTTTATTTGATGTTGTTTTAGTTGTTGTTGTTGTTGTTTATTTGACGTTGTTGTTGTTGTTTATTTGATGTTGTTTTAGTTGTTGTTGTTTATTTTACGTTGTTGTTGTTTTTTATTTAACGTTGTTGTTGTTGACATTGTTGTTGTTATTGCTTATTTGACGTAGTTGTTGTTATTGATGTTGTTGTTGTTGTTTATTTGACATTTTTGTTGTTGTTGATGTTGTTGTTGTTGTTTTTTATTTGACGTTGTTGTGGTTGTTGTTGTTGTTTATTTGACGTTGTTGTTGTTGTTGTTTATTTGACGTTGTTGTTGTTGTTGTTTATTTGGCATTGTTGTTGTTGTTGTTGTTATTGTTTATTTAACGTTATTGTTGTTGTTGTTGTTTATTTGACATTGTTAATGTTATTGACGTTGTTGTTGTTGTTTTTGTTATTTATTTGACGTTGTTGTTGTTGTTGTTGTTGTTGTTGTTGTTTTTGTTGTTGTTATTGTTGGTGTGTTTGTTGTTTATTTGACGTTGTTGTTGTTGTTGTTGTTGTTGTTTATTTGACGTTGTTGTTGTTGTTGTTGTTGTTGTTTATTTGACATTGTTGTTGTTGTTGTTGTTTATTTGATGTTGTTGTTGTTGTTTATTTGACATTGTTGTTGTTGTTGTTGTTGACGTTGTTGTTGTTGTTTATTTGACGTTGTTGTTGTTGTTGTTGTTTATTTGATGTTGTTGTTGTTGTTGTTGTTGTTTATTTGACGTTGTTGTTGTTGTTAATTTGACATTGTTGTTGTTGTTGTTGTTGACGTTGTTGTTGTTGTTGTTGTTGTTTATTTGACGTTGTTGTTGCTGTTGTTTATTTGATGTTGTTTTAGTTGTTGTTGTTTATTTGACGTTGTTGTTGTTGTTGTTTATTTGATGTTGTTTTAGTTGTTGTTGTTTATTTGACGTTGTTGTTGTTTTTTATTTGACGTTGTTGTTGTTGACATTGTTGTTGTTGTTGTTGTTTATTTGACGTTGTTGTTGTTGTTTATTTGACGTAGTTGTTGTTATTGACGTTGTTGTTGTTGTTTATTTGACGTTTTTGTTGTTGTTGTTGTTGTTATTATTTATTTGACGTTGTTATTGTTGTTGTTTATTTGACGTTGTTAATGTTGTTGACGTTGTTGTTGTTGTTTTTATTATTTATTTGACGTTGTTGTTGTTGACATTGTTGTTGTTTATTTGACGTTGTTGTTGTTGTTGTTGTTTATTTGACGTAGTTTTTGTTATTGACGTTGTTGTTGTTGTTGTTTATTTGACATTTTTGTTGTTGTTGATGTTGTTGTTGTTGTTTTTTATTTGACGTTGTGGTTGTTGTTGTTTATTTGAAGTTGTTGTTGTTGTTGTTGTTGTTATTGTTATTGTTGTTGTTTATTTGATGTTGTTGTTGTTGTTGTTTATTTGACGTTGTTGTTGTTGTTGTTTTTGTTGTTGTTATTGTTGGTGTTGTTGTTGTTTATTTGACGTTGTTGTTGTTGTTGTTTATTTGACGTTGTTGTTGTTGTTGTTGTTTATTTGACGTTGTTGTTGTTGTTGTTTATTTGACATTGTTGTTGTTGTTGTTGTTGTTGTTTATTTGACGTTGTTGTTGTTGTTTATTTGACGTTGTTGTTGTTGTTTATTTGACATTGTTGTTGTTGTTGTTGACGTTGTTGTTGTTGTTGTTTATTTGACGTTGTTGTTGTTGTTGTTATTGTTGTTGTTTATTTGATGTTGTTTTAGTTGTTGTTGTTTATTTGTGGTTGTTGTTGTTTTTGTTTGACGTTGTTGATGTTTTTTTTGTTATTTATTTGACGTTGTTGTTGTTGTTGTTATTGTTTATTTGACGTCGTTGTCGTTGTTGTTTATTTGACGTTGTTAATGTTGTTGACGTTGTTGTTGTTGTTTTTGTTATTTATTTGACGTTGTTGTTGTTGTTGTTTTTGTTGTTGTTATTGTTGTAGTTGTTGTTTATTTGACGATGTTGTTGTTGTTGTTGTTGTTGTTTATTTGACATTGTTGTTGTTGTTTATTTGACGTTGTTAATGTTGTTGACGTTGTTGTTGCTATTGTTTATTTCACGTTGTTGTTGTTGTTGTTATTGTTGTTGTTGTTGTTGTTTATTTGACGTTATTGTTGTTGTTGTTATTTATTTGACGTTGTTATTGTTGTTGTTGTTGTTGTTGATATGACGTTGTTGTTGTTGTTGACGATGTTGTTATTATTGTTTATTTAACGTTGTTGTTGTTTATTTGACGTTGTTAATGTTGTTGACGTTGTTGTTGTTGTTTTTGTTGTTTATTTAACGTTGTTACTGTTGTTGTTGTTGTTATTGTTGTTGTTATTGTTGTTGTTGTTGTTGTTGTTTATATGACGTTGTTGTTGTTGTTGACGTTGTTGTTGTTGTTATTGTTTATTTAACGTTGTTGTTGTTGTTGTTTATTTGACGTTGTTAATGTTGTTGACGTTGTTGTTGTTGTTTTTGTTGTTTATTTGACGTTGTTACTGTTGTTGTTGTTGTTATTGTTGTTGTTGTGGTTGTTGTTTATTTGATGTTGTTGTTGTTGTTATTTATTTGACGTTGTTGTTGTTGTTGTTTATTTGAGATTGTTATTGTTGTTGTTGTTTATTTGACGTTGTTGTTGTTGTTTATTTGACGTTGTTGTTGTTGTTGTTTATTTGACGTTGTTGTTGTTGTTGTTTATTTGATGTTGTTTTAGTTGTTGTTGTTTATTTGACGTTGTTGTTGTTATTTATTTGACATTGTTGTTGTTGTTATTGTTTATTTGACGTTGTTGTTGTTGTTGTTTATTTGACGTTGTTAATGTTGTTGACGTTGTTGTTGTTGTTGTTGTTTTTGTTATTTATTTGACGTTGTTGTTGTTGTTGTTGTTTTTGTTGTTGTTATTGTTGTTGTTGTTGTTGTTGTTTATTTGACGTTGTTGTTGTTGTTTAATTGACGTTGTTGTTGTTGTTGTTGTTGTTGTTGTTGTTGTTTGTTTGACGTTGTTGTTGTTGTTGTTGTTTATTTGACATTGTTGTTGTTGTTGTTATTTATTTGACGTTGTTGTTGTTGTTGTTTATTTGACATTGTTGTTGTTGTTGTTGACGTTGTTGTTGTTGTTGTTTATTTGACGTTGTTGTTGTTGTTGTTTATTTGATGTTGTTTTAGTTGTTGTTGTTTATTTGATGTTGTTTTAGTTGTTGTTTTTTATTTGACGTTATTGTTGTTGTTGTTGTTGTTGTTGTTTATTTGACGTTGTTATTGTTGTTGTTGTTTATTTGACGTAGTTGTTGTTATTGACGTTGTTGTTGATGTTGTTTATTTGACGTTTTTGTTGTTGTTGATGTTGTTGTTGTTGTTTTTTATTTGACGTTGTTGTTGTTATTTGACGTTGTTGTTGTTGTTTTTGTTGTTGTTGTTGTTGTTTATTTGATGTTGTTTTAGTTGTTGTTGTTGTTGTTTATTTGACGTTGTTGTTGTTGTTTATTTGATGTTGTTTTAGTTGTTGTTGTTTATTTTACGTTGTTGTTGTTTTTTATTTAACGTTGTTGTTGTTGACATTGTTGTTGTTATTGCTTATTTGACGTAGTTGTTGTTATTGATGTTGTTGTTGTTGTTTATTTGACATTATTGTTGTTGTTGATGTTGTTGTTGTTGTTTTTTATTTGACGTTGTTGTGGTTGTTGTTGTTGTTTATTTGACGTTGTTGTTGTTGTTGTTTATTTGACGTTGTTGTTGTTGTTGTTTATTTGGCATTGTTGTTGTTGTTGTTGTTGTTATTGTTTATTTAACGTTATTGTTGTTGTTGTTGTTTATTTGACATTGTTAATGTTATTGACGTTGTTGTTGTTGTTTTTGTTATTTATTTGACGTTGTTGTTGTTGTTGTTGTTGTTGTTGTTGTTTTTGTTGTTGTTATTGTTGGTGTGTTTGTTGTTTATTTGACGTTGTTGTTGTTGTTGTTGTTGTTGTTTATTTGACGTTGTTGTTGTTGTTGTTGTTGTTTATTTGACATTGTTGTTGTTGTTGTTGTTTATTTGATGTTGTTGTTGTTGTTTATTTGACATTGTTGTTGTTGTTGTTGTTGACGTTGTTGTTGTTGTTTATTTGACGTTGTTGTTGTTGTTGTTGTTGTTTATTTGATGTTGTTGTTGTTGTTGTTGTTGTTGTTTATTTGACGTTGTTGTTGTTGTTAATTTGACATTGTTGTTGTTGTTGTTGTTGACGTTGTTGTTGTTGTTGTTGTTTATTTGACGTTGTTGTTGCTGTTGTTTATTTGATGTTGTTTTAGTTGTTGTTGTTTATTTGACGTTGTTGTTGTTGTTGTTTATTTGATGTTGTTTTAGTTGTTGTTGTTTATTTGACGTTGTTGTTGTTTTTTATTTGACGTTGTTGTTGTTGACATTGTTGTTGTTGTTGTTGTTTATTTGACGTTGTTGTTGTTGTTTATTTGACGTAGTTGTTGTTATTGACGTTGTTGTTGTTGTTTATTTGACGTTTTTGTTGTTGTTGTTGTTGTTATTATTTATTTGACGTTGTTATTGTTGTTGTTTATTTGACGTTGTTAATGTTGTTGACGTTGTTGTTGTTGTTTTTATTATTTATTTGACGTTGTTGTTGTTGACATTGTTGTTGTTTATTTGACGTTGTTGTTGTTGTTGTTGTTTATTTGACGTAGTTTTTGTTATTGACGTTGTTGTTGTTGTTGTTTATTTGACATTTTTGTTGTTGTTGATGTTGTTGTTGTTGTTTTTTATTTGACGTTGTGGTTGTTGTTGTTTATTTGAAGTTGTTGTTGTTGTTGTTGTTGTTATTGTTATTGTTGTTGTTTATTTGATGTTGTTGTTGTTGTTGTTTATTTGACGTTGTTGTTGTTGTTGTTTTTGTTGTTGTTATTGTTGGTGTTGTTGTTGTTTATTTGACGTTGTTGTTGTTGTTGTTTATTTGACGTTGTTGTTGTTGTTGTTGTTTATTTGACGTTGTTGTTGTTGTTGTTTATTTGACATTGTTGTTGGTGTTGTTGTTGTTGTTTATTTGACGTTGTTGTTGTTGTTTATTTGACGTTGTTGTTGTTGTTTATTTGACATTGTTGTTGTTGTTGTTGACGTTGTTGTTGTTGTTGTTTATTTGACGTTGTTGTTGTTGTTGTTATTGTTGTTGTTTATTTGATGTTGTTTTAGTTGTTGTTGTTTATTTGTGGTTGTTGTTGTTTTTGTTTGACGTTGTTGATGTTTTTTTTGTTATTTATTTGACGTTGTTGTTGTTGTTGTTATTGTTTATTTGACGTCGTTGTCGTTGTTGTTTATTTGACGTTGTTAATGTTGTTGACGTTGTTGTTGTTGTTTTTGTTATTTATTTGACGTTGTTGTTGTTGTTGTTTTTGTTGTTGTTATTGTTGTAGTTGTTGTTTATTTGACGATGTTGTTGTTGTTGTTGTTGTTGTTGTTTATTTGACATTGTTGTTGTTGTTTATTTGACGTTGTTAATGTTGTTGACGTTGTTGTTGCTATTGTTTATTTCACGTTGTTGTTGTTGTTGTTATTGTTGTTGTTGTTGTTGTTTATTTGACGTTATTGTTGTTGTTGTTATTTATTTGACGTTGTTATTGTTGTTGTTGTTGTTGTTGATATGACGTTGTTGTTGTTGTTGACGATGTTGTTATTATTGTTTATTTAACGTTGTTGTTGTTTATTTGACGTTGTTAATGTTGTTGACGTTGTTGTTGTTGTTTTTGTTGTTTATTTAACGTTGTTACTGTTGTTGTTGTTGTTATTGTTGTTGTTATTGTTGTTGTTGTTGTTGTTGTTTATATGACGTTGTTGTTGTTGTTGACGTTGTTGTTGTTGTTATTGTTTATTTAACGTTGTTGTTGTTGTTGTTTATTTGACGTTGTTAATGTTGTTGACGTTGTTGTTGTTGTTTTTGTTGTTTATTTGACGTTGTTACTGTTGTTGTTGTTGTTATTGTTGTTGTTGTGGTTGTTGTTTATTTGATGTTGTTGTTGTTGTTATTTATTTGACGTTGTTGTTGTTGTTGTTTATTTGAGATTGTTATTGTTGTTGTTGTTTATTTGACGTTGTTGTTGTTGTTTATTTGACGTTGTTGTTGTTGTTGTTTATTTGACGTTGTTGTTGTTGTTGTTTATTTGATGTTGTTTTAGTTGTTGTTGTTTATTTGACGTTGTTGTTGTTATTTATTTGACATTGTTGTTGTTGTTATTGTTTATTTGACGTTGTTGTTGTTGTTGTTTATTTGACGTTGTTAATGTTGTTGACGTTGTTGTTGTTGTTGTTGTTTTTGTTATTTATTTGACGTTGTTGTTGTTGTTGTTTTTGTTGTTGTTATTGTTGTTGTTGTTGTTGTTGTTTATTTGACGTTGTTGTTGTTGTTTAATTGACGTTGTTGTTGTTGTTGTTGTTGTTGTTGTTGTTGTTTGTTTGACGTTGTTGTTGTTGTTGTTGTTTATTTGACATTGTTGTTGTTGTTGTTATTTATTTGACGTTGTTGTTGTTGTTGTTTATTTGACATTGTTGTTGTTGTTGTTGACGTTGTTGTTGTTGTTGTTTATTTGACGTTGTTGTTGTTGTTGTTTATTTGATGTTGTTTTAGTTGTTGTTGTTTATTTGATGTTGTTTTAGTTGTTGTTTTTTATTTGACGTTATTGTTGTTGTTGTTGTTGTTGTTTATTTGACGTTGTTATTGTTGTTGTTGTTTATTTGACGTAGTTGTTGTTATTGACGTTGTTGTTGATGTTGTTTATTTGACGTTTTTGTTGTTGTTGATGTTGTTGTTGTTGTTTTTTATTTGACGTTGTTGTTGTTATTTGACGTTGTTGTTGTTGTTTTTGTTGTTGTTGTTGTTTATTTGATGTTGTTTTAGTTGTTGTTGTTGTTGTTTATTTGACGTTGTTGTTGTTGTTTATTTGATGTTGTTTTAGTTGTTGTTGTTTATTTTACGTTGTTGTTGTTTTTTATTTAACGTTGTTGTTGTTGACATTGTTGTTGTTATTGTTTATTTGACGTAGTTGTTGTTATTGATGTTGTTGTTGTTGTTTATTTGACATTTTTGTTGTTGTTGATGTTGTTGTTTATTTGACGTAGTTGTTGTTATTGACGTTGTTGTTGTTGTTGTTTATTTGACGTTTTTGTTGTTGTTGTTGTTGTTATTATTTATTTGACGTTGTTATTGTTGTTGTTTATTTGACGTTGTTAATGTTGTTGACGTTGTTGTTGTTGTTTTTATTATTTATTTGACGTTGTTGTTGTTGACATTGTTGTTGTTTATTTGACGTTGTTGTTGTTGTTGTTGTTTATTTGACGTAGTTTTTGTTATTGACGTTGTTGTTGTTGTTGTTTATTTGACATTTTTGTTGTTGTTGATGTTGTTGTTGTTGTTTTTTATTTGACGTTGTGGTTGTTGTTGTTTATTTGAAGTTGTTGTTGTTGTTGTTGTTGTTGTTGTTATTGTTATTGTTGTTGTTTATTTGATGTTGTTGTTGTTGTTGTTTATTTGACGTTGTTGTTGTTGTTGTTTTTGTTGTTGTTATTGTTGGTGTTGTTGTTGTTGTTTATTTGACATTGTTGTTGTTGTTGTTTATTTGACGTTGTTGTTGTTGTTGTTGTTGTTGTTTATTTGACGTTGTTGTTGTTGTTGTTTATTTGACATTGTTGTTGTTGTTGTTGTTTATTTGACGTTGTTGTTGTTGTTTATTTGACGTTGTTGTTATTGTTTATTTGACATTGTTGTTATTGACGTTGTTGTTGTTGTTGTTTATTTGACGTTGTTGTTGTTGTTGTTATTGTTGTTGTTTATTTGATGTTGTTTTAGTTGTTGTTGTTTATTTGTGGTTGTTGTTGTTTTTGTTTGACGTTGTTGATGTTTTTTTTGTTATTTATTTGACGTTGTTGTTGTTGTTGTTATTGTTTATTTGACGTCGTTGTCGTTGTTGTTTATTTGACGTTGTTAATGTTGTTGACGTTGTTGTTGTTGTTTTTGTTATTTATTTGACGTTGTTGTTGTTGTTGTTGTTTTTGCTGTTGTTATTGTTGTTGTTGTTGTTTATTTGACGTTGTTGTTGTTGTTGTTGTTGTTCATTTGACATTGTTGTTGTTGTTGTTGTTGTTTATTTGACATTGTTGTTGTTGTTTATTTGACGTTGTTAATGTTGTTGACGTTGTTGTTGCTATTGTTTATTTCACGTTGTTGTTGTTGTTGTTTATTTGACGTTATTGTTGTTGTTGTTATTTATTTGACGTTGTTATTGTTGTTGTTGTTGTTGTTGATATGACGTTGTTGTTGTTGACGATGTTGTTATTATTGTTTATTTAACGTTGTTGTTGTTTATTTGACGTTGTTAATGTTGTTGACGTTGTTGTTTTTGTTGTTTATTTAACATTGTTACTGTTGTTGTTGTTGTTATTGTTGTTGTTATTGTTGTTGTTGTTGTTGTTGTTTATATGACGTTGTTGTTGTTGTTGACGTTGTTGTTGTTGTTATTGTTTATTTAACGTTGTTGTTGTTGTTGTTTATTTGACGTTGTTAATGTTGTTGACGTTGTTGTTGTTGTTTTTGTTGTTTATTTGACGTTGTTACTATTGTTGTTGTTGTTATTGTTGTTGTTGTGGTTGTTGTTTATTTGATGTTGTTGTTGTTGTTATTTATTTGGCGTTGTTGTTGTTGTTGTTGTTTATTTGAGATTGTTATTGTTGTTGTTGTTTATTTGACGTTGTTGTTGTTGTGTATTTGACGTTGTTGTTGTTGTTTATTTGACGTTGTTGTTGTTGTTGTTGTTTATTTGATGTTGTTTTAGTTGTTGTTGTTTATTTGACGTTGTTGTTGTTATTTATTTGACATTGTTGTTGTTGTTATTGTTTATTTGACGTCGTTGTTGTTGTTGTTGTTTATTTGACGTTGTTAATGTTGTTGACGTTGTTGTTGTTGTTGTTGTTTTTGTTATTTATTTGACGTTGTTGTTGTTGTTGTTTTTGTTGTTGTTATTGTTGTTGTTGTTGTTGTTTATTTGCCGTTGTTGTTTTTGTTATTTATTTGACGTTGTTGTTGTTGTTGTTTTTGTTGTTGTTATTGTTGTTGTTGTTGTTGTTTATTTGACGTTGTTGTTATTGTTGTTTAATTGACGTTGTTGTTGTTGTTTTTGTTGTTGTTTGTTTGACGTTGTTGTTGTTGTTGTTGTTGTTTATTTGACATTGTTGTTGTTGTTGTTTATTTGACGTTGTTGTTGTTGTTTATTTGACATTGTTGTTGTTGTTGTTGACGTTGTTGTTGTTGTTGTTTATTTGACGTTGTTGTTGTTGTTGTTTATTTGATGTTGTTTTAGTTGTTGTTGTTTATTTGATGTTGTTTTAGTTGTTGTTTTTTATTTGACGTTATTGTTGTTGTTGTTGTTGTTGTTGTTGTTGTTTATTTGACGTTGTTATTGTTGTTGTTGTTTATTTGACGTAGTTGTTGTTATTGACGTTGTTGTTGATGTTGTTTATTTGACGTTTTTGTTGTTGTTGTTGATGTTGTTGTTGTTGTTTTTTATTTGACGTTGTTGTTGTTATTTGACGTTGTTGTTGTTGTTTTTGTTGTTGTTGTTGTTTATTTGATGTTGTTTTAGTTGTTGTTGTTGTTGTTTATTTGACGTTGTTGTTGTTGTTTATTTGATGTTGTTTTAGTTGTTGTTGTTTATTTTACGTTGTTGTTGTTTTTTATTTAACGTTGTTGTTGTTGACATTGTTGTTGTTATTGTTTATTTGACGTAGTTGTTGTTATTGATGTTGTTGTTGTTGTTTATTTGACATTTTTGTTGTTGTTGATGTTGTTGTTGTTGTTTTTTATTTGACGTTGTTGTGGTTGTTGTTGTTGTTTATTTGACGTTGTTGTTGTTGTTGTTTATTTGACGTTGTTGTTGTTGTTGTTTATTTGGCATTGTTGTTGTTGTTGTTGTTATTGTTTATTTAACGTTATTGTTGTTGTTGTTGTTTATTTGACATTGTTAATGTTATTGACGTTGTTGTTGTTGTTTTTGTTATTTATTTGACGTTGTTGTTGTTGTTGTTGTTGTTGTTTTTGTTGTTGTTATTGTTGGTGTGTTTGTTGTTTATTTGACGTTGTTGTTGTTGTTGTTGTTGTTTATTTGACGTTGTTGTTGTTGTTGTTGTTGTTTATTTGACATTGTTGTTGTTGTTGTTGTTTATTTGATGTTGTTGTTGTTTATTTGACATTGTTGTTGTTGTTGTTGTTGACGTTGTTGTTGTTGTTGTTGTTTATTTGACGTTGTTGTTGTTGTTGTTGTTGTTTATTTGATGTTGTTTTAGTTGTTGTTGTTTATTTTACGTTGTTGTTGTTTTTTATTTGACGTTGTTGTTGTTGACATTGTTGTTGTTGTTGTTTATTTGACGTTGTTGTTGTTGTTTATTTAACGTAGTTGTTGTTATTGACGTTGTTGTTGTTGTTTATTTGACGTTTTTGTTGTTGTTGTTGTTGTTATTATTTATTTGACGTTGTTATTGTTGTTGTTTATTTGACGTTGTTAATGTTGTTGACGTTGTTGTTGTTGTTTTTATTATTTATTTGACGTTGTTGTTGTTGACATTGTTGTTGTTTATTTGACGTAGTTTTTGTTATTGATGTTGTTGTTGTTGTTGTTGTTTATTTGACATTTTTGTTGTTGTTGATGTTGTTGTTGTTGTTTTTTATTTGACGTTGTTGTTGTTGTTGTTTATTTGAAGTTGTTGTTGTTGTTATTGTTATTGTTGTTGTTTATTTGATGTTGTTGTTGTTGTTGTTTATTTGACGTTGTTGTTGTTGTTTATTTGATGTTGTTGTTGTTGTTGTTTATTTGACGTTGTTGTTGTTATTTATTTGACGTTGTTGTTGTTGTTGTTATTGTTTATTTGACGTTGTTGTTGTTGTTATTGTTTATTTGACGTTGGTAATGTTGTTGACGTTGTTGTTGTTGTTTTTGTTATTTATTTGACGTTGTTGTTGTTGTTGTTTTTGTTGTTGTTATTGTTGGTGTTGTTGTTGTTGTTTTTGTTGTTGTTATTGTTGGTGTTGTTGTTGTTTATTTGACGTTGTTGTTATTGTTGTTTGTATGACGTTGTTGTTGTTGTTGTTGTTGTTTATTTGACGTTGTTGTTGTTGTTGTTGTTTATTTGACGTTGTTGTTGTTGTTTATTTGACATTGTTGTTGTTGTGTTGACGTTGTTGTTGTTGTTGTTTATTTGACGTTGTTGTTGTTGTTTATTTGATGTTGTTTTAGTTGTTGTTGTTTATTTGTCGTTGTTGTTGTTGTTGTTGTTGTTTATTTGATGTTGTTTTAGTTGTTGTTGTTGTTGTTTTTTATTTGACGTTGTTGTTTTTGACATTGTTGTTGTTGTTGTTTATTTGACGTTGTTATTGTTGTTTATTTGACGTATTTGTTGTTATTGACGTTGTTGTTGTTGTTGTTGTAGTTTATTTGACGTTTTTGTTGTTGTTGATGTTGTTGTTTTTTATTTGATGTTATTGTTGTTGTTGTTTATTTGACGTTGTTGTTGTTGTTATTGTTGTTGTTGTTGTTTATTTGACATTGTTGTTGTTGTTGTTGTTGTTTATTTGACGTTGTTGTTATTGTTTATTTGACGTTGTTGTTGTTGTTGTTTATTTGACGTTGTTGTTGTTGTTATTTATTTGACGTTGTTGTTGTTGTTATTGTTTATTTGACGTCGTTGTTGTTGTTGTTTATTTGACGTTGTTAATGTTGTTGACGTTGTTGTTGTTGTTTTTGTTATTTATTTGACGTTGTTGTTGTTGTTGTTGTTTTTGTTGTTGTTATTGTTGTTGTTGTTGTTTATTGGACGTTGTTGTTGTTGTTGTTTATTTGACATTGTTGTTGTTGTTTATTTGACGTTGTTAATGTTGTTGACGTTGTTGTTGCTATTGTATTATTTCACGTTGTTGTTGTTGTTGTTGTTATTGTTGTTGTTGTTGTTGTTTATTTGACGTTATTGTTGTTGTTGTTGTTTATTTGACGTTGTTATTGTTGTTGTTGTTGTTGTTGTTTATATGACTTTGTTGTTGTTGTTGACGATGTTGTTATTATTGTTTATTTAACGTTGTTGTTGTTGTTGTTGTTTATTTGACGTTGTTAATGTTGTTGACTTTGTTGTTGTTGTTTTTGTTGTTTATTTAGCGTTGTTGTTGTTGTTGTTTTTTTTTTGTTGTTGTTATTGTTGTTGTTGTTGTTTATTTGAAGTTGTTGTTGTTGTTATTTATTTGACGTTGTTGTTGTTGTTGTTGTTTCTTTGAGATTGTTGTTGTTGTTGTTGTTTATTTGACGTTGTTGTTGTTGTTGTTTATTTGATGTTGTTTTAGTTGTTGTTGTTTATTTGACGTTGTTGTTGTTATTTATTTGACGTTGTTGTTGTTGTTATTGTTTATTTGACGTTGTTGTTGTTGTTGTTGTTTATTTGACGTTGTTAATGTTGTTGACGTTGTTGTTGTTGTTGTTGTTTTTGTTATTTATTTGACGTTGTTGTTGTTGTTATTTTTTGTTGTTGTTATTGTTGGTGTTGTTGTTGTTTATTTGACGTTGTTGTTGTTGTTTATTTGACATTGTTGTTGTTGTTGTTTATTTGACATTGTTATTGTTGTTGTTTATTTGACGTTGTTGTTGTTGTTTATTTGACATTGTAGTTGTTGTTGTTGACGTTGTTGGTGTTGTTATTGTTTATTTGACGTTGTTGTTGTTGTTGTTTATTTGATGTTGTTTTAGTTATTGTTGTTTATTTGACGTTGTTGTTGTTTTTTATTTGTCGTTATTGTTGTTGACATTGTTGTTGTTGTTGTTGTTTATTTGACGTTTTTGTTGTTGTTGTTGTTTATTGACGTTGTTGTTGTTGTTGTTGTTGTTTATTTGACGTTGTTGTTGTTATTTGACGTTGTTGTTGTTGTTGTTGTTTATTTGATGTTGTTTTAGTTGTTGTTGTTGTTGTTGTTTATTTGGTGTTGTTTTAGTTGTTGTTGTTGTTTATTTGACGTTGTTGTTGTTGTTTATTTGATGTTGTTTTAGTTGTTGTTGTTTATTTGACGTTGTTGTTGTTTTTTATTTAACGTTGTTGTTGTTGACATTGATTTTGTTGTTGTTGTTGTTGTTTATTTGACATTTTTGTTGTTGTTGATGTTGGTGTTGTTGTTTTTTATTTGACGTTGTTGTTGTTGTTGTTTATTTGACGTTGTTGTTGTTGTTATTGTTATTGTTGTTGTTTATTTGACGTTGTTGTTGTTGTTGTTTATTTGACGTTGTTGTTGTTGTTGTTTATTTGACGTTGTTGTTGTTATTTATTTAACATTGTTGTTGTTGTTATTGTTTATTTAACGTTGTTGTTGTTGTTGTTGTTTATTTGACGTTGTTAATGTGGTTGACGTTGTTGTTTTTGTTATTTATTTGACGTTGTTGTTGTTGTTGTTGTTTTTGTTGTTGTTATTATTGGTGTTGTTGTTGTTTATTTGACGTTGTTGTTGTTGTTGTTTATTTGACGTTGTTGTTGTTGTTGTTTATTTGACGTTGTTGTTGTTGTTGTTTATTTGACGTTGTTGTTGTTGTTGTTGTTGTTGTTTTTTATTTGACGTTGTTGTTGTTGTTGTTGTTTATTTGACATTGTTGTTGTTGTTGTTGTTGTTTATTTGACGTTGTTGTTATTGTTTATTTGACGTTGTTGTTGTTGTTGTTTATTTGACGTTGTTGTTGTTGTTATTTATTTGACGTTGTTGTTGTTGTTATTGTTTATTTGACGTCGTTGTTGTTGTTGTTGTTTATTTGACGTTGTTAATGTTGTTGACGTTGTTGTTGTTGTTTTTGTTATTTATTTGACGTTGTTGTTGTTGTTGTTGTTTTTGTTGTTGTTATTGTTGTTGTTGTTGTTTATTGGACGTTGTTGTTGTTGTTGTTTATTTGACATTGTTGTTGTTGTTTATTTGACGTTGTTAATGTTGTTGACGTTGTTGTTGCTATTGTTTATTTCACGTTGTTGTTGTTGTTGTTATTGTTGTTGTTGTTGTTGTTGTTTATTTAACGTTATTGTTGTTGTTGTTGTTGTTTATTTGACGTTGTTATTGTTGTTGTTGTTGTTGTTGTTCTTTATATGACGTTGTTGTTGTTGTTGACGATGTTGTTATTATTGTTTATTTAATGTTGTTGTTGTTTTTGTTGTTTATTTAGCGTTGTTGTTGTTGTTGTTGTTTTTTTTGTTGTTGTTGTTATTGTTGTTGTTGTTGTTTATTTGATGTTGTTGTTGTTGTTATTTATTTGACGTTGTTGTTGTTGTTGTTTCTTTGAGATTGTTGTTGTTGTTGTTGTTTATTTGACGTTGTTGTTGTTGTTGTTTATTTGATGTTGTTTTAGTTGTTGTTGTTTATTTGACGTTGTTGTTGTTATTTATTTGACGTTGTTGTTGTTGTTATTGTTTATTTGACGTTGTTGTTGTTGTTGTTGTTTATTTGACGTTGTTAATGTTGTTGACGTTGTTGTTGTTGTTGTTGTTGTTGTTTTTGTTATTTATTTGACGTTGTTGTTGTTGTTATTTTTTGTTGTTGTTATTGTTGGTGTTGTTGTTGTTTATTTGACGTTGTTGTTGTTGTTGTTTATTTGACATTGTTGTTGTTGTTGTTTATTTGACATTGTTATTGTTGTTGTTTATTTGACGTTGTTGTTGTTGTTTATTTGACATTGTAGTTGTTGTTGTTGACGTTGTTGGTGTTGTTGTTGTTTATTTGACGTTGTTGTTGTTGTTGTTTATTTGATGTTGTTTTAGTTATTGTTGTTTATTTGACGTTGTTGTTGTTTTTTATTTGTCGTTATTGTTGTTGACATTGTTGTTGTTGTTGTTTATTTGACGTTTTTGTTGTTGTTGTTCTTTATTGACGTTATTGTTGTTGTTGTTGTTGTTGTTTATTTGACGTTGTTGTTGTTGTTGTTGTTGTTTATTTGATGTTGTTTTAGTTGTTGTTGTTGTTGTTTATTTGGTGTTGTTTTAGTTGTTGTTGTTGTTGTTTATTTGATGTTGTTTTAGTTGTTGTTGTTTATTTGACGTTGTTGTTGTTTTTTATTTAACGTTGTTGTTGTTGACATTGATTTTGTTGTTGTTGTTGTTGTTTATTTGACATTTTTGTTGTTGTTGATGTTGGTGTTGTTGTTTTTTATTTGACGTTGTTGTTGTTGTTGTTTATTTGACGTTGTTGTTGTTGTTATTGTTATTGTTGTTGTTTATTTGACGTTGTTGTTGTTGTTTATTTGACGTTGTTGTTGTTGTTGTTTATTTGACGTTGTTGTTGTTATTTATTTAACGTTGTTGTTGTTGTTGTTTATTTGACGTTGTTAATGTGGTTGACGTTGTTGTTTTTGTTATTTATTTGACGTTGTTGTTGTTGTTGTTGTTGTTTTTGTTGTTGTTATTGTTGGTGTTGTTGTTGTTTATTTGACGTTGTTGTTGTTGTTGTTTATTTGACGTTGTTGTTGTTGTTGTTTATTTAACGTTGTTGTTGTTGTTGTTGTTGTTTTTTATTTGACGTTGTTGTTGTTGTTGTTGTTTATTTGACATTGTTGTTGTTGTTATTGACGTTGTTGTTGTTGTTGTTTATTTGACGTTGTTGTTGTTGTTGTTTATTTGATGTTGTTTTAGTTGTTGTTGTTTATTTGACGTTGTTGTTGTTGTTGTTTATTTGATGTTGTTTTAGTTGTTGTTGTTTATTTGATGTTGTTGTTGTTTTTTAGTTGACGTTGTTGTTGTTGACAATGTTGTTGTTGTTGTTGTTTATTTGACGTTGTTGTTGTTGTTTATTTAACGTAGTTGTTGTTATTGACGTTGTTGTTGTTTATTTGACGTTGTTGTTGTTGTTGTTGTTGTTTATTTGACATTGTTATTGTTGTTGTTTATTTGACGTTGTTGTTGTTTATTTGACATTGTTGTTGTTGTTGTTGACGTTGTTGTTGTTGTTGTTTATTTGACGTTGTTGTTGTTGTTGTTGTTTATTTGATGTTGTTTTAGTTATTGTTGTTTATTTGACGTTGTTGTTGTTTTTTATATGACGTTATTGTTGTTGACATTGTTGTTGTTGTTGTTGTTTATTTGACGTTTTTGTTGTTGTTGTTGTTTATTGACGTTGTTGTTGTTGTTGTTTATTTGACGTTGTTGTTGTTATTTGACGTTGTTGTTGTTGTTGTTTATTTGATGTTGTTTTAGTTGTTGTTGTTGTTGTTATTTGACGTTGTTGTTGTTGTTGTTTATTTGGTGTTGTTTTAGTTGTTGTTGTTGTTTATTTGACGTTGTTGTTGTTGTTTATTTGATGTTGTTTTAGTTGTTGTTGTTTATTTGACGTTGTTGTTGTTTTTTATTTAACGTTGTTGTTGTTGACATTGATGTTGTTGTTGTTTATTTGACATTTTTGTTGTTGTTGATGTTGTTGTTGTTGTTTTTTATTTGACGTTGTTGTTGTTGTTGTTTATTTGACGTTGTTGTTGTTGTTATTGTTATTGTTGTTGTTTATTTGACGTTGTTGTTGTTGTTTATTTGACGTTGTTGTTGTTGTTGTTGTTTATTTGACGTTGTTGTTGTTATTTATTTAACATTGTTGTTGTTGTTATTGTTTATTTAACGTTGTTGTTGTTGTTGTTGTTGTTGTTTATTTGACGTTGTTAATGTGGTTGACGTTGTTGTTTTTGTTATTTATTTGACGTTGTTGTTGTTGTTGTTGTTGTTTTTGTTGTTGTTATTGTTGGTGTTGTTGTTGTTTATTTGACGTTGTTGTTGTTGTTGTTTATTTGACGTTGTTGTTGTTGTTGTTTATTTGACGTTGTTGTTATTGTTGTTGTTGTTTATTTGACGTTGTTGTTGTTTTTGTTTATTTGACATTGTTGTTGTTGTTGTTATTGACGTTGTTGTTGTTGTTGTTGTTTATTTGACGTTGTTGTTGCTGTTGTTTATTTGATGTTGTTTTAGTTGTTGTTGTTTATTTGACGTTGTTGTTGTTGTTGTTTATTTGATGTTGTTTTAGTTGTTGTTGTTTATTTGATGTTGTTGTTGTTTTTTAGTTGACGTTGTTGTTAGTGACAATGTTGTTGTTGTTGTTTATTTGACGTTGTTGTTGTTGTTTATTTGACGTAGTTGTTGTTATTGACGTTGTTGTTGTTTATTTGACGTTTTTGTTGTAGTTGATGTTGTTGTTGTTGTTGTTTTTTATTTGATGTTGTTGTCGTTGTTGTTTATTTGACGTTGTTGTTGTTGTTATTGTTGTTGTTGTTGTTTATTTGAAGTAATTGTTGTTGTTGTTTATTTAACGTTGTTGTTGTTGTTGTTGTTTATTTGATGTTGTTTTAGTTGTTGTTGTTGTTGTTTATTTGACGTTGTTGTTGTTGTTTATTTGATGTTGTTTTAGTTGTTGTTGTTTATTTGACGTTGTTGTTGTTGTTGTTGACATTATTGTTGTTGTTTATTTGACGTTGTTGTTGTTGTTTATTTGACGTAGTTGTTGTTATTGATGTTGTTGTTGTTGTTGTTTATTTGACACTTTTGTTGTTGTTGATGTTGTTGTTGTTGTTTTTTATTTGACGTTGTTGTTGTTGTTGTTTATTTGACCTTGTTGTTGTTGTTATTGTTATTGTTGTTGTTTATTTGACTTTGTTGTTGTTGTTGTTTATTTGACGTTGTTGTTGTTGTTGTTTATTTGACGTTGTTGTTGTTATTTATTTGATGTTGTTGTTGTTGTTGTTGTTGTTGTTGTTGTTGTTGTTGTTGTTATTGTTTATTTGACGTTGTTGTTGTTGTTGTTGTTGTTTACTTGACGTTGTTAATGTTGTTGACGTTGTTGTTGTTGTTTTTGTTATTTATTTGACATTGTTGTTGTTGTTTTTGTTGTTGTTATTGTTGGTGGTGTTGTTGTTTATTTGACGTTATTGTTGTTGTTGTTGTTGTTTTTGTTGTTGTTATTGTTGCTGGTGTTGTTGTTTATTTGACGTTGTTGTTGTTGTTTATTTGACGTTGTTAATGTTATTGACGTTGTTGTTGCTGTTGTTTATCTCACGTTGTTGTTGTTGTTATTGTTGTTGTTGTTGTTTATTTGACGTTCTTGTTGTTGTTGTTGTTTATTTGACGTTGTTATTGTTGTTGTTGTTGTTTATATGACGTTGTTGTTGTTGTTGACGTTGTTGTTGACATTTATGTTGTTTATTTGACGTTGTTGTTGTTGTTGTTTATTTGACGTAGTTTTTGTTATTGACGTTGTTGTTGTTGTTGTTTATTTGACATTTTTGTTGTTGTTTTTTATTTGACGTTGTTGTTGTTGTTGTTTATTTGAAGTTGTTGTTGTTGTTTATTTGACGTTGTTGTTGTTGTTGTTTATTTGACGTATTTGTTGTTGTTTATTTGATGTTGTTGTTGTTGTTGTTTATTTGACGTTGTTGTTGTTATTTATTTGACGTTGTTGTTGTTGTTATTGTTTATTTGACGTTGTTATTGTTGTTGATTATTTGACGTTGTTAATGTTGTTGACGTTGTTGTTGTTGTTTTTGTTATTTATTTGACGTTGTTGTTGTTGTTGATTTTTGTTGTTGTTATTGTTGGTGTTGTTGTTGTTTATTTGACGTTGTTGTTGCTGTTGTTTATTTGACGTTGTTGTTGTTGTTGTTGTTTATTTGACGTTGTTGTTGTTGTTGTTGTTTATTTGGCGTTGTTGTTGTTGTTTATTTGACATTGTTATTGTTGTTGTTTATTTGACGTTGTTGTTGTTATTTATTTGACGTTGTTGTTGTTGTTATTGTTTATTTGACGTTGTTGTTGTTGTTGTTTATTTGACGTTGTTAATGTTGTTGACGTTGTTGTTGTTGTTTTTGTTATTTATTTGACGTTGTTGTTGTTGTTGTTTTTGTTGTTGTTATTGTTGGTGTTGTTGTTGTTTATTTGACGTTGTTGTTGCTGTTATTTATTTGACGTTGTTGTTGTTGTTGTTTATTTGACGTTGTTGTTGTTGTTGTTTATTTGACGTTTTTGTTGTTGTTGGTGTTTATTTGACATTGTTATTGTTGTTGTTTATTTGACGTTGTTGTTGTTGTTTATTTGACATTGTTGTTGTTGTTGTTGTTTATTTGACGTTGTTGTTGTTGTTGTTGTTTTTTATTTGATGTTGTTTTAGTTGTTGTTGTTTATTTGACGTTGTTGTTGTTTTTTATTTGACGTTATTGTTGTTGACATTGTTGTTGTTGTTGTTGTTTATTTGACGTTTTTGTTGTTGTTGTTGTTTATTGACGTTGTTGTTGTTGTTTATTTGATGTTGTTGTTGTTATTTGACGTTGTTGTTGTTGTTGTTGTTGTTTATTTGATGTTGTTTTAGTTGTTGTTGTTGTTATTTGACGTTGTTGTTGTTGTTTATTTGGTGTTGTTTTAGTTGTTGTTGTTGTTTATTTGACGTTGTTGTTGTTGTTTATTTGATGTTGTTTTAGTTGTTGTTGTTTATTTGACGTTGTTGTTGTTTTTTATTTAACGTTGTTGTTGTTGACATTGATGTTGTTGTTGTTTATTTGACATTTTTGTTGTTGTTGATGTTGTTGTTGTTGTTTTTTATTTGACGTTGTTGTTGTTGTTGTTGTTTATTTGACGTTGTTGTTGTTGTTATTGTTATTGTTGTTGTTTATTTGACGTTGTTATTGTTGTTTATTTGACGTTGTTGTTGTTGTTGTTTATTTGACGTTGTTGTTGTTATTTATTTAACATTGTTGTTGTTGTTATTGTTTATTTAACGTTCTTGTTGTTGTTGTTGTTTATTTGACGTTGTTAATGTGGTTGACGTTGTTGTTTTTGTTATTTATTTGACGTTGTTGTTGTTGTTGTTTTTGTTGTTGTTATTGTTGGTGTTGTTGTTGTTTATTTGACGTTGTTGTTGTTGTTGTTTATTTGACGTTGTTGTTGTTGTTGTTTATTTAACGTTGTTGTTGTTGTTGTTGTTTTTTATTTGACGTTGTTGTTGTTGTTGTTGTTGTTTATTTAACATTGTTGTTGTTGTTATTGACGTTGTTGTTGTTGTTGTTTATTTGATGTTGTTTTAGTTGTTGTTGTTTATTTGACGTTGTTGTTGTTGTTGTTTATTTGATGTTGTTTTAGTTGTTGTTGTTTATTTGATGTTGTTGTTGTTTTTTAGTTGACGTTGTTGTTGTTGACAATGTTGTTGTTGTTGTTTATTTGACGTTGTTGTTGTTGTTTATTTGACGTAGTTGTTGTTATTGACGTTGTTGTTGTTTATTTGACGTTGTTGTTGTTGTTGTTGTTTATTTGACATTGTTATTGTTGTTGTTTATTTGACGTTGTTGTTGTTTATTTGACATTGTTGTTGTTGTTGTTGACGTTGTTGTTGTTGTTGTTTATTTGACGTTGTTGCTGTTGTTGTTGTTTATTTGATGTTGTTTTAGTTATTGTTGTTTATTTGACGTTGTTGTTGTTTTTTATTTGACGTTATTGTTGTTGACATTGTTGTTGTTGTTGTTGTTTATTTGACGTTTTTGTTGTTGTTGTTGTTTATTGACGTTGTTGTTGTTGTTGTTTATTTGACGTTGTTGTTGTTATTTGACGTTGTTGTTGTTGTTGTTTATTTGATGTTGTTTTAGTTGTTGTTGTTGTTATTGTTATTTGACGTTGTTGTTGTTGTTTATTTGGTGTTGTTTTAGTTGTTGTTGTTGTTTATTTGACGTTGTTGTTGTTGTTTATTTGATGTTGTTTTAGTTGTTGTTGTTTATTTGACGTTGTTGTTGTTTTTTATTTAACGTTGTTGTTGTTGACATTGATGTTGTTGTTGTTTATTTGACATTTTTGTTGTTTTTGATGTTGTTGTTGTTGTTTTTTATTTGACGTTGTTGTTGTTGTTGTTTATTTGACGTTGTTGTTGTTGTTATTGTTATTGTTGTTGTTTATTTGACGTTGTTGTTGTTGTTTATTTGACGTTGTTGTTGTTGTTGTTGTTTATTTGACGTTGTTGTTGTTATTTATTTAACATTGTTGTTGTTGTTATTGTTTATTGAACGTTGTTGTTGTTGTTGTTGTTGTTTATTTGACGTTGTTAATGTGGTTGACGTTGTTGTTTTTGTTATTTATTTGACGTTGTTGTTGTTGTTGTTGTTGTTGTTTTTGTTGTTGTTATTGTTGGTGTTGTTGTTGTTTATTTGACGTTGTTGTTGTTGTTGTTTATTTGACGTTGTTGTTGTTGTTGTTTATTTGACGTTGTTGTTATTGTTGTTGTTGTTTATTTGACGTTGTTGTTGTTGTTGTTTATTTGACATTGTTGTTGTTGTTATTGACGTTGTTGTTGTTGTTGTTTATTTGACGTTGTTGTTGCTGTTGTTTATTTGATGTTGTTTTAGTTGTTGTTTATTTGACGTTGTTGTTGTTGTTGTTTATTTGATGTTGTTTTAGTTGTGGTTGTTTATTTGATGTTGTTGTTGTTTTTTAGTTGACGTTGTTGTTGTTGACAATGTTGTTGTTGTTGTTTATTTGACGTTGTTGTTGTTGTTTATTTGACGTAGTTGTTGTTATTGACGTTGTTGTTGTTTATTTGACGTTTTTGTTGTAGTTGATGTTGTTGTTGTTGTTGTTTTTTATTTGATGTTGTTGTCGTTGTTGTTTATTTGACGTTGTTGTTGTTGTTATTGTTGTTGTTGTTGTTTATTTGAAGTAATTGTTGTTGTTGTTTATTTAACGTTGTTGTTGTTGTTTATTTGATGTTGTTTTAGTTGTTGTTGTTGTTGTTTATTTGACGTTGTTGTTGTTGTTTATTTGATGTTGTTTTAGTTGTTGTTGTTTATTTGACGTTGTTGTTGTTGTTGTTGACATTATTGTTGTTGTTTATTTGACGTTGTTGTTGTTGTTGTTTATTTGACGTAGTTGTTGTTATTGATGTTGTTGTTGTTGTTGTTTATTTGACACTTTTGTTGTTGTTGATGTTGTTGTTGTTGTTTTTTATTTGACGTTGTTGTTGTTGTTGTTTATTTGACCTTGTTGTTGTTGTTATTGTTATTGTTGTTGTTTATTTGACTTTGTTGTTGTTGTTGTTTATTTGACGTTGTTGTTGTTGTTGTTTATTTGACGTTGTTGTTGTTATTTATTTGATGTTGTTGTTGTTGTTGTTGTTGTTGTTGTTGTTGTTGTTGTTATTGTTTATTTGACGTTGTTGTTGTTGTTGTTGTTTACTTGACGTTGTTAATGTTGTTGACGTTGTTGTTGTTGTTTTTGTTATTTATTTGACATTGTTGTTGTTGTTTTTGTTGTTGTTATTGTTGGTGGTGTTGTTGTTTATTTGACGTTATTGTTGTTGTTGTTGTTGTTTTTGTTGTTGTTATTGTTGCTGGTGTTGTTGTTTATTTGACGTTGTTGTTGTTGTTTATTTGACGTTGTTAATGTTATTGACGTTGTTGTTGCTGTTGTTTATCTCACGTTGTTGTTGTTGTTATTGTTGTTGTTGTTGTTTATTTGACGTTCTTGTTGTTGTTGTTGTTTATTTGACGTTGTTATTGTTGTTGTTGTTGTTTATATGACGTTGTTGTTGTTGTTGACGTTGTTGTTGACATTTATGTTGTTTATTTGACGTTGTTGTTGTTGTTGTTTATTTGACGTAGTTTTTGTTATTGACGTTGTTGTTGTTGTTGTTTATTTGACATTTTTGTTGTTGTTGTTGTTGTTTTTTATTTGACGTTGTTGTTGTTGTTGTTTATTTGAAGTTGTTGTTGTTGTTATTGTTATTGTTGTTGTTTATTTGACGTTGTTGTTGTTGTTGTTTATTTGACGTATTTGTTGTTGTTTATTTGATGTTGTTGTTGTTGTTGTTTATTTGACGTTGTTGTTGTTATTTATTTGACGTTGTTGTTGTTGTTATTGTTTATTTGACGTTGTTATTGTTGTTGATTATTTGACGTTGTTAATGTTGTTGACGTTGTTGTTGTTGTTTTTGTTATTTATTTGACGTTGTTGTTGTTGTTGATTTTTGTTGTTGTTATTGTTGGTGTTGTTGTTGTTTATTTGACGTTGTTGTTGCTGTTGTTTATTTGACGTTGTTGTTGTTGTTGTTGTTTATTTGACGTTGTTGTTGTTGTTGTTGTTTATTTGGCGTTGTTGTTGTTGTTGTTTATTTGACATTGTTATTGTTGTTGTTTATTTGACGTTGTTGTTGTTATTTATTTGACGTTGTTGTTGTTGTTATTGTTTATTTGACGTTGTTGTTGTTGTTGTTTATTTGACGTTGTTAATGTTGTTGACGTTGTTGTTGTTGTTTTTGTTATTTATTTGACGTTGTTGTTGTTGTTGTTTTTGTTGTTGTTATTGTTGGTGTTGTTGTTGTTTATTTGACGTTGTTGTTGCTGTTATTTATTTGACGTTGTTGTTGTTGTTGTTGTTTATTTGACGTTGTTGTTGTTGTTGTTTATTTGACGTTTTTGTTGTTGTTGGTGTTTATTTGACATTGTTATTGTTGTTGTTTATTTGACGTTGTTGTTGTTGTTTATTTGACATTGTTGTTGTTGTTGTTGTTTATTTGACGTTGTTGTTGTTGTTGTTGTTTTTTATTTGATGTTGTTTTAGTTGTTGTTGTTTATTTGACGTTGTTGTTGTTTTTTATTTGACGTTATTGTTGTTGACATTGTTGTTGTTGTTGTTGTTTATTTGACGTTTTTGTTGTTGTTGTTGTTTATTGACGTTGTTGTTGTTGTTGTTTATTTGATGTTGTTGTTGTTATTTGACGTTGTTGTTGTTGTTGTTGTTGTTTATTTGATGTTGTTTTAGTTGTTGTTGTTGTTATTTGACGTTGTTGTTGTTGTTTATTTGGTGTTGTTTTAGTTGTTGTTGTTGTTTATTTGACGTTGTTGTTGTTGTTGTTTATTTGATGTTGTTTTAGTTGTTGTTGTTTATTTGACGTTGTTGTTGTTTTTTATTTAACGTTGTTGTTGTTGACATTGATGTTGTTGTTGTTTATTTGACATTTTTGTTGTTGTTGATGTTGTTGTTGTTGTTTTTTATTTGACGTTGTTGTTGTTGTTGTTGTTTATTTGACGTTGTTGTTGTTGTTATTGTTATTGTTGTTGTTTATTTGACGTTGTTATTGTTGTTTATTTGACGTTGTTGTTGTTGTTGTTTATTTGACGTTGTTGTTGTTATTTATTTAACATTGTTGTTGTTGTTATTGTTTATTTAACGTTCTTGTTGTTGTTGTTGTTTATTTGACGTTGTTAATGTGGTTGACGTTGTTGTTTTTGTTATTTATTTGACGTTGTTGTTGTTGTTGTTTTTGTTGTTGTTATTGTTGGTGTTGTTGTTGTTTATTTGACGTTGTTGTTGTTGTTGTTTATTTGACGTTGTTGTTGTTGTTGTTTATTTAACGTTGTTGTTGTTGTTGTTGTTTTTTATTTGACGTTGTTGTTGTTGTTGTTGTTGTTTATTTAACATTGTTGTTGTTGTTATTGACGTTGTTGTTGTTGTTGTTTATTTGATGTTGTTTTAGTTGTTGTTGTTTTAGTTGTTGTTGTTTATTTGACGTTGTTGTTGTTGTTGATGTTGTTGTTGTTGTTTTTTATTTGACGTTGTTGTTGTTGTTGTTTATTTGAAGTTGTTGTTGTTGTTATTGTTATTGTTGTTGTTTATTTGATGTTGTTGTTGTTGTTGTTTATTTGACGTTGTTGTTGTTGTTTATTTGATGTTGTTGTTGTTGTTGTTTATTTGACGTTGTTGTTGTTATTTATTTGACGTTGTTGTTGTTGTTGTTATTGTTTATATGACGTTGTTGTTGTTGTTATTGTTTATTTGACGTTGGTAATGTTGTTGACGTTGTTGTTGTTGTTTTTGTTATTTATTTGACGTTGTTGTTGTTGTTGTTTTTGTTGTTGTTATTGTTGGTGTTGTTGTTGTTGTTTTTGTTGTTGTTATTGTTGGTGTTGTTGTTGTTTATTTGACGTTGTTGTTATTGTTGTTTGTATGACGTTGTTGTTGTTGTTGTTGTTTATTTGACGTTGTTGTTGTTGTTGTTGTTTATTTGACGTTGTTGTTGTTGTTTATTTGACATTGTTGTTGTTGTGTTGACGTTGTTGTTGTTGTTGTTTATTTGACGTTGTTGTTGTTGTTTATTTGATGTTGTTTTAGTTGTTGTTGTTTATTTGTCGTTGTTGTTGTTGTTGTTGTTGTTTATTTGATGTTGTTTTAGTTGTTGTTGTTGTTGTTTTTTATTTGACGTTGTTGTTTTTGACATTGTTGTTGTTGTTGTTTATTTGACGTTGTTATTGTTGTTTATTTGACGTATTTGTTGTTATTGACGTTGTTGTTGTTGTTGTTGTAGTTTATTTGACGTTTTTGTTGTTGTTGATGTTGTTGTTTTTTATTTGATGTTATTGTTGTTGTTGTTTATTTGACGTTGTTGTTGTTGTTATTGTTGTTGTTGTTGTTTATTTGACATTGTTGTTGTTGTTGTTGTTGTTTATTTGACGTTGTTGTTATTGTTTATTTGACGTTGTTGTTGTTGTTGTTTATTTGACGTTGTTGTTGTTGTTATTTATTTGACGTTGTTGTTGTTGTTATTGTTTATTTGACGTCGTTGTTGTTGTTGTTTATTTGACGTTGTTAATGTTGTTGACGTTGTTGTTGTTGTTTTTGTTATTTATTTGACGTTGTTGTTGTTGTTGTTGTTTTTGTTGTTGTTATTGTTGTTGTTGTTGTTTATTGGACGTTGTTGTTGTTGTTGTTTATTTGACATTGTTGTTGTTGTTTATTTGACGTTGTTAATGTTGTTGACGTTGTTGTTGCTATTGTATTATTTCACGTTGTTGTTGTTGTTGTTGTTATTGTTGTTGTTGTTGTTGTTTATTTGACGTTATTGTTGTTGTTGTTGTTTATTTGACGTTGTTATTGTTGTTGTTGTTGTTGTTGTTTATATGACTTTGTTGTTGTTGTTGACGATGTTGTTATTATTGTTTATTTAACGTTGTTGTTGTTGTTGTTTATTTGACGTTGTTAATGTTGTTGACTTTGTTGTTGTTGTTTTTGTTGTTTATTTAGCGTTGTTGTTGTTGTTGTTTTTTTTTTGTTGTTGTTATTGTTGTTGTTGTTGTTTATTTGAAGTTGTTGTTGTTGTTATTTATTTGACGTTGTTGTTGTTGTTGTTGTTTCTTTGAGATTGTTGTTGTTGTTGTTGTTTATTTGACGTTGTTGTTGTTGTTGTTTATTTGATGTTGTTTTAGTTGTTGTTGTTTATTTGACGTTGTTGTTGTTATTTATTTGACGTTGTTGTTGTTGTTATTGTTTATTTGACGTTGTTGTTGTTGTTGTTGTTTATTTGACGTTGTTAATGTTGTTGACGTTGTTGTTGTTGTTGTTGTTTTTGTTATTTATTTGACGTTGTTGTTGTTGTTATTTTTTGTTGTTGTTATTGTTGGTGTTGTTGTTGTTTATTTGACGTTGTTGTTGTTGTTTATTTGACATTGTTGTTGTTGTTGTTTATTTGACATTGTTATTGTTGTTGTTTATTTGACGTTGTTGTTGTTGTTTATTTGACATTGTAGTTGTTGTTGTTGACGTTGTTGGTGTTGTTATTGTTTATTTGACGTTGTTGTTGTTGTTGTTTATTTGATGTTGTTTTAGTTATTGTTGTTTATTTGACGTTGTTGTTGTTTTTTATTTGTCGTTATTGTTGTTGACATTGTTGTTGTTGTTGTTGTTTATTTGACGTTTTTGTTGTTGTTGTTGTTTATTGACGTTGTTGTTGTTGTTGTTGTTGTTTATTTGACGTTGTTGTTGTTATTTGACGTTGTTGTTGTTGTTGTTGTTTATTTGATGTTGTTTTAGTTGTTGTTGTTGTTGTTGTTTATTTGGTGTTGTTTTAGTTGTTGTTGTTGTTTATTTGACGTTGTTGTTGTTGTTTATTTGATGTTGTTTTAGTTGTTGTTGTTTATTTGACGTTGTTGTTGTTTTTTATTTAACGTTGTTGTTGTTGACATTGATTTTGTTGTTGTTGTTGTTGTTTATTTGACATTTTTGTTGTTGTTGATGTTGGTGTTGTTGTTTTTTATTTGACGTTGTTGTTGTTGTTGTTTATTTGACGTTGTTGTTGTTGTTATTGTTATTGTTGTTGTTTATTTGACGTTGTTGTTGTTGTTGTTTATTTGACGTTGTTGTTGTTGTTGTTTATTTGACGTTGTTGTTGTTATTTATTTAACATTGTTGTTGTTGTTATTGTTTATTTAACGTTGTTGTTGTTGTTGTTGTTTATTTGACGTTGTTAATGTGGTTGACGTTGTTGTTTTTGTTATTTATTTGACGTTGTTGTTGTTGTTGTTGTTTTTGTTGTTGTTATTATTGGTGTTGTTGTTGTTTATTTGACGTTGTTGTTGTTGTTGTTTATTTGACGTTGTTGTTGTTGTTGTTTATTTGACGTTGTTGTTGTTGTTGTTTATTTGACGTTGTTGTTGTTGTTGTTGTTGTTGTTTTTTATTTGACGTTGTTGTTGTTGTTGTTGTTTATTTGACATTGTTGTTGTTGTTGTTGTTGTTTATTTGACGTTGTTGTTATTGTTTATTTGACGTTGTTGTTGTTGTTGTTTATTTGACGTTGTTGTTGTTGTTATTTATTTGACGTTGTTGTTGTTGTTATTGTTTATTTGACGTCGTTGTTGTTGTTGTTGTTGTTTATTTGACGTTGTTAATGTTGTTGACGTTGTTGTTGTTGTTTTTGTTATTTATTTGACGTTGTTGTTGTTGTTGTTGTTTTTGTTGTTGTTATTGTTGTTGTTGTTGTTTATTGGACGTTGTTGTTGTTGTTGTTTATTTGACATTGTTGTTGTTGTTTATTTGACGTTGTTAATGTTGTTGACGTTGTTGTTGCTATTGTTTATTTCACGTTGTTGTTGTTGTTGTTATTGTTGTTGTTGTTGTTGTTGTTTATTTAACGTTATTGTTGTTGTTGTTGTTGTTTATTTGACGTTGTTATTGTTGTTGTTGTTGTTGTTGTTCTTTATATGACGTTGTTGTTGTTGTTGACGATGTTGTTATTATTGTTTATTTAATGTTGTTGTTGTTTTTGTTGTTTATTTAGCGTTGTTGTTGTTGTTGTTGTTTTTTTTGTTGTTGTTGTTATTGTTGTTGTTGTTGTTTATTTGATGTTGTTGTTGTTGTTATTTATTTGACGTTGTTGTTGTTGTTGTTTCTTTGAGATTGTTGTTGTTGTTGTTGTTTATTTGACGTTGTTGTTGTTGTTGTTTATTTGATGTTGTTTTAGTTGTTGTTGTTTATTTGACGTTGTTGTTGTTATTTATTTGACGTTGTTGTTGTTGTTATTGTTTATTTGACGTTGTTGTTGTTGTTGTTGTTTATTTGACGTTGTTAATGTTGTTGACGTTGTTGTTGTTGTTGTTGTTGTTTTTGTTATTTATTTGACGTTGTTGTTGTTGTTATTTTTTGTTGTTGTTATTGTTGGTGTTGTTGTTGTTTATTTGACGTTGTTGTTGTTGTTGTTTATTTGACATTGTTGTTGTTGTTGTTTATTTGACATTGTTATTGTTGTTGTTTATTTGACGTTGTTGTTGTTGTTTATTTGACATTGTAGTTGTTGTTGTTGACGTTGTTGGTGTTGTTGTTGTTTATTTGACGTTGTTGTTGTTGTTGTTTATTTGATGTTGTTTTAGTTATTGTTGTTTATTTGACGTTGTTGTTGTTTTTTATTTGTCGTTATTGTTGTTGACATTGTTGTTGTTGTTGTTTATTTGACGTTTTTGTTGTTGTTGTTCTTTATTGACGTTATTGTTGTTGTTGTTGTTGTTGTTTATTTGACGTTGTTGTTGTTGTTGTTGTTGTTTATTTGATGTTGTTTTAGTTGTTGTTGTTGTTGTTTATTTGGTGTTGTTTTAGTTGTTGTTGTTGTTGTTTATTTGATGTTGTTTTAGTTGTTGTTGTTTATTTGACGTTGTTGTTGTTTTTTATTTAACGTTGTTGTTGTTGACATTGATTTTGTTGTTGTTGTTGTTGTTTATTTGACATTTTTGTTGTTGTTGATGTTGGTGTTGTTGTTTTTTATTTGACGTTGTTGTTGTTGTTGTTTATTTGACGTTGTTGTTGTTGTTATTGTTATTGTTGTTGTTTATTTGACGTTGTTGTTGTTGTTTATTTGACGTTGTTGTTGTTGTTGTTTATTTGACGTTGTTGTTGTTATTTATTTAACATTGTTGTTGTTGTTATTGTTTATTTAACGTTGTTGTTGTTGTTGTTTATTTGACGTTGTTAATGTGGTTGACGTTGTTGTTTTTGTTATTTATTTGACGTTGTTGTTGTTGTTGTTGTTGTTTTTGTTGTTGTTATTGTTGGTGTTGTTGTTGTTTATTTGACGTTGTTGTTGTTGTTGTTTATTTGACGTTGTTGTTGTTGTTGTTTATTTAACGTTGTTGTTGTTGTTGTTGTTGTTTTTTATTTGACGTTGTTGTTGTTGTTGTTGTTTATTTGACATTGTTGTTGTTGTTATTGACGTTGTTGTTGTTGTTGTTTATTTGACGTTGTTGTTGTTGTTGTTTATTTGATGTTGTTTTAGTTGTTGTTGTTTATTTGACGTTGTTGTTGTTGTTGTTTATTTGATGTTGTTTTAGTTGTTGTTGTTTATTTGATGTTGTTGTTGTTTTTTAGTTGACGTTGTTGTTGTTGACAATGTTGTTGTTGTTGTTGTTTATTTGACGTTGTTGTTGTTGTTTATTTAACGTAGTTGTTGTTATTGACGTTGTTGTTGTTTATTTGACGTTGTTGTTGTTGTTGTTGTTGTTTATTTGACATTGTTATTGTTGTTGTTTATTTGACGTTGTTGTTGTTTATTTGACATTGTTGTTGTTGTTGTTGACGTTGTTGTTGTTGTTGTTTATTTGACGTTGTTGTTGTTGTTGTTGTTTATTTGATGTTGTTTTAGTTATTGTTGTTTATTTGACGTTGTTGTTGTTTTTTATATGACGTTATTGTTGTTGACATTGTTGTTGTTGTTGTTGTTTATTTGACGTTTTTGTTGTTGTTGTTGTTTATTGACGTTGTTGTTGTTGTTGTTTATTTGACGTTGTTGTTGTTATTTGACGTTGTTGTTGTTGTTGTTTATTTGATGTTGTTTTAGTTGTTGTTGTTGTTGTTATTTGACGTTGTTGTTGTTGTTGTTTATTTGGTGTTGTTTTAGTTGTTGTTGTTGTTTATTTGACGTTGTTGTTGTTGTTTATTTGATGTTGTTTTAGTTGTTGTTGTTTATTTGACGTTGTTGTTGTTTTTTATTTAACGTTGTTGTTGTTGACATTGATGTTGTTGTTGTTTATTTGACATTTTTGTTGTTGTTGATGTTGTTGTTGTTGTTTTTTATTTGACGTTGTTGTTGTTGTTGTTTATTTGACGTTGTTGTTGTTGTTATTGTTATTGTTGTTGTTTATTTGACGTTGTTGTTGTTGTTTATTTGACGTTGTTGTTGTTGTTGTTGTTTATTTGACGTTGTTGTTGTTATTTATTTAACATTGTTGTTGTTGTTATTGTTTATTTAACGTTGTTGTTGTTGTTGTTGTTGTTTATTTGACGTTGTTAATGTGGTTGACGTTGTTGTTTTTGTTATTTATTTGACGTTGTTGTTGTTGTTGTTGTTGTTTTTGTTGTTGTTATTGTTGGTGTTGTTGTTGTTTATTTGACGTTGTTGTTGTTGTTGTTTATTTGACGTTGTTGTTGTTGTTGTTTATTTGACGTTGTTGTTATTGTTGTTGTTGTTTATTTGACGTTGTTGTTGTTTTTGTTTATTTGACATTGTTGTTGTTGTTGTTATTGACGTTGTTGTTGTTGTTGTTGTTTATTTGACGTTGTTGTTGCTGTTGTTTATTTGATGTTGTTTTAGTTGTTGTTGTTTATTTGACGTTGTTGTTGTTGTTGTTTATTTGATGTTGTTTTAGTTGTTGTTGTTTATTTGATGTTGTTGTTGTTTTTTAGTTGACGTTGTTGTTAGTGACAATGTTGTTGTTGTTGTTTATTTGACGTTGTTGTTGTTGTTTATTTGACGTAGTTGTTGTTATTGACGTTGTTGTTGTTTATTTGACGTTTTTGTTGTAGTTGATGTTGTTGTTGTTGTTGTTTTTTATTTGATGTTGTTGTCGTTGTTGTTTATTTGACGTTGTTGTTGTTGTTATTGTTGTTGTTGTTGTTTATTTGAAGTAATTGTTGTTGTTGTTTATTTAACGTTGTTGTTGTTGTTGTTGTTTATTTGATGTTGTTTTAGTTGTTGTTGTTGTTGTTTATTTGACGTTGTTGTTGTTGTTTATTTGATGTTGTTTTAGTTGTTGTTGTTTATTTGACGTTGTTGTTGTTGTTGTTGACATTATTGTTGTTGTTTATTTGACGTTGTTGTTGTTGTTTATTTGACGTAGTTGTTGTTATTGATGTTGTTGTTGTTGTTGTTTATTTGACACTTTTGTTGTTGTTGATGTTGTTGTTGTTGTTTTTTATTTGACGTTGTTGTTGTTGTTGTTTATTTGACCTTGTTGTTGTTGTTATTGTTATTGTTGTTGTTTATTTGACTTTGTTGTTGTTGTTGTTTATTTGACGTTGTTGTTGTTGTTGTTTATTTGACGTTGTTGTTGTTATTTATTTGATGTTGTTGTTGTTGTTGTTGTTGTTGTTGTTGTTGTTGTTGTTGTTATTGTTTATTTGACGTTGTTGTTGTTGTTGTTGTTGTTTACTTGACGTTGTTAATGTTGTTGACGTTGTTGTTGTTGTTTTTGTTATTTATTTGACATTGTTGTTGTTGTTTTTGTTGTTGTTATTGTTGGTGGTGTTGTTGTTTATTTGACGTTATTGTTGTTGTTGTTGTTGTTTTTGTTGTTGTTATTGTTGCTGGTGTTGTTGTTTATTTGACGTTGTTGTTGTTGTTTATTTGACGTTGTTAATGTTATTGACGTTGTTGTTGCTGTTGTTTATCTCACGTTGTTGTTGTTGTTATTGTTGTTGTTGTTGTTTATTTGACGTTCTTGTTGTTGTTGTTGTTTATTTGACGTTGTTATTGTTGTTGTTGTTGTTTATATGACGTTGTTGTTGTTGTTGACGTTGTTGTTGACATTTATGTTGTTTATTTGACGTTGTTGTTGTTGTTGTTTATTTGACGTAGTTTTTGTTATTGACGTTGTTGTTGTTGTTGTTTATTTGACATTTTTGTTGTTGTTTTTTATTTGACGTTGTTGTTGTTGTTGTTTATTTGAAGTTGTTGTTGTTGTTTATTTGACGTTGTTGTTGTTGTTGTTTATTTGACGTATTTGTTGTTGTTTATTTGATGTTGTTGTTGTTGTTGTTGTTTATTTGACGTTGTTGTTGTTATTTATTTGACGTTGTTGTTGTTGTTATTGTTTATTTGACGTTGTTATTGTTGTTGATTATTTGACGTTGTTAATGTTGTTGACGTTGTTGTTGTTGTTTTTGTTATTTATTTGACGTTGTTGTTGTTGTTGATTTTTGTTGTTGTTATTGTTGGTGTTGTTGTTGTTTATTTGACGTTGTTGTTGCTGTTGTTTATTTGACGTTGTTGTTGTTGTTGTTGTTTATTTGACGTTGTTGTTGTTGTTGTTGTTTATTTGGCGTTGTTGTTGTTGTTTATTTGACATTGTTATTGTTGTTGTTTATTTGACGTTGTTGTTGTTATTTATTTGACGTTGTTGTTGTTGTTATTGTTTATTTGACGTTGTTGTTGTTGTTGTTTATTTGACGTTGTTAATGTTGTTGACGTTGTTGTTGTTGTTTTTGTTATTTATTTGACGTTGTTGTTGTTGTTGTTTTTGTTGTTGTTATTGTTGGTGTTGTTGTTGTTTATTTGACGTTGTTGTTGCTGTTATTTATTTGACGTTGTTGTTGTTGTTGTTTATTTGACGTTGTTGTTGTTGTTGTTTATTTGACGTTTTTGTTGTTGTTGGTGTTTATTTGACATTGTTATTGTTGTTGTTTATTTGACGTTGTTGTTGTTGTTTATTTGACATTGTTGTTGTTGTTGTTGTTTATTTGACGTTGTTGTTGTTGTTGTTGTTTTTTATTTGATGTTGTTTTAGTTGTTGTTGTTTATTTGACGTTGTTGTTGTTTTTTATTTGACGTTATTGTTGTTGACATTGTTGTTGTTGTTGTTGTTTATTTGACGTTTTTGTTGTTGTTGTTGTTTATTGACGTTGTTGTTGTTGTTTATTTGATGTTGTTGTTGTTATTTGACGTTGTTGTTGTTGTTGTTGTTGTTTATTTGATGTTGTTTTAGTTGTTGTTGTTGTTATTTGACGTTGTTGTTGTTGTTTATTTGGTGTTGTTTTAGTTGTTGTTGTTGTTTATTTGACGTTGTTGTTGTTGTTTATTTGATGTTGTTTTAGTTGTTGTTGTTTATTTGACGTTGTTGTTGTTTTTTATTTAACGTTGTTGTTGTTGACATTGATGTTGTTGTTGTTTATTTGACATTTTTGTTGTTGTTGATGTTGTTGTTGTTGTTTTTTATTTGACGTTGTTGTTGTTGTTGTTGTTTATTTGACGTTGTTGTTGTTGTTATTGTTATTGTTGTTGTTTATTTGACGTTGTTATTGTTGTTTATTTGACGTTGTTGTTGTTGTTGTTGTTTATTTGACGTTGTTGTTGTTATTTATTTAACATTGTTGTTGTTGTTATTGTTTATTTAACGTTCTTGTTGTTGTTGTTGTTTATTTGACGTTGTTAATGTGGTTGACGTTGTTGTTTTTGTTATTTATTTGACGTTGTTGTTGTTGTTGTTTTTGTTGTTGTTATTGTTGGTGTTGTTGTTGTTTATTTGACGTTGTTGTTGTTGTTGTTTATTTGACGTTGTTGTTGTTGTTGTTTATTTAACGTTGTTGTTGTTGTTGTTGTTTTTTATTTGACGTTGTTGTTGTTGTTGTTGTTGTTTATTTAACATTGTTGTTGTTGTTATTGACGTTGTTGTTGTTGTTGTTTATTTGATGTTGTTTTAGTTGTTGTTGTTTATTTGACGTTGTTGTTGTTGTTGTTTATTTGATGTTGTTTTAGTTGTTGTTGTTTATTTGATGTTGTTGTTGTTTTTTAGTTGACGTTGTTGTTGTTGACAATGTTGTTGTTGTTGTTTATTTGACGTTGTTGTTGTTGTTTATTTGACGTAGTTGTTGTTATTGACGTTGTTGTTGTTTATTTGACGTTGTTGTTGTTGTTGTTGTTTCTTTGACATTGTTATTGTTGTTGTTTATTTGACGTTGTTGTTGTTTATTTGACATTGTTGTTGTTGTTGTTGACGTTGTTGTTGTTGTTGTTTATTTGACGTTGTTGCTGTTGTTGTTGTTTATTTGATGTTGTTTTAGTTATTGTTGTTTATTTGACGTTGTTGTTGTTTTTTATTTGACGTTATTGTTGTTGACATTGTTGTTGTTGTTGTTGTTTATTTGACGTTTTTGTTGTTGTTGTTGTTTATTGACGTTGTTGTTGTTGTTGTTTATTTGACGTTGTTGTTGTTATTTGACGTTGTTGTTGTTGTTGTTGTTTATTTGATGTTGTTTTAGTTGTTGTTGTTGTTATTGTTATTTGACGTTGTTGTTGTTGTTTATTTGGTGTTGTTTTAGTTGTTGTTGTTGTTTATTTGACGTTGTTGTTGTTGTTTATTTGATGTTGTTTTAGTTGTTGTTGTTTATTTGACGTTGTTGTTGTTTTTTATTTAACGTTGTTGTTGTTGACATTGATGTTGTTGTTGTTTATTTGACATTTTTGTTGTTTTTGATGTTGTTGTTGTTGTTTTTTATTTGACGTTGTTGTTGTTGTTGTTTATTTGACGTTGTTGTTGTTGTTATTGTTATTGTTGTTGTTTATTTGACGTTGTTGTTGTTGTTTATTTGACGTTGTTGTTGTTGTTGTTGTTTATTTGACGTTGTTGTTGTTATTTATTTAACATTGTTGTTGTTGTTATTGTTTATTGAACGTTGTTGTTGTTGTTGTTGTTGTTTATTTGACGTTGTTAATGTGGTTGACGTTGTTGTTTTTGTTATTTATTTGACGTTGTTGTTGTTGTTGTTGTTGTTGTTTTTGTTGTTGTTATTGTTGGTGTTGTTGTTGTTTATTTGACGTTGTTGTTGTTGTTGTTTATTTGACGTTGTTGTTGTTGTTGTTTATTTGACGTTGTTGTTATTGTTGTTGTTGTTTATTTGACGTTGTTGTTGTTGTTGTTTATTTGACATTGTTGTTGTTGTTATTGACGTTGTTGTTGTTGTTGTTTATTTGACGTTGTTGTTGCTGTTGTTTATTTGATGTTGTTTTAGTTGTTGTTTATTTGACGTTGTTGTTGTTGTTGTTTATTTGATGTTGTTTTAGTTGTGGTTGTTTATTTGATGTTGTTGTTGTTTTTTAGTTGACGTTGTTGTTGTTGACAATGTTGTTGTTGTTGTTTATTTGACGTTGTTGTTGTTGTTTATTTGACGTAGTTGTTGTTATTGACGTTGTTGTTGTTTATTTGACGTTTTTGTTGTAGTTGATGTTGTTGTTGTTGTTGTTTTTTATTTGATGTTGTTGTCGTTGTTGTTTATTTGACGTTGTTGTTGTTGTTATTGTTGTTGTTGTTGTTTATTTGAAGTAATTGTTGTTGTTGTTTATTTAACGTTGTTGTTGTTGTTTATTTGATGTTGTTTTAGTTGTTGTTGTTGTTGTTTATTTGACGTTGTTGTTGTTGTTTATTTGATGTTGTTTTAGTTGTTGTTGTTTATTTGACGTTGTTGTTGTTGTTGTTGACATTATTGTTGTTGTTTATTTGACGTTGTTGTTGTTGTTGTTTATTTGACGTAGTTGTTGTTATTGATGTTGTTGTTGTTGTTGTTTATTTGACACTTTTGTTGTTGTTGATGTTGTTGTTGTTGTTTTTTATTTGACGTTGTTGTTGTTGTTGTTTATTTGACCTTGTTGTTGTTGTTATTGTTATTGTTGTTGTTTATTTGACTTTGTTGTTGTTGTTGTTTATTTGACGTTGTTGTTGTTGTTGTTTATTTGACGTTGTTGTTGTTATTTATTTGATGTTGTTGTTGTTGTTGTTGTTGTTGTTGTTGTTGTTATTGTTTATTTGACGTTGTTGTTGTTGTTGTTGTTGTTGTTGTTTACTTGACGTTGTTAATGTTGTTGACGTTGTTGTTGTTGTTTTTGTTATTTATTTGACATTGTTGTTGTTGTTTTTGTTGTTGTTATTGTTGGTGGTGTTGTTGTTTATTTGACGTTATTGTTGTTGTTGTTGTTGTTTTTGTTGTTGTTATTGTTGCTGGTGTTGTTGTTTATTTGACGTTGTTGTTGTTGTTTATTTGACGTTGTTAATGTTATTGACGTTGTTGTTGCTGTTGTTTATCTCACGTTGTTGTTGTTGTTATTGTTGTTGTTGTTGTTTATTTGACGTTCTTGTTGTTGTTGTTGTTTATTTGACGTTGTTATTGTTGTTGTTGTTGTTTATATGACGTTGTTGTTGTTGTTGACGTTGTTGTTGACATTTATGTTGTTTATTTGACGTTGTTGTTGTTGTTGTTTATTTGACGTAGTTTTTGTTATTGACGTTGTTGTTGTTGTTGTTTATTTGACATTTTTGTTGTTGTTGTTGTTGTTTTTTATTTGACGTTGTTGTTGTTGTTGTTTATTTGAAGTTGTTGTTGTTGTTATTGTTATTGTTGTTGTTTATTTGACGTTGTTGTTGTTGTTGTTTATTTGACGTATTTGTTGTTGTTTATTTGATGTTGTTGTTGTTGTTGTTTATTTGACGTTGTTGTTGTTATTTATTTGACGTTGTTGTTGTTGTTATTGTTTATTTGACGTTGTTATTGTTGTTGATTATTTGACGTTGTTAATGTTGTTGACGTTGTTGTTGTTGTTTTTGTTATTTATTTGACGTTGTTGTTGTTGTTGATTTTTGTTGTTGTTATTGTTGGTGTTGTTGTTGTTTATTTGACGTTGTTGTTGCTGTTGTTTATTTGACGTTGTTGTTGTTGTTGTTGTTTATTTGACGTTGTTGTTGTTGTTGTTGTTTATTTGGCGTTGTTGTTGTTGTTGTTTATTTGACATTGTTATTGTTGTTGTTTATTTGACGTTGTTGTTGTTATTTATTTGACGTTGTTGTTGTTGTTATTGTTTATTTGACGTTGTTGTTGTTGTTGTTTATTTGACGTTGTTAATGTTGTTGACGTTGTTGTTGTTGTTTTTGTTATTTATTTGACGTTGTTGTTGTTGTTGTTTTTGTTGTTGTTATTGTTGGTGTTGTTGTTGTTTATTTGACGTTGTTGTTGCTGTTATTTATTTGACGTTGTTGTTGTTGTTGTTGTTTATTTGACGTTGTTGTTGTTGTTGTTTATTTGACGTTTTTGTTGTTGTTGGTGTTT
The DNA here is from genome assembly GCA_948472305.1 of Vicia faba. NCBI lineage: Eukaryota > Viridiplantae > Streptophyta > Magnoliopsida > Fabales > Fabaceae > Vicia > Vicia faba. The sequence goes on from OX451740.1 coordinate 454,832,499, forward strand.
ATTTGACATTGTTATTGTTGTTGTTTATTTGACGTTGTTGTTGTTGTTTATTTGACATTGTTGTTGTTGTTGTTGTTTATTTGACGTTGTTGTTGTTGTTGTTGTTTTTTATTTGATGTTGTTTTAGTTGTTGTTGTTTATTTGACGTTGTTGTTGTTTTTTATTTGACGTTATTGTTGTTGACATTGTTGTTGTTGTTGTTGTTTATTTGACGTTTTTGTTGTTGTTGTTGTTTATTGACGTTGTTGTTGTTGTTGTTTATTTGATGTTGTTGTTGTTATTTGACGTTGTTGTTGTTGTTGTTGTTGTTTATTTGATGTTGTTTTAGTTGTTGTTGTTGTTATTTGACGTTGTTGTTGTTGTTTATTTGGTGTTGTTTTAGTTGTTGTTGTTGTTTATTTGACGTTGTTGTTGTTGTTGTTTATTTGATGTTGTTTTAGTTGTTGTTGTTTATTTGACGTTGTTGTTGTTTTTTATTTAACGTTGTTGTTGTTGACATTGATGTTGTTGTTGTTTATTTGACATTTTTGTTGTTGTTGATGTTGTTGTTGTTGTTTTTTATTTGACGTTGTTGTTGTTGTTGTTGTTTATTTGACGTTGTTGTTGTTGTTATTGTTATTGTTGTTGTTTATTTGACGTTGTTATTGTTGTTTATTTGACGTTGTTGTTGTTGTTGTTTATTTGACGTTGTTGTTGTTATTTATTTAACATTGTTGTTGTTGTTATTGTTTATTTAACGTTCTTGTTGTTGTTGTTGTTTATTTGACGTTGTTAATGTGGTTGACGTTGTTGTTTTTGTTATTTATTTGACGTTGTTGTTGTTGTTGTTTTTGTTGTTGTTATTGTTGGTGTTGTTGTTGTTTATTTGACGTTGTTGTTGTTGTTGTTTATTTGACGTTGTTGTTGTTGTTGTTTATTTAACGTTGTTGTTGTTGTTGTTGTTTTTTATTTGACGTTGTTGTTGTTGTTGTTGTTGTTTATTTAACATTGTTGTTGTTGTTATTGACGTTGTTGTTGTTGTTGTTTATTTGATGTTGTTTTAGTTGTTGTTGTTTTAGTTGTTGTTGTTTATTTGACGTTGTTGTTGTTGTTGTTTATTTGATGTTGTTTTAGTTGTTGTTGTTTATTTGATGTTGTTGTCGTTTTTTAGTTGACGTTGTTGTTGTTGACAATGTTGTTGTTGTTGTTTATTTGACGTTGTTGTTGTTGTTTATTTGACGTAGTTGTTGTTATTGACGTTGTTGTTGTTTATTTGACGTTGTTGTTGTTGTTGTTGTTTATTTGACATTGTTATTGTTGTTGTTTATTTGACGTTGTTGTTGTTTATTTGACATTGTTGTTGTTGTTGTTGACGTTGTTGTTGTTGTTGTTTATTTGACGTTGTTGCTGTTGTTGTTGTTTATTTGATGTTGTTTTAGTTATTGTTGTTTATTTGACGTTGTTGTTGTTTTTTATTTGACGTTATTGTTGTTGACATTGTTGTTGTTGTTGTTGTTTATTTGACGTTTTTGTTGTTGTTGTTGTTTATTGACGTTGTTGTTGTTGTTGTTTATTTGACGTTGTTGTTGTTATTTGACGTTGTTGTTGTTGTTGTTTATTTGATGTTGTTTTAGTTGTTGTTGTTGTTATTGTTATTTGACGTTGTTGTTGTTGTTTATTTGGTGTTGTTTTAGTTGTTGTTGTTGTTTATTTGACGTTGTTGTTGTTGTTTATTTGATGTTGTTTTAGTTGTTGTTGTTTATTTGACGTTGTTGTTGTTTTTTATTTAACGTTGTTGTTGTTGACATTGATGTTGTTGTTGTTTATTTGACATTTTTGTTGTTTTTGATGTTGTTGTTGTTGTTTTTTATTTGACGTTGTTGTTGTTGTTGTTTATTTGACGTTGTTGTTGTTGTTATTGTTATTGTTGTTGTTTATTTGACGTTGTTGTTGTTGTTTATTTGACGTTGTTGTTGTTGTTGTTGTTTATTTGACGTTGTTGTTGTTATTTATTTAACATTGTTGTTGTTGTTATTGTTTATTGAACGTTGTTGTTGTTGTTGTTGTTGTTTATTTGACGTTGTTAATGTGGTTGACGTTGTTGTTTTTGTTATTTATTTGACGTTGTTGTTGTTGTTGTTGTTGTTGTTTTTGTTGTTGTTATTGTTGGTGTTGTTGTTGTTTATTTGACGTTGTTGTTGTTGTTGTTGTTTATTTGACGTTGTTGTTGTTGTTGTTTATTTGACGTTGTTGTTATTGTTGTTGTTGTTTATTTGACGTTGTTGTTGTTGTTGTTTATTTGACATTGTTGTTGTTGTTATTGACGTTGTTGTTGTTGTTGTTTATTTGACGTTGTTGTTGCTGTTGTTTATTTGATGTTGTTTTAGTTGTTGTTTATTTGACGTTGTTGTTGTTGTTGTTTATTTGATGTTGTTTTAGTTGTGGTTGTTTATTTGATGTTGTTGTTGTTTTTTAGTTGACGTTGTTGTTGTTGACAATGTTGTTGTTGTTGTTTATTTGACGTTGTTGTTGTTGTTTATTTGACGTAGTTGTTGTTATTGACGTTGTTGTTGTTTATTTGACGTTTTTGTTGTAGTTGATGTTGTTGTTGTTGTTGTTTTTTATTTGATGTTGTTGTCGTTGTTGTTTATTTGACGTTGTTGTTGTTGTTATTGTTGTTGTTGTTGTTTATTTGAAGTAATTGTTGTTGTTGTTTATTTAACGTTGTTGTTGTTGTTGTTTATTTGATGTTGTTTTAGTTGTTGTTGTTGTTGTTTATTTGACGTTGTTGTTGTTGTTTATTTGATGTTGTTTTAGTTGTTGTTGTTTATTTGACGTTGTTGTTGTTGTTGACATTATTGTTGTTGTTTATTTGACGTTGTTGTTGTTGTTTATTTGACGTAGTTGTTGTTATTGATGTTGTTGTTGTTGTTGTTTATTTGACACTTTTGTTGTTGTTGATGTTGTTGTTGTTGTTTTTTATTTGACGTTGTTGTTGTTGTTGTTTATTTGACCTTGTTGTTGTTGTTATTGTTATTGTTGTTGTTTATTTGACTTTGTTGTTGTTGTTGTTTATTTGACGTTGTTGTTGTTGTTGTTTATTTGACGTTGTTGTTGTTATTTATTTGATGTTGTTGTTGTTGTTATTGTTGTTGTTGTTGTTATTGTTTATTTAACGTTGTTGTTGTTGTTGTTGTTGTTTATTTGACGTTGTTGTTTATTTGACGTAGTTTTTGTTATTGACGTTGTTGTTGTTGTTGTTGTTTATTTGACATTTTTGTTGTTGTTGATGTTGTTGTTGTTGTTTTTTATTTGACGTTGTAGTTGTTGTTGTTTATTTGAAGTTGTTGTTGTTATTGTTATTGTTGTTGTTTATTTGACGTTGTTGTTGTTGTTGTTTATTTGACGTATTTGTTGTTGTTTATTTGATGTTGTTGTTGTTGTTGTTTATTTGACGTTGTTGTTGTTATTTATTTGACGTTGTTGTTGTTGTTATTGTTTATTTGACGTTGTTATTGTTGTTGATTATTTGACGTTGTTAATGTTGTTGACGTTGTTGTTGTTGTTTTTGTTATTTATTTGACGTTGTTGTTGTTGTTGATTTTTGTTGTTGTTATTGTTGGTGTTGTTGTTGTTTATTTGACGTTGTTGTTGCTGTTGTTTATTTGACGTTGTTGTTGTTGTTGTTGTTTATTTGACGTTGTTGTTATTGTTGTTTATTTGGCGTTGTTGTTGTTGTTGTTTATTTGACATTGTTATTGTTGTTGTTTATTTGACGTTATTGTTGTTATTTATTTGACGTTGTTGTTGTTGTTATTGTTTATTTGATGTTGTTGTTGTTGTTGTTTATTTGACGTTGTTAATGTTGTTGACGTTGTTGTTGTTGTTTTTGTTATTTATTTGACGTTGTTGTTGTTGTTGTTTTTGTTGTTGTTATTGTTGGTGTTGTTGTTGTTTATTTGACGTTGTTGTTGCTGTTATTTATTTGACGTTGTTGTTGTTGTTGTTTATTTGACGTTGTTGTTGTTGTTTATTTGACGTTGTTGTTGTTGTTGTTTATTTGACATTGTTATTGTTGTTGTTTATTTGACGTTGTTGTTGTTGTTTATTTGACATTGTTGTTGTTGTTGTTGTTGTTGTTTATTTGACGTTGTTGTTGTTGTTGTTGTTGTTTATTTGATGTTGTTTTAGTTGTTGTTGTTTATTTGACGTTGTTGTTGTTTTTTATTTGACGTTATTGTTGTTGACATTGTTGTTGTTGTTGTTTATTTGACGTTTTTGTTGTTGTTGTTTATTTGACCTAGTTGTTGTTATTGACGTTGTTGTTGTTGTTGTTTATTTAACGTTTTTGTTGTTGTTGTTGATGTAGTTGTTGTTGTTGTTTTTTATTTGACGTTGTTGTTGTTATTTGACGTTGTTGTTGTTGTTGTTGTTTATTTGATGTTGTTTTAGTTGTTGTTGTTGTTATTTGACGTTGTTGTTGTTGTTTATTTGGTGTTGTTTTAGTTGTTGTTGTTGTTTGTTTGACGTTGTTGTTGTTGTTGTTGTTGTTTATTTGAGGTTGTTGTTGTTGTTGTTGTTTATTTGACATTGTTGTTGTTGTTGTTATTGACGCTGTTGTTGTTGTTGTTGTTTATTTGACGTTGTTGTTGCTGTTGTTTATTTGATGTTGTTTTAGTTGTTGTTGTTTATTTGACGTTGTTGTTGTTGTTTTTTATTTGATGTTGTTTTAGTTGTTGTTGTTTATTTGATGTTGTTGTTGTTTTTTAGTTGACGTTGTTGTTGTTGACAATGTTGTTGTTGTTGTTTATTTGACGTTGTTGTTGTTGTTTATTTGACGTAGTTGTTGTTATTGACGTTGTTGTTGTTTATTTGACGTTGTTGTTGTTGTTGTTGTTGTTGTTGTTTATTTGACATTGTTATTGTTGTTGTTTATTTGACGTTGTTGTTGTTGACGTTGTTGTTGTTGTTATTTATTTGACGTTGTTGTTGTTGTTGTTTATTTGATGTTGTTTTAGTTATTGTTGTTTATTTGACGTTGTTGTTGTTTTTTATTTGACTTTATTGTTGTTGACATTGTTGTTGTTGTTGTTGTTGTTGTTTATTTGACGTTTTTGTTGTTGTTGTTGTTTATTGACGTTGTTGTTGTTGTTGTTTATTTGATGTTGTTGTTGTTATTTGACGTTGTTGTTGTTGTTGTTGTTTATTTGATGTTGTTTTAGTTGTTGTTGTTGTTGTTATTTGACGTTGTTGTTGTTAATTATTTGGTGTTGTTTTAGTTGTTGTTGTTGTTTATTTGACGTTGTTGTTGTTGTTTATTTGATGTTGTTTTAGTTGTTGTTGTTTATTTGACGTTGTTGTTGTTTTTTATTTAACGTTGTTGTTGTTGACATTGATGTTGTTGTTGTTGTTGTTTATTTGACATTTTTGTTGTTGTTGATGTTGTTGTTGTTTATTTGACGTTGTTGTTGTTGTTTATTTGACGTTGTTGTTGTTGTTGTTTATTTGACGTTGTTGTTGTTATTTATTTAACATTGTTGTTGTTGTTATTGTTTATTTAACGTTGTTGTTGTTGTTGTTGTTTATTTGACGTTGTTAATGTGGTTGACGTTGTTGTTTTTGTTATTTATTTGACGTTGTTGTTGTTGTTGTTGTTGTTGTTTTTGTTGTTGTTATTGTTGGTGTTGTTGTTGTTTAATTGACGTTGTTGTTGTTGTTGTTTATTTGACGTTGTTGTTGTTGTTGTTTATTTGACGTTGTTGTTGTTGTTGTTGTTTATTTGACGTTGTTGTTGTTGTTATTTATTTGACATTGTTGTTGTTGTTATTGACGTTGTTGTTGTTGTTGTTGTTTATTTGACGTTGTTGTTGCTGTTGTTTATTTGATGTTGTTTTAGTTGTTGTTGTTTATTTGACGTTGTTGTTGTTGTTGTTGTTGTTTATTTGATGTTGTTTTAGTTGTTGTTGTTTATTTGATGTTGTTGTTGTTTTTTAGTTGACGTTGTTGTTGTTGACAATGTTGTTGTTGTTGTTTATTTGACGTTGTTGTTGTTGTTTATTTGACGTAGTTGTTGTTATTGACGTTGTTGTTATTTATTTGACGTTTTTGTTGTAGTTGATGTTGTTGTTGTTGTTGTTTTTTATTTGATGTTGTTGTCGTTGTTGTTTATTTGACGTTGTTGTTGTTGTTATTGTTGTTGTTGTTGTTTATTTGAAGTAATTGTTGTTGTTGTTTATTTAACGTTGTTGTTGTTGTTGTTTATTTGATGTTGTTTTAGTTGTTGTTGTTGTTGTTTATTTGACGTTGTTGTTGTTGTTTATTTGATGTTGTTTTAGTTGTTGTTGTTTATTTGACGTTGTTGTTGTTGACATTATTGTTGTTGTTTATTTGACGTTGTTGTTGTTGTTTATTTGACGTAGTTGTTGTTATTGATGTTGTTGTTGTTGTTGTTTATTTGACACTTTTGTTGTTGTTGATGTTGTTGTTGTTGTTTTTTATTTGACGTTGTTGTTGTTGTTGTTTATTTGACCTTGTTGTTGTTGTTATTGTTATTGTTGTTGTTTATTTGACTTTGTTGTTGTTGTTTATTTGACGTTGTTGTTGTTGTTGTTTATTTGACGTTGTTGTTGTTATTTATTTGATGTTGTTGTTGTTGTTGTTATTGTTTATTTAACGTTGTTGTTGTTGTTGTTGTTGTTGTTTATTTGACGTTGTTAATGTTGTTGACGTTGTTGTTGTTGTTTTTGGTATTTATTTGACGTTGTTGTTGTTGTTTTGGTTGTTGTTATTGTTGGTGGTGTTGTTGTTTATTTGACGTTGTTGTTGTTGTTGTTGTTTTTGTTGTTGTTATTGTTGGTGGTGTTGTTGTTTATTTGACGTTGTTGTTGTTGTTTATTTGACGTTGTTGTTGTTGTTTATTTGACGTTGTTAATGTTATTGACGTTGTTGTTGCTGTTGTTTATTTCACGTTGTTGTTGTTGTTATTGTTGTTGTTGTTGTTTATTTGACGTTCTTGTTGTTGTTGTTGTTTATTTGATGTTGTTATTGTTGTTGTTGTTGTTTATATGACGTTGTTGTTGTTGTTGACGTTGTTGTTGACATTTATGTTGTTTATTTGACGTTGTTGTTGTTGTTGTTTATTTGACGTAGTTTTTGTTATTGACGTTGTTGTTGTTGTTGTTTATTTGACATTTTTGTTGTTGTTGATGTTGTTGTTGTTGTTTTTTATTTGACGTTGTTGTTGTTGTTTATTTGAAGTTGTTGTTGTTATTGTTATTGTTGTTGTTTATTTGACGTTGTTGTTGTTGTTGTTTATTTGACGTATTTGTTGTTTATTTGATGTTGTTGTTGTTGTTGTTGTTGTTGTTGTTTATTTGACGTTGTTGTTGTTATTTATTTGACGTTGTTGTTGTTGTTATTGTTTATTTGACGTTGTTATTGTTGTTGATTATTTGACGTTGTTAATGTTGTTGACGTTGTTGTTGTTGTTGTTTTTGTTATTTATTTGACGTTGTTGTTGTTGTTGATTTTTGTTGTTGTTATTGTTGGTGTTGTTGTTGTTTATTTGACGTTGTTGTTGCTGTTGTTTATTTGACGTTGTTGTTGTTGTTGTTGTTGTTGTTTATTTGGCGTTGTTGTTGTTGTTGTTTATTTGGCGTTGTTGTTGTTGTTGTTTATTTGACATTGTTATTGTTGTTGTTTATTTGACGTTATTGTTGTTATTTATTTGACGTTGTTGTTGTTGTTATTGTTTATTTGATGTTGTTGTTGTTGTTGTTTATTTGACGTTGTTAATGTTGTTGACGTTGTTGTTGTTGTTTTTGTTATTTATTTGACGTTGTTGTTGTTGTTGTTTTTGTTGTTGTTATTGTTGGTGTTGTTGTTGTTTATTTGACGTTGTTGTTGCTGTTATTTATTTGACGTTGTTGTTGTTGTTGTTTATTTGACGTTGTTGTTGTTGTTTATTTGACGTTGTTGTTGTTGTTGTTGTTTATTTGACATTGTTATTGTTGTTGTTTATTTGACGTTGTTGTTGTTGTTTATTTGACATTGTTGTTGTTGTTGTTGTTGTTGTTTATTTGACGTTGTTGTTGTTGTTGTTGTTGTTTATTTGATGTTGTTTTAGTTGTTGTTGTTTATTTGACGTTGTTGTTGTTTTTTATTTGACGTTATTTTTGTTGACATTGTTGTTGTTGTTGTTTATTTGACGTTTTTGTTGTTGTTGTTTATTTGACCTAGTTGTTGTTATTGACGTTGTTGTTGTTGTTTATTTAACGTTTTTGTTGTTGTTGTTGATGTTGTTGTTGTTGTTGTTTTTTATTTGACGTTGTTGTTGTTATTTGACGTTGTTGTTGTTGTTGTTGTTTATTTGATGTTGTTTTAGTTGTTGTTGTTGTTATTTGACGTTGTTGTTGTTGTTTATTTGGTGTTGTTTTAGTTGTTGTTGTTGTTTGTTTGACGTTGTTGTTGTTGTTATTGTTGTTGTTGTTTATTTGAGGTTGTTGTTGTTGTTGTTTATTGGACATTGTTGTTGTTGTTGTTATTGACGTTGTTGTTGTTGTTGTTGTTTATTTGACGTTGTTGTTGCTGTTGTTTATTTGATGTTGTTTTAGTTGTTGTTGTTTATTTGACGTTGTTGTTGTTGTTGTTTATTTGATGTTGTTTTAGTTGTTGTTGTTTATTTGATGTTGTTGTTGTTTTTTAGTTGACGTTGTTGTTGTTGACGTTGTTGTTGTTGTTGTTGTTTATTTGACGTTGTTGTTGTTGTTTATTTGACGTAGTTGTTGTTATTGACGTTGTTGTTGTTTATTTGACGTTGTTGTTGTTGTTGTTGTTGTTTATTTGACATTGTTATTGTTGTTGTTTATTTGACGTTGTTGTTGTTGACGTTGTTGTTGTTGTTATTTATTTGACGTTGTTGTTGTTGTTGTTTATTTGATGTTGTTTTAGTTATTGTTGTTTATTTGACGTTGTTGTTGTTTTTTATTTGACTTTATTGTTGTTGACATTGTTGTTGTTGTTGTTGTTGTTTATTTGACGTTTTTGTTGTTGTTGTTGTTTATTGACGTTGTTGTTGTTGTTGTTTATTTGATGTTGTTGTTGTTATTTGACGTTGTTGTTGTTGTTGTTGTTTATTTGATGTTGTTTTAGTTGTTGTTGTTGTTGTTATTTGACGTTGTTGTTGTTAATTATTTGGTGTTGTTTTAGTTGTTGTTGTTGTTTATTTGACGTTGTTGTTGTTTATTTGATGTTGTTTTAGTTGTTGTTGTTTATTTGACGTTGTTGTTGTTTTTTATTTGATGTTGTTTTAGTTGTTGTTGTTTATTTGACGTTGTTGTTGTTGACATTATTGTTGTTGTTTATTTGACGTTGTTGTTGTTGTTTATTTGACGTAGTTGTTGTTATTGATGTTGTTGTTGTTGTTGTTTATTTGACACTTTTGTTGTTGTTGATGTTGTTGTTGTTGTTTTTTATTTGACGTTGTTGTTGTTGTTGTTTATTTGACCTTGTTGTTGTTGTTATTGTTATTGTTGTTGTTTATTTGACTTTGTTGTTGTTGTTGTTTATTTGACGTTGTTGTTGTTGTTGTTGTTTATTTGACGTTGTTGTTGTTATTTATTTGATGTTGTTGTTGTTGTTGTTATTGTTTATTTAACGTTGTTGTTGTTGTTGTTGTTGTTGTTTATTTGACGTTGTTAATGTTGTTGACGTTGTTGTTGTTGTTTTTGGTATTTATTTGACGTTGTTGTTGTTGTTTTGGTTGTTGTTATTGTTGGTGGTGTTGTTGTTTATTTGACGTTGTTGTTGTTGTTGTTGTTTTTGTTGTTGTTATTGTTGGTGGTGTTGTTGTTTATTTGACGTTGTTGTTGTTGTTTATTTGACGTTGTTGTTGTTGTTTATTTGACGTTGTTGTTGTTGTTTATTTGACGTTGTTAATGTTATTGACGTTGTTGTTGCTGTTGTTTATTTCACGTTGTTGTTGTTGTTATTGTTGTTGTTGTTGTTTATTTGACGTTCTTGTTGTTGTTGTTGTTTATTTGATGTTGTTATTGTTGTTGTTGTTGTTTATATGACGTTGTTGTTGTTGTTGACGTTGTTGTTGACATTTATGTTGTTTATTTGACGTTGTTGTTGTTGTTGTTTATTTGACGTAGTTTTTGTTATTGACGTTGTTGTTGTTGTTGTTGTTTATTTGACATTTTTGTTGTTGTTGATGTTGTTGTTGTTGTTTTTTATTTGACGTTGTTGTTGTTGTTTATTTGAAGTTGTTGTTGTTATTGTTATTGTTGTTGTTTATTTGACGTTGTTGTTGTTGTTGTTTATTTGACGTATTTGTTGTTGTTTATTTGATGTTGTTGTTGTTGTTGTTGTTTATTTGACGTTGTTGTTGTTATTTATTTGACGTTGTTGTTGTTGTTATTGTTTATTTGACGTTGTTATTGTTGTTGATTATTTGACGTTGTTAATGTTGTTGACGTTGTTGTTGTTGTTGTTTTTGTTATTTATTTGACGTTGTTGTTGTTGTTGATTTTTGTTGTTGTTATTGTTGGTGTTGTTGTTGTTTATTTGACGTTGTTGTTGCTGTTGTTTATTTGACGTTGTTGTTGTTGTTGTTGTTGTTTATTTGGCGTTGTTGTTGTTGTTGTTTATTTGGCGTTGTTGTTGTTGTTGTTTATTTGACATTGTTATTGTTGTTGTTTATTTGACGTTATTGTTGTTATTTATTTGACGTTGTTGTTGTTGTTATTGTTTATTTGATGTTGTTGTTGTTGTTGTTTATTTGACGTTGTTAATGTTGTTGACGTTGTTGTTGTTGTTTTTGTTATTTATTTGACGTTGTTGTTGTTGTTGTTTTTGTTGTTGTTATTGTTGGTGTTGTTGTTGTTTATTTGACGTTGTTGTTGCTGTTATTTATTTGACGTTGTTGTTGTTGTTGTTTATTTGACGTTGTTGTTGTTGTTTATTTGACGTTGTTGTTGTTGTTGTTGTTTATTTGACATTGTTATTGTTGTTGTTTATTTGACGTTGTTGTTGTTGTTTATTTGACATTGTTGTTGTTGTTGTTGTTGTTGTTTATTTGACGTTGTTGTTGTTGTTGTTGTTGTTTATTTGATGTTGTTTTAGTTGTTGTTGTTTTTTATTTGACGTTATTGTTGTTGACATTGTTGTTGTTGTTGTTTATTTGACGTTTTTGTTGTTGTTGTTTATTTGACCTAGTTGTTGTTATTGACGTTGTTGTTGTTGTTTATTTAACGTTTTTGTTGTTGTTGTTGATGTTGTTGTTGTTGTTGTTTTTTATTTGACGTTGTTGTTGTTATTTGACGTTGTTGTTGTTGTTGTTGTTTATTTGATGTTGTTTTAGTTGTTGTTGTTGTTATTTGACGTTGTTGTTGTTGTTTATTTGGTGTTGTTTTAGTTGTTGTTGTTGTTTGTTTGACGTTGTTGTTGTTGTTATTGTTGTTGTTGTTTATTTGAGGTTGTTGTTGTTGTTGTTTATTGGACATTGTTGTTGTTGTTGTTATTGACGTTGTTGTTGTTGTTGTTGTTTATTTGACGTTGTTGTTGCTGTTGTTTATTTGATGTTGTTTTAGTTGTTGTTGTTTATTTGACGTTGTTGTTGTTGTTGTTTATTTGATGTTGTTTTAGTTGTTGTTGTTTATTTGATGTTGTTGTTGTTTTTTAGTTGACGTTGTTGTTGTTGACGTTGTTGTTGTTGTTGTTGTTTATTTGACGTTGTTGTTGTTGTTTATTTGACGTAGTTGTTGTTATTGACGTTGTTGTTGTTTATTTGACGTTGTTGTTGTTGTTGTTGTTGTTTATTTGACATTGTTATTGTTGTTGTTTATTTGACGTTGTTGTTGTTGACGTTGTTGTTGTTGTTATTTATTTGACGTTGTTGTTGTTGTTGTTGTTTATTTGATGTTGTTTTAGTTATTGTTGTTTATTTGACGTTGTTGTTGTTTTTTATTTGACTTTATTGTTGTTGACATTGTTGTTGTTGTTGTTGTTGTTTATTTGACGTTTTTGTTGTTGTTGTTGTTTATTGACGTTGTTGTTGTTGTTGTTTATTTGATGTTGTTGTTGTTATTTGACGTTGTTGTTGTTGTTGTTGTTTATTTGATGTTGTTTTAGTTGTTGTTGTTGTTGTTATTTGACGTTGTTGTTGTTAATTATTTGGTGTTGTTTTAGTTGTTGTTGTTGTTTATTTGACGTTGTTGTTGTTGTTTATTTGATGTTGTTTTAGTTGTTGTTGTTTATTTGACGTTGTTGTTGTTTTTTATTTAACGTTGTTGTTGTTGACATTGATGTTGTTGTTGTTGTTGTTTATTTGACATTTTTGTTGTTGTTGATGTTGTTGTTGTTGTTTTTTATTTGACGTTGTTGTTGTTGTTGTTGTTTATTTGACGTTGTTGTTGTTGTTATTGTTATTGTTGTTGTTTATTTGACGTTGTTGTTGTTGTTTATTTGACGTTGTTGTTGTTGTTTATTTGACGTTGTTGTTGTTATTTATTTAACATTGTTGTTGTTGTTATTGTTTATTTAACGTTGTTGTTGTTGTTGTTTATTTGCCGTTGTTAATGTGGTTGACGTTGTTGTTTTTGTTATTTATTTGACGTTGTTGTTGTTGTTGTTGTTGTTGTTGTTTTTGTTGTTGTTATTGTTGGTGTTGTTGTTGTTTAATTGACGTTGTTGTTGTTGTTGTTTGTTTGACGTTGTTGTTGTTGTTGTTTATTTGACGTTGTTGTTGTTGTTGTTGTTGTTTATTTGACGTTGTTGTTGTTGTTATTTATTTGACATTGTTGTTGTTGTTGTTATTGACGTTGTTGTTGTTGTTGTTTATTTGACGTTGTTGTTGCTGTTGTTTATTTGATGTTGTTTTAGTTGTTGTTGTTTATTTGACGTTGTTGTTGTTGTTTATTTGATGTTGTTTTAGTTGTTGTTGTTTATTTGATGTTGTTGTTGTTTTTTAGTTGACGTTGTTGTTGTTGACAATGTTGTTGTTGTTGTTTATTTGACGTTGTTGTTGTTTATTTGACGTAGTTGTTGTTATTGACGTTGTTGTTGTTTATTTGACGTTTTTGTTGTAGTTGATGTTGTTGTTGTTGTTGTTTTTTATTTGATGTTGTTGTCGTTGTTGTTTATTTGACGTTGTTGTTGTTGTTATTGTTGTTGTTGTTGTTTATTTGAAGTTGTTGTTGTTGTTGTTTATTTAACGTTGTTGTTGTTGTTGTTGTTTATTTGATGTTGTTTTTGTTGTTTTTGTTGTTGTTTATTTGACGTTGTTGTTGTTGTTTATTTGATGTTGTTTTAGTTGTTGTTGTTTATTTGACGTTGTTGTTGTTGACATTATTGTTGTTGTTTATTTGACGTTGTTGTTGTTGTTTATTTGACGTAGTTGTTGTTATTGATGTTGTTGTTGTTGTTGTTGTTGTTGTTTATTTGACACTTTTGTTGTTGTTGATGTTGTTGTTGTTGTTTTTTATTTGACGTTGTTGTTGTTGTTGTTTATTTGACCTTGTTGTTGTTGTTATTGTTATTGTTGTTGTTTATTTGACTTTGTTGTTGTTGTTGTTTATTTGACGTTGTTGTTGTTGTTGTTTATTTGACGTTGTTGTTGTTATTTATTTGATGTTGTTGTTGTTATTGTTGTTATTGTTTATTTAACGTTGTTGTTGTTGTTGTTGTTGTTTATTTGACGTTGTTAATGTTGTTGATGTTGTTGTTGTTGTTTTTGTTATTTATTTGACGTTGTTGTTGTTGTTTTTGTTGTTGTTATTGTTGGTGGTGTTGTTGTTTATTTGACGTTGTTGTTGTTGTTGTTGTTTTTGTTGTTGTTATTGTTGGTGGTGTTGTTGTTTATTTGACGTTGTTGTTGTTGTTTATTTGACGTTGTTGTTGTTGTTTATTTGACGTTGTTAATGTTATTGACGTTGTTGTTGCTGTTGTTTATTTCACGTTGTTGTTGTTTTTATTGTTGTTGTTGTTGTTTATTTGACATTCTTGTTGTTGTTGTTGTTTATTTGACGTTGTTATTGTTGTTGTTGTTGTTGTTTATATGACGTTGTTGTTGTTGTTGACGTTGTTGTTGACATTTATGTTGTTTATTTGACGTTGTTGTTGTTGTTGTTTATTTGACGTAGTTTTTGTTATTGACGTTGTTGTTGTTGTTGTTTATTTGACATTTTTGTTATTGTTGATGTTGTTGTTGTTGTTTTTTATTTGACGTTGTTGTTGTTGTTGTTTATTTGAAGTTGTTGTTGTTGTTATTGTTATTGTTGTTGTTTATTTGACGTTGTTGTTGTTGTTGTTTATTTGACGTATTTGTTGTTGTTTATTTGATGTTGTTGTTGTTGTTGTTTATTTTATGTTGTTGTTGTTGTTGTTTATTTGATGTTGTTTTAGTTGTTGTTGTTGTTGTTGTTTATTTGACGTTGTTGTTGTTGTTTACTTGATGCTGTTTTAGTTGTTGTTGTTTATTTGACGTTGTTGTTGTTGACATTATTGTTGTTGTTTATTTGACGTTGTTGTTGTTGTTTATTTGACGTAGTTGTTGTTATTGATGTTGTTGTTGTTGTTGTTGTTGTTTATTTGACACTTTTGTTGTTGTTGATGTTGTTGTTGTTGTTTTTTATTTGACGTTGTTGTTGTTGTTGTTTATTTGACCTTGTTGTTGTTGTTATTGTTATTGTTGTTGTTTATTTGACTTTGTTGTTGTTGTTGTTTATTTGACGTTGTTGTTGTTGTTTATTTGACGTTGTTGTTGTTATTTATTTGATGTTGTTGTTGTTATTGTTGTTATTGTTTATTTAACATTGTTGTTGTTGTTGTTGTTGTTTATTTGACGTTGTTAATGTTGTTGACGTTGTTGTTGTTGTTTTTGTTATTTATTTGACGTTGTTGTTGTTGTTTTTGTTGTTGTTATTGTTGGTGGTGTTGTTGTTTATTTGACGTTGTTGTTGTTGTTGTTGTTTTTGTTGTTGTTATTGTTGGTGGTGTTGTTGTTTATTTGACGTTGTTGTTGTTTATTTGACGTTGTTGTTGTTGTTTATTTGACGTTGTTAATGTTATTGACGTTGTTGTTGCTGTTGTTTATTTCACGTTGTTGTTGTTGTTATTTTTGTTGTTGTTGTTTATTTGACGTTCTTGTTGTTGTTGTTGTTTATTTGACGTTGTTATTGTTGTTGTTGTTGTTGTTTATATGACGTTGTTGTTGTTGTTGACGTTGTTGTTGACATTTATGTTGTTTATTTGACGTTGTTGTTGTTGTTTATTTGACGTAGTTTTTGTTATTGACGTTGTTGTTGTTGTTGTTTATTTGACATTTTTGTTGTTGTTGTTGTTTTTTATTTGACGTTGTTGTTGTTGTTGTTTATTTGAAGTTGTTGTTGTTGTTATTGTTATTGTTGTTGTTTATTTGACGTTGTTGTTGTTGTTGTTTATTTGACGTATTTGTTGTTGTTTATTTGATGTTGTTGTTGTTGTTGTTTATTTGACGTTGTTGTTGTTATTTATTTGACGTTGTTGTTGTTGTTATTGTTTATTTGACGTTGTTATTGTTGTTGATTATTTGACGTTGTTAATGTTGTTGACGTTGTTGTTGTTGTTTTTGTTATTTATTTGACGTTGTTGTTGTTGTTGTTGTTTATTTGACGTTGTTGTTGTTGTTTATTTGGCGTTGTTGTTGTTGTTGTTTATTTGACATTGTTATTGTTGTTGTTTATTTGACGTTATTGTTGTTATTTATTTGACGTTGTTGTTGTTGTTATTGTTTATTTGATGTTGTTGTTGTTGTTGTTTATTTGACGTTGTTAATGTTGTTGACGTTGTTGTTGTTGTTTTTGTTATTTATTTGACGTTGTTGTTGTTGTTGTTTTTGTTGTTGTTATTGTTGGTGTTGTTGTTGTTTATTTGACGTTGTTGTTGCTGTTATTTATTTGACGTTGTTGTTGTTGTTGTTGTTTATTTGACGTTGTTGTTGTTGTTTATTTGACGTTGTTGTTGTTGTTGTTGTTTATTTGACATTGTTATTGTTGTTGTTTATTTGACGTTGTTGTTGTTGTTTATTTGACATTGTTGTTGTTGTTGTTGTTGTTTATTTGACGTTGTTGTTGTTGTTGTTGTTTATTTGATGTTGTTTTAGTTGTTGTTGTTTATTTGACGTTGTTGTTGTTTTTTATTTGACGTTATTGTTGTTGACATTGTTGTTGTTGTTGTTGTTTATTTGACGTTTTTGTTGTTGTTGTTTATTTGACCTAGTTGTTGTTATTGACGTTGTTGTTGTTGTTGTTTATTTAACGTTTTTGTTGTTGTTGTTGATGTTGTTGTTGTTGTTGTTTTTTATTTGACGTTGTTGTTGTTATTTGACGTTGTTGTTGTTGTTGTTGTTTATTTGATGTTGTTTTAGTTGTTGTTGTTGTTATTTGACGTTGTTGTTGTTGTTTATTTGATGTTGTTTTAGTTGTTGTTGTTTATTTGATGTTGTTGTTGTTTTTTAGTTGACGTTGTTGTTGTTGACAATGTTGTTGTTGTTGTTTATTTGACGTTGTTGTTGTTGTTTATTTGACGTAGTTGTTGTTATTGACGTTGTTGTTGTTTATTTGACGTTTTTGTTGTAGTTGATGTTGTTGTTGTTGTTGTTTTTTATTTGATGTTGTTGTCGTTGTTGTTTATTTGACGTTGTTGTTGTTGTTATTGTTGTTGTTGTTGTTTATTTGAAGTTGTTGTTGTTGTTGTTTATTTAACGTTGTTGTTGTTGTTGTTTATTTGATGTTGTTTTAGTTGTTGTTGTTGTTGTTTATTTGACGTTGTTGTTGTTGTTTATTTGATGTTGTTTTAGTTGTTGTTGTTTATTTGACGTTGTTGTTGTTGACATTATTGTTGTTGTTTATTTGACGTTGTTGTTGTTGTTTATTTGACGTAGTTGTTGTTATTGATGTTGTTGTTGTTGTTGTTGTTTATTTGACACTTTTGTTGTTGTTGATGTTGTTGTTGTTATTTTTTATTTGACGTTGTTGTTGTTGTTGTTTATTTGACCTTGTTGTTATTGTTATTGTTATTGTTGTTGTTTATTTGACTTTGTTGTTGTTGTTGTTTATTTGACGTTGTTGTTGTTGTTGTTTATTTGACGTTGTTGTTGTTATTTATTTGATGTTGTTGTTGTTATTGTTGTTATTGTTTATTTAACGTTGTTGTTGTTGTTGTTGTTTATTTGACGTTGTTAATGTTGTTGACATTGTTGTTGTTGTTTTTGTTATTTATTTGACGTTGTTGTTGTTGTTTTTGTTGTTGTTATTGTTGGTGGTGTTGTTGTTTATTTGACGTTGTTGTTGTTGTTGTTTTTGTTGTTGTTATTGTTGGTGGTGTTGTTGTTTATTTGACGTTGTTGTTGTTGTTGTTTATTTGACATTGTTGTTGTTGTTTATTTGACGTTGTTAATGTTATTGACGTTGTTGTTGCTGTTGTTTATTTCACGTTGTTGTTGTTGTTGTTATTGTTGTTGTTGTTGTTTATTTTACGTTCTTGTTGTTGTTGTTGTTTATTTGACGTTGTTATTGTTGTTGTTGTTGTTTATATGACGTTGTTGTTGTTGTTGACGTTGTTGTTGTTGACATTTATGTTGTTTATTTGACGTTATTGTTGTTGTTGTTTATTTGACGTAGTTTTTGTTATTGACGTTGTTGTTATTGTTGTTTATTTGACATTTTTGTTGTTGTTGATGTTGTTGTTGTTGTTTTTTATTTGACGTTTTTGTTGTTGTTGTTTGTTTGAAGTTGTTGTTGTTGTTATTGTTATTGTTGTTGTTTATTTGACGTTGTTGTTGTTGTTGTTTATTTGACGTATTTGTTGTTGTTTATTTGATGTTGTTGTTGTTGTTGTTTATTTGACGTTGTTGTTGTTATTTATTTGACGTTGTTGTTGTTGTTATTGTTTATTTGACGTTGTTATTGTTGTTGATTATTTGACGTTGTTAATGTTGTTGACATTGTTGTTGTTGTTTTTGTTATTTATTTGACGTTGTTGTTGTTGTTGTTGTTGTTTTTGTTGTTGTTATTGTTGGTGTTGTTGTTGTTTATTTGACGTTGTTGTTGCTGTTGTTTATTTGACGTTGTTGTTGTTGTTGTTGTTTATTTGACGTTGTTGTTGTTGTTGTTTATTTGGCGTTGTTGTTGTTGTTGTTTATTTGACATTGTTATTGTTGTTGTTTATTTGACGTTGTTGTTGTTATTTATTTGACATTGTTGTTGTTGTTATTGTTTATTTGACGTTGTTGTTGTTGTTGTTTATTTGACGTTGTTAATGTTGTTGACGTTGTTGTTGTTGTTGTTTTTGTTATTTATTTGACGTTGTTGTTGTTGTTGTTTTTGTTGTTGTTATTGTTGGTGTTGTTGTTGTTTATTTGACGTTGTTGTTGCTGTTATTTATTTGACGTTGTTGTTGTTGTTGTTGTTTATTTGACGTTGTTGTTGTTGTTGTTTATTTGACGTTGTTGTTGTTGTTGTTGTTTATTTGACATTTTTTGTTGTTGTTTATTTGACGTTGTTGTTGTTGTTTATTTGACATTGTTGTGGTAGTTGTTGTTGTTTATTTGACGTTGTTGTTGTTGTTGTTGTTTATTTGATGTTGTTTTAGTTGTTGTTGTTTATTTGACGTTGTTGTTGTTTTTTATTTGACGTTATTGTTGTTGACATTGTTGTTGTTGTTGTTGTTTATTTGACGTTTTTGTTGTTGTTGTTTATTTGACCTAGTTGTTGTTATTGACGTTGTTGTTGTTGTTGTTTATTTAACGTTTTTGTTGGTGTTGTTGATGTTGTTGTTGTTGTTGTTTTTTATTTGACGTTGTTGTTGTTATTTGACGTTGTTGTTGTTGTTGTTTATTTGATGTTGTTTTAGTTATTGTTTTTGTTGTTATTTGACGTTGTTGTTGTTGTTTATTTGGTGTTGTTTTAGTTGTTGTTGTTGTTTGTTTGACGTTGTTGTTGTTGTTGTTTATTTGATGTTGTTTTAGTTGTTGTTGTTTATTTGACGTTGTTGTTGTTTTTTATTTAACGTTGTAGTTGTTGACATTGATGTTGTTGTTGTTGTTGTTGTTTATTTGACATTTTTGTTGTTGTTGATGTTGTTGTTGTTGTTTTTTATTTGACGTTGTTGTTGTTGTTGTTTATTTGTCGTTGTTGTTGTTGTTTATTTGACGTTGTTGTTGTTGTTTATTTGACGTTGTTGTTGTTGTTGTTTATTTGACGTTGTTGTTGTTATTTATTTAACATTGTTGTTGTTGTTATTGTTGGTGTTGTTGTTGTTTATTTGACGTTGTTGTTGTTGTTGTTGTTGTTTATTTGACGTTGTTGTTGTTGTTGTTTATTTGACGTTGTTGTTGTTGTTGTTTATTTGACGTTGTTGTTGTTGTTTATTTGACTTTGTTGTTGTTGTTGTTTATTTGACATTGTTATTGTTGTTGTTTATTTGACGTTGTTGTTGTTGTTGTTTATTTGACATTGTTGTTGTTGTTGTTGTTGTTTATTTGACGTTGTTGTTGTTGTTGTTTATTTGATGTTGTTTTAGTTGTTGTTGTTTATTTGACGTTGTTGTTGTTTTTTATTTGACGTTATTGTTGTTGACATTCTTGTTGTTGTTGTTGTTTATTTGACGTTTTTGTTGTTGTTGTTTATTTGACCTAGTTGTTGTTATTGACGTTGTTGTTGTTGTTGTTTATTTAACGTTTTTGTTGGTGTTGTTGATGTTGTTGTTGTTGTTGTTGTTTATTTGACGTTGTTGTTGTTGTTGTTGTTTATTTGATGTTGTTTTAGTTGTGGTTGTTGTTGTTATTTGACGTTGTTGTTGTTGTTTATTTGGTGTTGTTTTAGTTGTTGTTGTTGTTTGTTTGACGTTGTTGTTGTTGTTGTTTATTTGATGTTGTTTTAGTTGTTGTTGTTTATTTGACGTTGTTGTTGTTTTTTATTTAACGTTGTAGTTGTTGACATTGATGTTGTTGTTTTTGTTGTTGTTGTTTATTTGACATTTTTGTTGTTGTTGATGTTGTTGTTGTTGTTTTTTATTTGACGTTGTTGTTGTTGTTGTTTATCTGACGTTGTTGTTGTTGTTTATTTGACGTTGTTGTTGTTGTTTATTTGACGTTGTTGTTGTTGTTGTTTATTTGACGTTGTTGTTGTTATTTATTTAACATTGTTGTTGTTGTTAATGTTGGTGTTGTTGTTGTTTATTTGACGTTGTTGTTGTTGTTGTTTTTTGACATTGTTGTTGTTGTTGTTGTTTATTTGACGTTGTTGTTGTTGTTGTTGTTTATTTGACGTTGTTGTTGTTGTTTATTTGACATTGTTGTTGTTGTTGTTGTTGTTATTGACGTTATTGTTGTTGTTGTTGTTTATTTGACGTTGTTGTTGCTGTTGTTTATTTGATGTTGTTTTAGTTGTTGTTGTTTATTTGACGTTGTTGTTGTTGTTGTTTATTTGATGTTGTTTTAGTTGTTGTTGTTTATTTGACGTTGTTGTTGTTTTTTAGTTGACGTTGTTGTTGTTGAGATTGTTGTTGTTGTTGTTTATATGACGTTGTTGTTGTTGTTTATTTGACGTAGTTGTTGTTATTGACGTTGTTGTTGTTTATTTGACGTTTTTGTTGTAGTTGATGTTGTTGTTGTTGTTGTTTTTTATTTGATGTTGTTGTGGTTGTTGTTTATTTGACGTTGTTGTTGTTGTTGTTATTGTTGTTGTTGTTTATTTGAAGTTGTTGTTGTTGTTGTTTATTTAACGTTGTTGTTGTTGTTTATTTGATGTTGTTTTAGTTGTTGTTGTTATTGTTGTTTATTTGACGTTGTTGTTGTTGTTGTTTATTTGATGTTGTTTTAGTTGTTGTTGTTTATTTGACGTTGTTGTTGTTGACATTATTGTTGTTGTTTATTTGACGTTGTTGTTGTTGACATTATTGTTGTTGTTTATTTGACGTTGTTGTTGTTGTTTATTTGACGTAGTTGTTGTTATTGATGTTGTTGTTGTTGTTGTTGTTTATTTGACATTTTTGTTGTTGTTGATGTTGTTGTTGTTGTTTTTTATTTGACGTTATTGTTGTTGTTGTTTATTTGACCTTGTTGTTGTTGTTATTGTTATTGTTGTTGTTTATTTGACTTTGTTGTTGTTGTTGTTGTTTATTTGACGTTGTTGTTGTTGTTGTTTATTTGACGTTGTTGTTGTTATTTATTTGATGTTGTTGTTGTTGTTATTGTTTATTTAACGTTGTTGTTGTTGTTGTTGTTGTTGTTGTTTATTTGACGTTGTTAATGTTGCTGACGTTGTTGTTGTTGTTTTTGTTATTTATTTGACGTTGTTGTTGTTGTTGTTTTTGTTGTTGTTATTGTTGGTGGTGTTGTTGTTTATTTGACGTTGTTGTTGTTGTTGTTTATTTGACGTTAATAATGTTGTTGACGTTGTTGTTGCTGTTGTTTATTTGACGTTGTTGTTGTTGTTGTTGTTGTTGTTATTGTTGTTGTTGTTGTTTATTTGACGTTCTTGTTGTTGTTGTTTATTTGACGTTGTTATTGTTGTTGTTGTTGTTTATATGACGTTGTTGTTGTTGTTGACGTTGTTGTTGTTGACATTGTTGTTGTTTATTTGACGTTGTTGTTGTTGTTGTTGTTTATTTGACGTAGTTTTTGTTATTGACATTGTTGTTGTTGTTTATTTGACATTTTTGTTGTTGTTGATGTTGTTGTTGTTGTTTTTTATTTGACGTTGTTGTTGTTGTTTATTTGAAGTTGTTGTTGTTGTTATTGTTATTGTTGTTGTTTATTTGACATTGTTGATGTTGTTGTTTATTTGACGTTGTTGTTGTTGTTTATTTGATGTTGTTGTTGTTGTTGTTTTTTTGACGTTGTTGTTGTTATTTATTTGACGTTGTTGTTGTTGTTGTTATTGTTTATTTGACGTTGTTATTGTTGTTGTTTATTTGACGTTGTTAATGTTGTTGACGTTGTTGTTGTTGTTTTTGTTATTTATTTGACGTTGTTGTTATTGTTGTTTTTGTTGTTGTTATTGTTGGTGTTGTTGTTGTTTATTTGACGTTGTTGTTGCTGTTGTTTATTTGACGTTGTTGTTGTTGTTGTTTATTTGACGTTGTTGTTGTTGTTGATTATTTGACGTTGTTGTTGTTGTTGTTGTTTATTTGACATTGTTATTGTTGTTGTTTATTTGACGTTGTTGTTGTTATTTATTTGACATTGTTGTTGTTGTTGTTGACGTTGTTGTTGTTGTTGTTGTTTATTTGACGTTGTTGTTGTTGTTGTTGTTGTTGTTTATTTGATGTCGTTTTAGTTGTTGTCTTTTATTTGACGTTGTTGTTGTTTTTTATTTGACGTTATTGTTGTTGACATTGTTGTTGTTGTTGTTGTTTATTTGACGTTTTTGTTGTTGTTGTTTATTTGACCTAGTTGTTGTTATTGACGTTGTTGTTGTTATTGTTTATTTAACGTTTTTGTTGTTGTTGATGTTGTTGTTGTTGTTGTTTTTTATTTGACGTTGTTGTTGTTATTTGACGTTGTTGTTGTTGTTGTTGTTGTTTATTTGATGTTGTTTTTGTTGTTGTTGTTGTTGTTGTTATTTGACGTTGTTGTTGTTGTTGTTGTTGTTTATTTGGTGTTGTTTTAGTTGTTGTTGTTGTTTATTTGACGTTGTTGTTGTTGTTGTTTATTTGATGTTGTTTTAGTTGTTGTTGTTTAATTGACGTTGTTGTTGTTTTTTATTTAACGTTGTTGTTGTTGACATTGATGTTGTTGTTGTTGTTGTTTATTTGACATTTTTGTTGTTGTTGATGTTGTTGTTGTTGTTTTTTATTTGACGTTGTTGTTGTTGTTGTTTATTTGACGTTGTTGTTGTTGTTATTGTTATTGTTGTTGTTTATTTGACGTTGTTGTTGTTGTTGTTTATTTGACGTTGTTGTTGTTGTTTATTTGACGTTGTTGTTGTTATTTATTTAACATTGTTGTTGTTGTTATTGTTTATTTAAGGTTGTTGACGTTGTTGTTGTTGTTGTTTATTTGACGTTGTTGTTGTTATTTATTTAACATTGTTGTTGTTGTTATTGTTTATTTAAGGTTGTTGTTGTTGTTGTTGTTTATTTGACGTTGTTAATGTGGTTGACGTTGTTGTTGTTGTTTTTGTTATTTATTTGACGTTGTTGTTGTTGTTGTTGTTTTTGTTATTGTTATTGTTGGTGGTGTTGTTGTTTATTTGACGTTGTTGTTGTTGTTGTTGTTTATTTGACGTTGTTGTTGTTGTTGTTTTTGTTGTTGTTATTGTTGGTGGTGTTGTTGTTTATTTGACGTTGTTGTTGTTGTTTTTGTTGTTGTTATTGTTGGTGGTGTTGTTGTTTATTTGACGTTGTTGTTGTTGTTGTTTATTTGACGTTAATAATGTTGTTGACATTGTTGTTGTTGTTGTTTATTTGACGTTGTTGTTGTTGTTGTTGTTGTTGTTATTGTTGTTGTTGTTGTTTATTTGACGTTCTTGTTGTTGTTGTTGTTTATTTGACGTTGAATTTGTTGTTGTTGTTGTTTATATGACGTTGTTGTTGTTGTTGTTTATTTGACGTAGTTTTTGTTATTGACGTTGTTGT
>OX451740.1:454861096-454898596 GCA_948472305.1 Vicia faba
TGTTGTTGTTTATTTGACGTTGTTGTTGTTGTTGTTTATTTGACGTTGTTGTTGTTGTTGTTTATTTGAAGTTGTTGTTGTTGTTTATTTGACATTGATGTTGTTGTTGTTATTGACGTTGTTGTTGTTGTTGTTGTTGTTGTTGTTGTTGTTTATTTGACGTTGTTGTTACTGTTGTTTATTTGACGTTGTTGTTGTTGTTGTTGTTGTTGTTTATTTGACGTTGTTGTTGTTGTTGATTATTTGACGTTGTTGTTGTTGTTGTTTATTTGACATTGTTATTGTTGTTGTTTATTTGACGTTGTTGTTGTTGTTTATTTGACATTGTTGTTGTTGTTGTTGACGTTGTTGTTGTTGTTGTTTATTTGACGTTGTTGTTGTTGTTGTTTATTTGACGTATTTGTTGTTGTTTATTTGATGTTGTTGTTGTTGTTGTTTATTTGACGTTGTTGTTGTTATTTATTTGACGTTGTTGTTGTTATTGTTTATTTGACGTTGTTATTGTTGTTGTTTATTTGACGTTGTTAATGTTGTTGACGTTGTTGTTGTTGTTTTTGTTATTTATTTGACGTTGTTGTTGTTGTTATTGTTGGTGTTGTTGTTGTTTATTTGACGTTGTTGTTGCTGTTGTTTATTTGACGTTTTTGTTGTTGTTGTTGTTTATTTGACGTTGTCGTTGTTGTTGTTGATTATTTGACGTTGTTGTTGTTGTTGTTTATTTGACATTGTTATTGTTGTTGTTTATTTGACGTTGTTGTTGTTTTTTATTTGACATTGTTGTTGTTGTTGTTGACGTTGTTGTTGTTGTTGTTTATTTGACGTTGTTGTTGTTGTTGTTGTTGTTTATTTGATGTCGTTTTAGTTGTTGTTGTTTATTTGACGTTGTTGTTGTTTTTTATTTGACGTTATTGTTGTTGACATTGTTGTTGTTGTTGTTGTTTATTTGACGTTTTTGTTGTTGTTGTTTATTTGACCTAGTTGTTGTTATTTACGTTGTTGTTGTTGTTTATTTAACGTTTTTGTTGTTGTTGATGTTGTTGTTGTTGTTGTTGTTTTTTATTTGACGTTGTTGTTGTTATTTGACGTTGTTGTTGTTGTTGTTGTTGTTGTTTATTTGATGTTGTTTTTGTTGCTGTTGTTGTTGTTGTTGTTGTTATTTGACGTTGTTGTTGTTGTTGTTGTTGTTTATTTGGTGTTGTTTTAGTTGTTGTTGTTGTTTATTTGACGTTGTTGTTGTTGTTGTTGTTGTTTATTTGATGTTGTTTTAGTTGTTGTTATTTATTTGACGTTGTTGTTGTTTTTTATTTAACGTTGTTGTTGTTGACATTGATGTTGTTGTTGTTGTTGTTTATTTGACATTTTTGTTGTTGTTGATGTTGTTGTTGTTGTTTTTTATTTGACGTTGTTGTTCTTGTTGTTTATTTGACGTTGTTGTTGTTGTTATTGTTATTGTTGTTGTTTATTTGACGTTGTTGTTGTTGTTGTTTATTTGACGTTGTTGTTGTTGTTTATTTGACATTGTTGTTGTTATTTATTTAACATTGTTGTTGTTGTTATTGTTTATTTAAGGCTGTTGTTGTTGTTGTTGTTTTTTATTTGACGTTGTTAATGTGGTTGACGTTGTTGTTGTTGTTTTTGTTATTTATTTGACGTTGTTGTTGTTGTTGTTTTTGTTATTGTTATTGTTGGTGTTGTTGTTGTTTATTTGACGTTGTTGTTGTTGTTGTTGTTGTTTATTTGACGTTGTTGTTGTTGTTGTTGTTGTTTATTTGACGTTGTTGTTGTTGTTGTTTATTTGAAGTTGTTGTTGTTGTTGTTTATTTGACATTGATGTTGTTGTTGTTATTGACGTTGTTGTTGTTGTTGTTGTTGTTGTTGTTGTTTATTTGACGTTGTTGTTGCTGTTGTTTATTTGACGTTGTTGTTGTTGTTGTTTATTTGGCGTTGTTGTTGTTGTTGATTATTTGACGTTGTTGTTGTTGTTGTTTATTTGACATTGTTATTGTTGTTGTTTATTTGACGTTGTTGTTGTTGTTTATTTGACATTGTTGTTGTTGTTGTTGACGTTGTTGTTGTTGTTGTTTATTTGACGTTGTTGTTGTTGTTGTTGTTGTTGTTGTTGTTGTTGTTTATTTGATGTCGTTTTAGTTGTTGTTGTTTATTTGACGTTGTTGTTGTTTTTTATTTGACGTTATTGTTGTTGACATTGTTGTTGTTGTTGTTGTTTATTTGACGTTTTTGTTGTTGTTGTTTATTTGACCTAGTTGTTGTTATTGACGTTGTTGTTGTTGTTGTTTATTTAACGTTTTTGTTGTTGTTGATGTTGTTGTTGTTGTTGTTTTTTATTTGACGTTGTTGTTGTTGTTATTTGACGTTGTTGTTGTTGTTGTTGTTTATTTGATGTTGTTTTTGTTGTTGTTGTTGTTGTTGTTGTTGTTATTTGACGTTGTTGTTGTTGTTGTTGTTGTTGTTTATTTGGTGTTGTTTTAGTTGTTGTTGTTGTTTATTTGACGTTGTTGTTGTTGTTGTTTATTTGATGTTGTTTTAGTTGTTGTTGTTTATTTGAGGTTGTTGTTGTTTTTTATTTAACGTTGTTGTTGTTGACATTGATGTTGTTGTTGTTGTTGTTTATTTGACATTTTTGTTGTTGTTGTTGTTGTTTTTTATTTGACGTTGTTGTTGTTGTTGTTTATTTGACGTTGTTGTTGTTGTTGTTATTGTTATTGTTGTTGTTTATTTGACGTTGTTGTTGTTGTTGTTTATTTGACGTTGTTGTTGTTGTTGTTTATTTGACGTTGTTGTTGTTATTTATTTAACATTGTTGTTGTTGTTATTGTTTATTTAAGGTTGTTGTTGTTGTTGTTGTTTATTTGACGTTGTTAATGTGGTTGACGTTGTTGTTGTTGTTTTTGTTATTTATTTGACGTTGTTGTTGTTGTTGTTGTTTTTGTTATTGTTATTGTTGGTGTTGTTGTTGTTTATTTGACGTTGTTGTTGTTGTTGTTGTTGTTTTTGTTGTTGTTATTGTTGGTGGTGTAACACCCCTTCTAAATACCCAAATTAAAGGTAAAGATTAAAATCAGAGAAATAAAATTGCACGGAAGGGATGCCACAACACACATCACATTCCAAAGTTTTTAAGGAAAAACAGACAGGGTATGTTTGAAAGTATAAGCATTCCAACACAAAACAAACATACTATAATTATTTACTTCATTCTCTCGTGCAAACGCAACGGAGTTTCATAATTTCACATCATCTCCATTTATGGAGGAATCAAAACATAATTCAAGGCATCAAGCCATCATAATTCACATAAGCATATGTTATCAAGTCTCACATATACAAGCTATCATATACACGAATAAGGATTATATACATCATAATCCAAATACAAAATAATCGAGTTCGACACTAACAAATTTCCCCCCATGTGTTACTACCAGAGCATCGACTCGACTCTAATCAAATAAAACAGATTGCAATCCAATGCATCCGTTAGCTAGCGCCTCGCGCTACCGTCCTCGGTACCTGCACAATGCCATCAAAAGCATTGGCCAACAAAAGGGTAAGAATTCCAATAATCATATAACATATAATTTTATGTAAATGAAATGGCAATAATTAAAGCAATACATAATGATCATGTTCATTTTATCACCTGTAGCATCCTTACTCAAGGAGTCCATTTCCAACACATTAACCATGTAAACCGATTATCCGAATACTCACATCCTTGGCACATAACCATAATTCAAACAACAACAATATTGGCACATAATCAAACACATCAACACACATACATATCATGCACAATTATACATGTGACTCACAACACGACTCAACGTATGCAAATGCGGTACCGACTCGTGGACCCAAGGTTCCACCACCTATGTTTCCATTCTGGATCAAGGTCACTACGTCTTTTCCCACAATAGGGTCACCGTCTAGATATTGTGGACCCAATGTTCCACCACCTATGTTTCCCTTCCGGATCAAGGTCACTACGTCTTTTCCCATAATAGGGTCACCGTCTAGATATTGTGGACCCAATGTTCCACCACCTATGTTTCCCTTCCGGATCAAGGTCACTACGTCTTTTCCCACAATAGGGTCACCGTCTAGATATTATGGACCCAAAGTTCCACCGTCTCTGTTTCAAGACCACCATGCCATGCAATGTACAATATAACCAATGCATGCAATTAAGACTCACAACAATCTTAACATACACATGCCATCAAATCTAACCAATGGAACATCAACTATTGTACATGCATGCATACATATAATTTATCAATCTCAACGTCAAGTAAAATGTATACAAACGAGATTACTTACTCAACCAAAACATAAACCATCAACTATCAACAATTCCAAATCGGAAAGTATATTTCAACATAAAGTCATTATCAATGAACCGGCATTATTCTCAATGTTCTCATCGCGATCGAGTCACCGGAATGTAACTCGAACGGTTAGATTCAGGATTAAGTCATGCCTTCACAAATCGGAAGCATATATCGACAATATCAATATGATCATCACATCATCATGTACAAGGACATATATCATCATTATCAACAAAAAATCATTTAGTCATGAACAATTCATCACAAGCCTCCCATATCATCATGTAGCATCATCATTTTCATACAAACATGCATATTAAACATAAGCATACATGTTGTCATACCCAATCATTCAAACCATATCAAAACATAATGCATTTTGCATTTGATGTATAACTCACAAGATCATTCATTTAGTACACCAAACATCACCAAACACTTCACTAAAATACATAACAATCAAATTCACCTATAAACATAAACACTTTCTCCAATAATCACTTATTAAAATAAGCTCTTAAAGCTACCTAATTCCTCATAATCATATAGAAAATTTCACTAGCTTTCCAACGCATCAAACGGCGCCTAAATCGGAGTTACGGTTCAAAAGTTATGACCGAAACAATTTTTGGGAAAAGCCAAGTCAGAGCAGCAACACGGGCACCCGTGTGCTGCAACACGGCCCGTGTTGTGAGGCCTGCGTGAAAACTCCACTCTTTTGAGTTTTTCTCATTTAACTACCATGGTTTTCTTTCCCATTTCAATACTCTTAATTTCCACAAGCTAGCACTTAATACACCCACAAACCATACTCCTAATCCAACTTTTCTAAACCATTCTAACAATCAACCAACAAAACCCTAAAAATCAACTATCAATTTTACCCCTAAATCCAAAATGTATCATACAAAACCTAACAATATGAGATGGAGAATCAAACCCCTTACCTTGGTGTGGGTTTTCTTGAAACAAGATGATGGAGATGTTGCAACTCCAAGCCTAGCTCTCTTTCTCCTCTTCTCCTCTTTTCTTTCTTCTTTCTCCTCTTTTCTTTCTTCTTTCTCCTCCTTTCTTTCTCCTCTTACTAACTCTCCTTTTCTATTTTATAAAACTCCCCTTCTACTACTAACTTTCCCCCCTCTATCTTTCTAAAATTGTAATTTGGCCCCAACAATTATTTAATTCAAATTATAATATATAACCCTATTAAACAATATTATATTAAATAATATTTATTCTATATAAACCTAATCATGCCAATTAATCAAACAAAGTCAAATATTACTACACACCAAATTAATATTACTCAAAATAGTATTTTATCATTATGAATATTTTTATTTCAAATAACCGAATTAACATTAATCAAAAACGGGGTGTTACAGGTGGTGTTGTTGTTTATTTGACGTTGTTGTTGTTGTTTTTGTTGTTGTTATTGTTGGTGGTGTTGTTGTTTATTTGACGTTGTTGTTATTGTTGTTTATTTGACGTTAATAATGTTGTTGACGTTGTTGTTGCTGTTGTTTATTTGACGTTGTTGTTGTTGTTGTTGTTGTTGTTGTTATTGTTGTTGTTTATTTGACGTTCTTGTTGTTGTTGTTTATTTGACGTTGTTATTGTTGTTGTTGTTGTTTATATGACGTTGTTGTTGTTGATGACGTTGTTGTTGTTGACATTGTTGTTGTTTATTTGACGTTGTTGTTGTTGTTGTTTATTTGACGTAGTTTTTGTTATTGACGTTGTTGTTGTTGTTTATTTGACATTTTTGTTGTTGTTGATGTTGTTGTTATTGTTTTTTATTTGACGTTGTTGTTGTTGTTGTTTATTTGAAGTTGTTGTTGTTGTTATTGTTATTGTTGTTGTTTATTTGACGTTGTTGTTGTTGTTGTTTATTTGACGTATTTGTTGTTGTTTATTTGATGTTGTTGTTGTTTATTTGACGTTGTTGTTGTTATTTATTTGACGTTGTTGTTATTGTTTATTTGACGTTGTTATTGTTGTTGTTTATTTGACGTTGTTAATGTTGTTGACGTTGTTGTTGTTGTTTTTGTTATTTATTTGACGTTGTTGTTGTTGTTGTTGTTTTTGTTGTTGTTATTGTTGGTGTTGTTGTTGTTTATTTGACGTTGTTGTTGCTGTTGTTTATTTGACGTTGTTGTTGTTGTTGTTGTTGTTGTTTATTTGACGTTGTTGTTGTTGTTGATTATTTGACGTTGTTGTTGTTGTTGTTTATTTGACATTGTTATTGTTGTTGTTTATTTGACGTTGTTGTTGTTGTTTATTTGACATTGTTGTTGTTGTTGACGTTGTTGTTGTTGTTGTTTATTTGACGTTGTTGTTGTTGTTGTTGTTGTTGTTGTTTATTTGATGTCGTTTTAGTTGTTGTTGTTTATTTGACGTTGTTGTTGTTTTTTATTTGACGTTATTGTTGTTGACATTGTTGTTGTTGTTGTTGTTTATTTGACGTTTTTGTTGTTGTTGTTTATTTGACCTAGTTGTTGTTATTGACGTTGTTGTTGTTGTTTATTTAACATTTTTGTTGTTGTTGATGTTGTTGTTGTTGTGGTTTTTTATTTGACGTTGTTGTTGTTTTTTGACGTTGTTGATGTTGTTGTTGTTGTTTATTTGATGTTGTTTTTGTTGTTGTTGTTGTTGTTGTTATTTGACGTTGTTGTTGTTGTTGTTGTTTATTTGGTGTTGTTTTAGTTGTTGTTGTTGTTTATTTGAAGTTGTTGTTGTTGTTGTTTATTTGATGTTGTTTTAGTTGTTGTTGTTTATTTGACGTTGTTGTTGTTTTTTATTTAACGTTGTTGTTGTTGACATTGATGTTGTTGTTGTTGTTGTTTATTTGACATTTTTGTTGTTGTTGATGTTGTTGTTGTTGTTTTTTATTTGACGTTGTTGTTGTTGTTGTTTATTTGACGTTGTTGTTGTTGTTATTGTTATTGTTGTTGTTTATTTGACGTTGTTGTTGTTGTTGTTTATTTGACGTTGTTGTTGTTGTTTATTTGACGTTGTTGTTGTTATTTATTTAACATTGTTGTTGTTGTTATTGTTTATTTAAGGTTGTTGTTGTTGTTGTTGTTGTTCATTTGACGTTGTTAATGTGGTTGACGTTGTTGTTGTTGTTTTTGTTATTTATTTGACGTTGTTGTTGTTGTTGTTTTTGTTATTGTTATTGTTGGTGTTGTTGTTGTTTATTTGACGTTGTTGTTGTTGTTGTTGTTTATTTGGCGTTGTTGTTGTTGTTGTTTATTTGACGTTGTTGTTGTTGTTGTTGTTTATTTGAAGTTGTTGTTGTTGTTTATTTGACATTGATGTTGTTGTTGTTATTGACGTTGTTGTTGTTGTTGTTGTTTATTTGACGTTGTTGTTGCTGTTGTTTATTTGACGTTGTTGTTGTTGTTGTTGTTTATTTGACGTTGTTGTTGTTGTTGATTATTTGACGTTGTTGTTGTTGTTGTTTATTTGACATTGTTATTGTTGTTGTTTATTTGACGTTGTTGTTGTTGTTTATTTGACATTGTTGTTGTTGTTGTTGACGTTGTTGTTGTTGTTGTTTATTTGACGTTGTTGTTGTTGTTGTTGTTGTTGTTTATTTGATGTCGTTTTAGTTGTTGTTGTTTATTTGACGTTGTTGTTGTTTTTTATTTGACGTTATTGTTGTTGACATTGTTGTTGTTGTTTTTGTTTATTTGACGTTTTTGTTGTTGTTGTTTATTTGACCTAGTTGTTGTTATTGACGTTGTTGTTGTTGTTGTTTATTTAACGTTTTTGTTGTTGTTGATGTTGTTGTTGTTGTTGTTTATTTGACGTTGTTGTTGTTATTTGACGTTGTTGTTGTTGTTGTTGTTGTTTATTTGATGTTGTTTTTGTTGTTGTTGTTGTTGTTGTTATTTGACGTTGTTGTTGTTGTTGTTGTTGTTGTTTATTTGGTGTTGTTTTAGTTGTTGTTGTTGTTTATTTGACGTTGTTGTTGTTGTTGTTTATTTGAGGTTGTTTTAGTTGTTGTTGTTTATTTGACGTTGTTGTTGTTTTTTATTTAACGTTGTTGTTGTTGACATTGATGTTGTTGTTGTTGTTGTTTATTTGACATTTTTGTTGTTGTTGATGTTGTTGTTGTTGTTTTTTATTTGACGTTGTTGTTGTTGTTGTTGTTGTTGTTGTTTATTTGACGTTGTTGTTGTTGTTATTGTTATTGTTGTTGTTTATTTGACGTTGTTGTTGTTGTTGTTGTTTATTTGACGTTGTTGTTGTTGTTGTTTATTTGACGTTGTTGTTGTTATTTATTTAACATTGTTGTTGTTGTTATTGTTTATTTAAGGTTGTTGTTGTTGTTGTTGTTGTTTATTTGACGTTGTTAATGTGGTTGACGTTGTTGTTGTTGTTGTTTTTGTTATTTATTTGACGTTGTTGTTGTTGTTGTTGTTTTTGTTATTGTTATTGTTGGTGTTGTTGTTATTTATTTGACGTTGTTGTTGTTGTTTATTTGACGTTGTTGTTGTTGTTGTTTTTGTTGTTGTTATTGTTGGTGGTGTTGTTGTTTATTTGACGTTGTTGTTGTTGTTTTTGTTGTTGTTATTGTTGGCTGTGTTGTTGTTTATTTGACGTTGTTGTTGTTGTTGTTTATTTGACGTTAATAATGTTGTTGACGTTGTTGTTGCTGTTGTTTATTTGACGTTGTTGTTGTTGTTGTTGTTGTTGTTGTTGTTATTGTTGTTGTTGTTGTTTATTCGACGTTCTTGTTGTTGTTGTTTATTTGACGTTGTTATTGTTGTTGTTGTTGTTTATATGACGTTGTTGTTGTTTATTTGAAGTTGTTGTTGTTGTTGTTTATTTAACGTTGTTGTTGTTGTTGTTGTTGTTGTTTATTTGATGTTGTTTTAGTTGTTGTTGTTGTTGTTTATTTGATGTTGTTTTAGTTGTTGTTGTTTATTTGACGTTGTTGTTGTTGTTTATTGGACGTTGTTTATTTGACGTTGTTGTTGTTTATTTGACGTTGTTGTTGCTTATTTGACGTTGTTGTTGTTGTTGTTTATTTGACGTTGTTGTTGTTGTTGCTGTTGTTTATTTGACGTTTTTGTTGTTGTTGTTGTTTATTTGACGTTGTTGTTGTTGTTTATTTGACATTGTTGTTCTTGTTGTTATTGACGTTGTTGTTGTTGTTGTTGTTTATTTGACGTTGTTGTTGCTGTTGTTTATTTGATGTTGTTTTAGTTGTTGTTGTTTATTTGACGTTGTTGTTGTTGTTGTTTATTTGATGTTGTTTTAGTTGTTGTTGTTTATTTGACGTTGTTGTTGTTTTTTAGTCGACGTTGTTGTTGTTTTTTATTTGATGTTGTTGTGGTTATTGTTTATTTGACGTTGTTGTTGTTGTTATTGTTGTTGTTGTTGTTTATTTGAAGTTGTTGTTGTTGTTGTTTATTTAACGTTGTTGTTGTTGTTTATTTGATGTTGTTTTAGTTGTTGTTGTTGTTGTTGTTTATTTGACGTTGTTGTTGTTGTTGTTTATTTGATGTTGTTTTAGTTGTTGTTGTTTATTTGACGTTGTTGTTGTTGACATTATTGTTGTTGTTTATTTGACGTTGTTGTTGTTGTTTATTTAACGTAGTTGTTGTTATTGATGTTGTTGTTGTTGTTGTTTATTTGACATTTTTGTTGTTGTTGATGTTGTTGTTGTTGTTTTTTATTTGACGTTGTTGTTGTTGTTGTTGTTTATTTGACCTTGTTGTTGTTGTTATTGTTATTGTTGTTGTTTATTTGACTTTGTTGTTGTTGTTTATTTGACGTTGTTGTTGTTGTTGTTTATTTGACGTTGTTGTTGTTATTTATTTGATGTTGTTGTTGTTGTTATTGTTTATTTAACGTTGTTGTTGTTGTTGTTGTTGTTGTTGTTGTTGTTGTTTATTTGACGTTGTTAATGTTGTTGACGTTGTTGTTGTTGTTTTTGTTATTTATTTGACGTTGTTGTTGTTGTTGTTGTTTTTGTTGTTGTTATTGTTGGTGGTGTTTTTGTTTATTTGACGTTGTTGTTGTTGTTTTTGTTGTTGTTATTGTTGGTGGTGTTGTTGTTTATTTGACGTTGTTGTTGTTGTTGTTTATTTGACGTTAATAATGTTGTTGACGTTGTTGTTGTTGTTGTTGTTTATTTGACGTTGTTGTTGTTGTTGTTGTTGTTGTTGTTGTTATTGTTGTTGTTGTTGTTGTTGTTGTTTATTTGACGTTCTTGTTGTTGTTGTTGTTTATTTGACGTTGTTATTGTTGTTGTTGTTGTTTATATGACGTTGTTGTTGTTGTTGACGTTGTTGTTGTTGACATTGTTGTTGTTTATTTGACGTTGTTATTGTTGTTTATTTGACGTAGTTTTTGTTATTGACGTTGTTGTTGTTGTTGTTTATTTGACATTTTTGTTGTTGTTGATGTTGTTGTTGTTGTTTTTTATTTAACGTTGTTGTTGTTGTTGCTTATTTGAAGTTGTTGTTGTTGTTATTGTTATTGTTGTTGTTTATTTGACGTTGTTGTTGTTGTTGTTGTTGTTTATTTAACGTTGTTGTTGTTGTTTATTTGATGTTGTTTTAGTTGTTGTTGTTGTTGTTTATTTGACGTTGTTGTTGTTGTTGTTTATTTGATGTTGTTGTTGTTTATTTGACGTTGTTGTTGTTGACATTATTGTTGTTGTTTATTTGACGTTGTTGTTGTTGTTTATTTGACGTAGTTGTTGTTATTGATGTTGTTGTTGTTGTTGTTTATTTGACATTTTTGTTGTTGTTGATGTTGTTGTTGTTGTTTTTTATTTGACGTTGTTGTTGTTGTTGTTTATTTGACCTTGTTGTTGTTGTTATTGTTATTGTTGTTGTTTATTTGACTTTGTTGTTGTTGTTGTTGTTTATTTGACGTTGTTGTTGTTGTTGTTTATTTGACGTTGTTGTTGTTATTTATTTGATGTTGTTGTTGTTGTTGTTATTGTTTATTTAACGTTGTTGTTGTTGTTGTTTATTTGACGTTGTTAATGTTGTTGACGTTGTTGTTGTTGTTGTTTTTGTTATTTATTTGACGTTGTTGTTGTTGTTGTTTTTGTTGTTGTTATTGTTGGTGGTGTTGTTGTTTATTTGACGTTGTTGTTGTTGTTGTTTTTGTTGTTGTTATTGTTGGTGGTGTTGTTGTTTATTTGACGTTGTTGTTATTGACGTTGTTGTTGTTGTTGTTTATTTGACGTTGTTGTTGCTGTTGTTTATTTGATGTTGTTTTAGTTGTTGTTGTTTATTTGACGTTGTTGTTGTTGTTGTTTATTTGATGTTGTTTTAGTTGTTGTTGTTTATTTGATGTTGTTGTTGTTTTTTAGTTGACGTTGTTGTTGTTGACAATGTTGTTGTTGTTGTTTATTTGACGTTGTTGTTGTTGTTTATTTGACGTAGTTGTTGTTATTGACGTTGTTGTTGTTTATTTGACGTTTTTGTTGTAGTTGATGTTGTTGTTGTTGTTGTTTTTTATTTGATGTTGTTGTCGTTGTTGTTTATTTGACGTTGTTGTTGTTGTCTATTTGATGTTGTTTTAGTTGTTGTTGTTTATTTGACGTTGTTATTGTCGACATTATTGTTGTTGTTTATTTGACGTTGTTGTTGTTGTTTATTTGACGTAGTTGTTGTTGTTGTTTTGTTGTTTATTTGACACTTTTGTTGTTGTTGATGTTGTTGTTGTTGTTTTTTATTTGACGTTGTTGTTGTTGTTGTTTATTTGACCTTGTTGTTGTTGTTATTGTTATTGTTGTTGTTTATTTGACTTTGTTGTTGTTGTTGTTTATTTGACGTTGTTGTTGTTGTTGTTTATTTGACGTTGTTGTTGTTATTTATTTGATGTTGTTGTTGTTGTTATTGTTTATTTAACGTTGTTGTTGTTGTTGTTTATTTAACGTTGTTAATGTTGTTGACGTTGTTGTTGTTGTTTTTGTTATTTATTTGACGTTGTTGTTGTTGTTTTTGTTGTTGTTATTGTTGGTGGTGTTGTTGTTTATTTGACGTTGTTGTTGTTGTTGTTGTTTTTGTTGTTGTTATTGTTGGTGTTGTTGTTGTTTATTTGACGTTGTTGTTGTTGTTGTTTATTTGACGTTGTTGTTGTTGTTTATTTGACGTTGCTAATGTTATTGACGTTGTTGTTGCTGTTGTTTATTTCACATTGTTGTTGTTGTTGTTATTGTTGTTGTTGTTGTTTATTTGACGTTGTTGTTGTTGTTGTTGTTGTTTATTTGACGTTGTTATTGTTGTTGTTGTTTATATGACGTTGTTGTTGTTGTTGACGTTGTTGTTGTTGACATTTATGTTGTTTATTTGACGTTGTTGTTGTTGTTGTTTATTTGACGTAGTTTTTGTTATTGACGTTGTTGTTGTTGTTGTTTATTTGACATTTTTGTTGTTGTTGATGTTGTTGTTGTTGTTTTTTATTTGACGTTGTTGTTGTTGTTGTTGTTGTTGTTTATTTGACGTTGTTGTTGTTATTGTTATTGTTGTTGTTTATTTGACGTTGTTGTTGTTGTTGTTGTTTATTTGACGTTGTTGTTGTTGTTGTTGTTTATTTGACGTTGTTGTTGTTATTTATTTAACATTGTTGTTGTTGTTATTGTTTATTTAAGGTTGTTGTTGTTGTTGTTGTTGTTGTTTATTTGACGTTGTTAATGTGGTTGACGTTGTTGTTGTTGTTGTTTTTGTTATTTATTTGACGTTGTTGTTGTTGTTGTTGTTTTTGTTATTGTTATTGTTGGTGTTGTTGTTGTTTATTTGACGTTGTTGTTGTTGTTTATTTGACGTTGTTGTTGTTGTTGTTTTTGTTGTTGTTATTGTTGGTGGTGTTGTTGTTTATTTGACGTTGTTGTTGTTGTTTTTGTTGTTGTTATTGTTGGTGGTGTTGTGGTTTATTTGACGTTGTTGTTGTTGTTGTTTATTTGACGTTAATAATGTTGTTGACGTTGTTGTTGCTGTTGTTTATTTGACGTTGTTATTGTTGTTGTTGTTGTTGTTATTGTTGTTGTTATTGTTTATTCGACGTTCTTGTTGTTGTTGTTTATTTGACGTTGTTATTGTTGTTGTTGTTGTTTATATGACGTTGTTGTTGTTTATTTGAAGTTGTTGTTGTTGTTGTTGTTTATTTAACGTTGTTGTTGTTGTTGTTGTTGTTTATTTGATGTTGTTTTAGTTGTTGTTGTTGTTGTTTATTTGACGTTGTTGTTGTTGTTTATTTGATGTTGTTTTAGTTGTTGTTGTTTATTTGACGTTGTTGTTGTTGTTTATTGGACGTTGTTTATTTGACGTTGTTGTTGTTTATTTGACGTTGTTGTTGCTTATTTGACGTTGTTGTTGTTGTTGTTGTTTATTTGACGTTGTTGTTGTTGTTGCTGTTGTTTATTTGACGTTTTTGTTGTTGTTGTTGTTTATTTGACGTTGTTGTTGTTGTTTATTTGACATTGTTGTTCTTGTTGTTATTGACGTTGTTGTTGTTGTTGTTTATTTGACGTTGTTGTTGCTGTTGTTTATTTGATGTTGTTTTAGTTGTTGTTGTTTATTTGACGTTGTTGTTGTTGTTGTTTATTTGATGTTGTTTTAGTTGTTGTTGTTTATTTGACGTTGTTGTTGTTTTTTAGTCGACGTTGTTGTTGTTTTTTATTTGATGTTGTTGTGGTTATTGTTTATTTGACGTTGTTGTTGTTGTTATTGTTGTTGTTGTTGTTTATTTGAAGTTGTTGTTGTTGTTGTTTATTTAACGTTGTTGTTGTTGTTTATTTGATGTTGTTTTAGTTGTTGTTGTTGTTGTTGTTTATTTGACGTTGTTGTTGTTGTTGTTTATTTGATGTTGTTTTAGTTGTTGTTGTTTATTTGACGTTGTTGTTGTTGACATTATTGTTGTTGTTTATTTGACGTTGTTGTTGTTGTTTATTTAACGTAGTTGTTGTTATTGATGTTGTTGTTGTTGTTGTTTATTTGACATTTTTGGTGTTGTTGATGTTGTTGTTGTTGTTTTTTATTTGACGTTGTTGTTGTTGTTGTTTATTTGACCTTGTTGTTGTTGTTATTGTTATTGTTGTTGTTTATTTGACTTTGTTGTTGTTGTTTATTTGACGTTGTTGTTGTTGTTGTTTATTTGACGTTGTTGTTGTTATTTATTTGATGTTGTTGTTGTTGTTATTGTTTATTTAACGTTGTTGTTGTTGTTGTTGTTGTTGTTGTTGTTGTTGTTTATTTGACGTTGTTAATGTTGTTGACGTTGTTGTTGTTGTTTTTGTTATTTATTTGACGTTGTTGTTGTTGTTGTTTTTGTTGTTGTTATTGTTGGTGGTGTTTTTGTTTATTTGACGTTGTTGTTGTTGTTTTTGTTGTTGTTATTGTTGGTGGTGTTGTTGTTTATTTGACGTTGTTGTTGTTGTTGTTT
Source organism: Vicia faba (assembly GCA_948472305.1). Classification (NCBI taxonomy): domain Eukaryota; kingdom Viridiplantae; phylum Streptophyta; class Magnoliopsida; order Fabales; family Fabaceae; genus Vicia; species Vicia faba. The sequence goes on from OX451740.1 coordinate 454,875,865, forward strand.
ATTTGACGTTAATAATGTTGTTGACGTTGTTGTTGTTGTTGTTTATTTGACGTTGTTGTTGTTGTTGTTGTTGTTGTTGTTATTGTTGTTGTTGTTGTTGTTGTTTATTTGACGTTCTTGTTGTTGTTGTTGTTTATTTGACGTTGTTATTGTTGTTGTTATTGTTTATATGACGTTGTTGTTGTTGTTGACGTTGTTGTTATTGACATTGTTGTTGTTTATTTGACGTTGTTGTTGTTGTTTATTTGACGTAGTTTTTGTTATTGACGTTGTTGTTGTTGTTGTTTATTTGACATTTTTGTTGTTGTTGATGTTGTTGTTGTTGTTTTTTATTTAACGTTGTTGTTGTTGTTGTTTATTTGAAGTTGTTGTTGTTGTTATTGTTATTGTTGTTGTTTATTTGACGTTGTTGTTGTTGTTGTTTATTTAACGTTGTTGTTGTTGTTTATTTGATGTTGTTTTAGTTGTTGTTGTTGTTGTTTATTTGACGTTGTTGTTGTTGTTGTTTATTTGATGTTGTTGTTGTTGTTATTGTTATTGTTGTTGTTTATTTGACGTTGTTGTTGTTGTTTATTTGACGTAGTTGTTGTTATTGATGTTGTTGTTGTTGTTGTTTATTTGACATTTTTGTTGTTGTTGATGTTGTTGTTGTTGTTTTTTATTTGACGTTGTTGTTGTTGTTGTTTATTTGACCTTGTTGTTGTTGTTATTGTTATTGTTGTTGTTTATTTGACTTTGTTGTTGTTGTTGTTGTTTATTTGACGTTGTTGTTGTTGTTGTTGTTGTTTATTTGACGTTGTTGTTGTTATTTATTTGATGTTGTTGTTGTTGTTGTTATTGTTTATTTAACGTTGTTGTTGTTGTTGTTTATTTGACGTTGTTAATGTTGTTGACGTTGTTGTTGTTGTTTTTGTTATTTATTTGACGTTGTTGTTGTTGTTGTTTTTGTTGTTGTTATTGTTGGTGGTGTTGTTGTTTATTTGACGTTGTTGTTGTTGTTGTTTTTGTTGTTGTTATTGTTGGTCGTGTTGTTGTTTATTTGACGTTGTTGTTATTGACGTTGTTGTTGTTGTTGTTGTTTATTTGACGTTGTTGTTGCCGTTGTTTATTTGATGTTGTTTTAGTTGTTGTTGTTTATTTGACGTTGTTGTTGTTGTTGTTGTTTATTTGATGTTGTTTTAGTTGTTGTTGTTTATTTGATGTTGTTGTTGTTTTTTAGTTGACGTTGTTGTTGTTGACAATGTTGTTGTTGTTGTTTATTTGACGTTGTTGTTGTTGTTTATTTGACGTAGTTGTTGTTATTGACGTTGTTGTTGTTTATTTGACGTTTTTGTTGTAGTTGATGTTGTTGTTGTTGTTTTTTATTTGATGTTGTTGTCGTTGTTGTTTATTTGACGTTGTTGTTGTTGTCTATTTGATGTTGTTTTAGTTGTTGTTGTTTATTTGACGTTGTTATTGTCGACATTATTGTTGTTGTTTATTTGACGTTGTTGTTGTTGTTTATTTGACGTAGTTGTTGTTGTTGTTTTGTTGTTTATTTGACACTTTTGTTGTTGTTGATGTTGTTGTTGTTGTTTTTTATTTGACGTTGTTGTTGTTGTTGTTTATTTGACCTTGTTGTTGTTGTTATTGGTATTGTTGTTGTTTATTTGACTTTGTTGTTGTTGTTGTTTATTTGACGTTGTTGTTGTTGTTGTTTATTTGACGTTGTTGTTGTTATTTATTTGATGTTGTTGTTGTTGTTATTGTTTATTTAACGTTGTTGTTGTTGTTGTTGTTGTTTATTTAACGTTGTTGTTGTTGTTTTTGTTATTTATTTGACGTTGTTGTTGTTGTTTTTGTTGTTGTTATTGTTGGTGGTGTTGTTGTTTATTTGACGTTGTTGTTGTTGTTGTTGTTTTTGTTGTTGTTATTGTTGGTGTTGTTGTTGTTTATTTGACGTTGTTGTTGTTGTTGTTTATTTGACGTTGTTGTTGTTGTTTATTTGACGTTGCTAATGTTATTGACGTTGTTGTTGCTGTTGTTTATTTCACATTGTTGTTGTTGTTGTTATTGTTGTTGTTGTTGTTTATTTGACGTTGTTGTTGTTGTTGTTGTTGTTTATTTGACGTTGTTATTGTTGTTGTTGTTTATATGACGTTGTTGTTGTTGTTGACGTTGTTGTTGTTGACATTTATGTTGTTTATTTGACGTTGTTGTTGTTGTTGTTTATTTGACGTAGTTTTTGTTATTGACGTTGTTGTTGTTGTTGTTTATTTGACATTTTTGTTGTTGTTGATGTTGTTGTTGTTGTTTTTTATTTGACGTTGTTGTTATTGTTGTTTATTTGAAGTTGTTGTTGTTGTTATTGTTATTGTTGTTGTTTATTTGACGTTGTTGTTGTTGTTTATTTGACGTATTTGTTGTTGTTTATTTGATGTTGTTGTTGTTGTTGTTGTTTATTTGACGTTGTTGTTGTTATTTATTTGACGTTGTTGTTGTTGTTATTGTTTATTTGACGTTGTTATTGTTGTTGATTATTTGACGTTGTTAATGTTGTTGACGTTGTTGTTGTTGTTTTTGTTATTTATTTGACGTTGTTGTTGTTGTTTATTTGAAGTTGTTGTTGTTGTTTATTTGACATTGATGTTGTTGTTGTTATTGACGTTGTTGTTGTTGTTGTTGTTGTTTATTTGACGTCGTTGTTGCTGTTGTTTATTTGATGTTGTTTTAGTTGTTGTTGATTATTTGACGTTGTTGTTGTTGTTCTTTATTTGATGTTGTTTTAGTTGTTGTTGTTTATTTGACGTTGTTGTTGTTTTTTAGTTGACGTTGTTGTTGTTGACATTGTTGTTGTTGTTGTTGTTTATTTGACGTTGTTGTTGTTGTTGTTTATTTGATGTTGTTGTTGTTTATTTGACGTTGTTGTTGTTGACATTATTGTTGTTGTTTATTTGACGTTGTTGTTGTTGTTTATTTGACGTAGTTGTTGTTATTGATGTTGTTGTTGTTGTTGTTTATTTGACATTTTTGTTGTTGTTGATGTTGTTGTTGTTGTTTTTTATTTGACGTTGTTGTTGTTGTTGTTTATTTGACCTTGTTGTTGTTGTTATTGTTATTGTTGTTGTTTATTTGACTTTGTTGTTGTTGTTGTTGTTTATTTGACGTTGTTGTTGTTGTTGTTGTTTATTTGACGTTGTTGTTGTTATTTATTTGATGTTGTTGTTGTTGTTGTTATTGTTTATTTAACGTTGTTGTTGTTGTTGTTTATTTGACGTTGTTAATGTTGTTGACGTTGTTGTTGTTGTTTTTGTTATTTATTTGACGTTGTTGTTGTTGTTGTTTTTGTTGTTGTTATTGTTGGTGGTGTTGTTGTTTATTTGACGTTGTTGTTGTTGTTGTTTTTGTTGTTGTTATTGTTGGTGGTGTTGTTGTTTATTTGACGTTGTTGTTATTGACGTTGTTGTTGTTGTTGTTGTTTATTTGACGTTGTTGTTGCTGTTGTTTATTTGATGTTGTTTTAGTTGTTGTTGTTTATTTGACGTTGTTGTTGTTGTTGTTTATTTGATGTTGTTTTAGTTGTTGTTGTTTATTTGATGTTGTTGTTGTTTTTTAGTTGACGTTGTTGTTGTTGACAATGTTGTTGTTGTTGTTTATTTGACGTTGTTGTTGTTGTTGTTTATTTGACGTAGTTGTTGTTATTGACGTTGTTGTTGTTTATTTGACGTTTTTGTTGTAGTTGATGTTGTTGTTGTTGTTGTTTTTTATTTGATGTTGTTGTCGTTGTTGTTTATTTGACGTTGTTGTTGTTGTCTATTTGATGTTGTTTTAGTTGTTGTTGTTTATTTGACGTTGTTATTGTCGACATTATTGTTGTTGTTTATTTGACGTTGTTGTTGTTGTTTATTTGACGTAGTTGTTGTTGTTGTTTTGTTGTTTATTTGACACTTTTGTTGTTGTTGATGTTGTTGTTGTTGTTTTTTATTTGACGTTGTTGTTGTTGTTGTTTATTTGACCTTGTTGTTGTTGTTATTGTTATTGTTGTTGTTTATTTGACTTTGTAGTTGTTGTTGTTTATTTGACGTTGTTGTTGTTGTTGTTTATTTGACGTTGTTGTTGTTATTTATTTGATGTTGTTGTTGTTGTTATTGTTTATTTAACGTTGTTGTTGTTGTTGTTGTTGTTTATTTAACGTTGTTAATGTTGTTGACGTTGTTGTTGTTGTTTTTGTTATTTATTTGACGTTGTTGTTGTTGTTTTTGTTGTTGTTATTGTTGGTGGTGTTGTTGTTTATTTGACGTTGTTGTTGTTATTGTTGTTTTTGTTGTTGTTATTGTTGGTGTTGTTGTTGTTTATTTGACGTTGTTGTTGTTGTTGTTTATTTGACGTTGTTGTTGTTGTTTATTTGACGTTGTTAATGTTATTGACGTTGTTGTTGCTGTTGTTTATTTCACATTGTTGTTGTTGTTGTTATTGTTGTTGTTGTTGTTTATTTGACGTTGTTGTTGTTGTTGTTGTTGTTTATTTGACGTTGTTATTGTTGTTGTTGTTTATATGACGTTGTTGTTGTTGTTGACGTTGTTGTTGTTGACATTTATGTTGTTTATTTGACGTTGTTGTTGTTGTTGTTGTTTATTTGACGTAGTTTTTGTTATTGACGTTGTTGTTGTTGTTGTTTATTTGACATTTTTGTTGTTGTTGATGTTGTTGTTGTTGTTTTTTATTTGACGTTGTTGTTATTGTTGTTTATTTGAAGTTGTTGTTGTTGTTATTGTTATTGTTGTTGTTTATTTGACGTTGTTGTTGTTGTTTATTTGACGTATTTGTTGTTGTTTATTTGATGTTGTTGTTGTTGTTGTTGTTTATTTGACGTTGTTGTTGTTATTTATTTGACGTTGTTGTTGTTGTTATTGTTTATTTGACGTTGTTATTGTTGTTGATTATTTGACGTTGTTAATGTTGTTGACGTTGTTGTTGTTGTTTTTGATATTTATTTGACGTTGTTGTTGTTGTTTATTTGAAGTTGTTGTTGTTGTTTATTTGACATTGATGTTGTTGTTGTTATTGACGTTGTTGTTGTTGTTGTTGTTGTTTATTTGACGTCGTTGTTGCTGTTGTTTATTTGATGTTGTTTTAGTTGTTGTTGATTATTTGACGTTGTTGTTGTTGTTCTTTATTTGATGTTGTTTTAGTTGTTGTTGTTTATTTGACGTTGTTGTTGTTTTTTAGTTGACGTTGTTGTTGTTGACATTGTTGTTGTTGTTGTTGTTGTTTATTTGACGTTGTTGTTGTTGTTTATTTGACGTAGTTGTTGTTATTGACGTTGTTGTTGTTTATTTGACGTTTTATTGTAGTTGATGTTGTTGTTGTTGTTGTTTATTTGACGTAGTTGTTGTTATTGACATTGTTGTTGTTTATTTGACGTTTTTGTTGTAGTTGATGTTGTTGTTGTTGTTGTTGTTGTTGTTTTTTATTTGATGTTGTTGTCGTTGTTGTTTATTTGACGTTGTTGTTGTTGTTATTGTTGTTGTTGTTGTTTATTTGAAGTTGTTGTTGTTGTTGTTTATTTAACGTTGTTGTTGTTGTTTGTTTGATGTTGTTTTAGTTGTTGTTGTTGTTGTTTATTTGACGTTGTTGTTGTTGTTGTTTATTTGATGTTGTTTTAGTTGTTGTTGTTTATTTGACGTTGTTGTTGTTGTTTATTTGACGTTGTTTATTTGACGTTGTTGTTGTTTATTTGACGTTGTTGTTGTTTATTTGACGTTGTTGTTGTTGTTTATTTGACGTTGTTGTTGTTGTTGTTGTTTATTTGACGTTTTTGTTGTTGTTGTTGTTTATTTGACGTTGTTGTTGTTGTTTATTTGACATTGTTGTTGTTGTTGTTATTGACGTTGTTGTTGTTGTTGTTTATTTGACGTTGTTGTTGCTGTTGTTTATTTGATGTTGTTTTAGTTGTTGTTTATTTGACGTTGTTGTTGTTGTTGTTTATTTGATGTTGTTTTAGTTGTTGTTGTTTATTTGACGTTGTTGTTGTTTTTTAGTTGACGTTGTTGTTGTTGACATTGTTGTTGTTGTTGTTTATTTGACGTTGTTGTTGTTGTTTATTTGACGTAGTTGTTGTTATTGACGTTGTTGTTGTTTATTTGACGTTTTTGTTGTAGTTGATGTTGTTGTTGTTCTTGTTTTTTATTTGATGTTGTTGTCGTTGTTGTTTGATTGACGTTGTTGTTGTTGTTATTGTTGTTGTTGTTGTTGTTTATTTGAAGTTGTTGTTGTTGTTGTTTATTTAACGTTGTTGTTGTTGTTTATTTGATGTTGTTTTAGTTGTTGTTGTTGTTGTTTATTTGACGTTGTTGTTGTTGTTGTTTATTTGATGTTGTTGTTGTTTATTTGACGTTGTTGTTGTTGACATTATTGTTGTTGTTTATTTGACGTTGTTGTTGTTGTTTATTTGACGTAGTTGTTGTTATTGATGTTGTTGTTGTTGTTGTTTATTTGACATTTTTGTTGTTGTTGATGTTGTTGTTGTTGTTTTTTATTTGACGTTGTTGTTGTTGTTGTTTATTTGACCTTGTTGTTGTTGTTATTGTTATTGTTGTTGTTTATTTGACTTTGTTGTTGTTGTTGTTGTTGTTTATTTGACGTTGTTGTTGTTGTTGTTGTTTATTTGACGTTGTTGTTGTTATTTATTTGATGTTGTTGTTGTTGTTGTTATTGTTTATTTAACGTTGTTGTTGTTGTTGTTGTTGTTTATTTGACGTTGTTAATGTTGTTGACGTTGTTGTTGTTGTTTTTGTTATTTATTTAACGTTGTTGTTGTTGTTGTTTTTGTTGTTGTTATTGTTGGTGGTGTTGTTGTTTATTTGACGTTGTTGTTGTTGTTGTTGTTTTTGTTGTTGTTATTGTTGGTGGTGTTGTTGTTTATTTGACGTTGTTGTTATTGACGTTGTTGTTGTTGTTGTTGTTTATTTGACGTTGTTGTTGCTGTTGTTTATTTGATGTTGTTTTAGTTGTTGTTGTTTATTTGACGTTGTTGTTGTTGTTGTTTATTTGATGTTGTTTTAGTTGTTGTTGTTTATTTGATGTTGTTGTTGTTTTTTAGTTGACGTTGTTGTTGTTGACAATGTTGTTGTTGTTGTTTATTTGACGTTGTTGTTGTTGTTTATTTGACGTAGTTGTTGTTATTGACGTTGTTGTTGTTTATTTGACGTTTTTGTTGTAGTTGATGTTGTTGTTGTTCTTGTTTTTTATTTGATGTTGTTGTCGTTGTTGTTTATTTGACGTTGTTGTTGTTGTTATTGTTGTTGTTGTTGTTGTTTATTTGAAGTTGTTGTTGTTGTTGTTTATTTAACGTTGTTGTTGTTGTTTATTTGATGTTGTTTTAGTTGTTGTTGTTGTTGTTTATTTGACGTTGTTGTTGTTGTTGTTTATTTGATGTTGTTGTTGTTTATTTGACGTTGTTGTTGTTGACATTATTGTTGTTGTTTATTTGACGTTGTTGTTGTTGTTTATTTGACGTAGTTGTTGTTATTGATGTTGTTGTTGTTGTTGTTTATTTGACATTTTTGTTGTTGTTGATGTTGTTGTTGTTGTTTTTTATTTGACGTTGTTGTTGTTGTTGTTTATTTGACCTTGTTGTTGTTGTTATTGTTATTGTTGTTGTTTATTTGACTTTGTTGTTGTTGTTGTTGTTTATTTGACGTTGTTGTTGTTGTTGTTGTTGTTTATTTGACGTTGTTGTTGTTATTTATTTGATGTTGTTGTTGTTGTTGTTATTGTTTATTTAACGTTGTTGTTGTTGTTGTTTATTTGACGTTGTTAATGTTGTTGACGTTGTTGTTGTTGTTTTTGTTATTTATTTGACGTTGTTGTTGTTGTTGTTTTTGTTGTTGTTATTGTTGGTGGTGTTGTTGTTTATTTGACGTTGTTGTTGTTGTTGTTGTTTTTGTTGTTGTTATTGTTGGTGTTGTTGTTGTTTATTTGACGTTGTTGTTATTGACGTTGTTGTTGTTGTTGTTGTTTATTTGACGTTGTTGTTGCTGTTGTTTATTTGATGTTGTTTTAGTTGTTGTTGTTTATTTGACGTTGTTGTTGTTGTTGTTTATTTGATGTTGTTTTAGTTGTTGTTGTTTATTTGATGTTGTTGTTGTTTTTTAGTTGACGTTGTTGTTGTTGACAATGTTGTTGTTGTTGTTTATTTAACGTTGTTGTTGTTGTTTATTTGACGTAGTTGTTGTTATTGACGTTGTTGTTGTTTATTTGACGTTTTTGTTGTAGTTGATGTTGTTGTTGTTGTTGTTTTTTATTTGATGTTGTTGTCGTTGTTGTTTATTTGACGTTGTTGTTGTTGTCTATTTGATGTTGTTTTAGTTGTTGTTGTTTATTTGACGTTGTTATTGTCGACATTATTGTTGTTGTTTATTTGACGTTGTTGTTGTTGTTTATTTGACGTAGTTGTTGTTGTTGTTTTGTTGTTTATTTGACACTTTTGTTGTTGTTGATGTTGTTGTTGTTGTTTTTTATTTGACGTTGTTGTTGTTGTTGTTTATTTGACCTTGTTGTTGTTGTTATTGTTATTGTTGTTGTTTATTTGACTTTGTTGTTGTTGTTGTTTATTTGACGTTGTTGTTGTTGTTGTTGTTTATTTGACGTTGTTGTTGTTATTTATTTGATGTTGTTGTTGTTGTTATTGTTTATTTAACGTTGTTGTTGTTGTTGTTGTTGTTGTTTATTTAACGTTATTAATGTTGTTGACGTTGTTGTTGTTGTTTTTGTTATTTATTTGACGTTGTTGTTGTTGTTTTTGTTTTTGTTATTGTTGGTGGTGTTGTTGTTTATTTGACGTTGTTGTTGTTGTTGTTGTTTTTGTTGTTGTTATTGTTGGTGTTGTTGTTGTTTATTTGACGTTGTTGTTGTTGTTGTTTATTTGACGTTGTTGTTGTTGTTTATTTGACGTTGTTAATGTTATTGACGTTGTTGTTGCTGTTGTTTATTTCACATTGTTGTTGTTGTTGTTATTGTTGTTGTTGTTGTTTATTTGACGTTGTTGTTGTTGTTGTTTATTTGACAGTGTTATTGTTGTTGTTGTTTATATGACGTTGTTGTTGTTGTTGACGTTGTTGTTGTTGACATTTATGTTGTTTATTTGACGTTGTTGTTGTTGTTGTTTATTTGACGTAGTTTTTGTTATTGACGTTGTTGTTGTTGTTGTTTATTTGACATTTTTGTTGTTGTTGATGTTGTTGTTGTTGTTTTTTATTTGACGTTGTTGTTATTGTTGTTTATTTGAAGTTGTTGTTGTTGTTATTGTTATTGTTGTTGTTTATTTGACGTTGTTGTTGTTGTTTATTTGACGTATTTGTTGTTGTTTATTTGATGTTGTTGTTGTTGTTGTTGTTTATTTGACGTTGTTGTTGTTATTTATTTGACGTTGTTGTTGTTGTTATTGTTTATTTGACGTTGTTATTGTTGTTGATTATTTGACGTTGTTAATGTTGTTGACGTTGTTGTTGTTGTTTTTGTTATTTATTTGACGTTGTTGTTGTTGTTGTTATTGTTGGTGTTGTTGTTGTTTATTTGACGTTGTTGTTGCTGTTGTTTATTTGACGTTGTTGTTGTTGTTGTTGTTGTTGTTTATTTGACGTTGTTGTTGTTGTTGTTTATTTGGCGTTGTTGTTGTTGTTGTTTATTTGACATTGTTATTGTTGTTGTTTATTTGACGTTGTTGTTGTTATTTATTTGACGTTGTTGTTGTTGTTATTGTTTATTTGACGTTGTTGTTGTTGTTGTTTATTTGACGTTGTTAATGTTTTTGACGTTGTTGTTGTTGTTGTTGTTGTTTTTGTTATTTATTTGACGTTGTTGTTGTTGTTGTTTTTGTTGTTGTTATTGTTGGTGTTGTTGTTTATTTGACGTTGTTGTTGCTGTTATTTATTTGACGTTGTTGTTGTTGTTGTTTATTTGACGTTGTTGTTGTTGTTATTTATTTGACGTTGTTGTTGTTGTTGTTGTTTATTTGACATTGTTATTGTTGTTGTTTATTTGACGTTGTTGTTGTTGTTTATTTGACATTGTTGTTGTTGTTGTTGTTTATTTGACGTTGTTGTTGTTGTTGTTGTTTATTTGATGTTGTTTTAGTTGTTGTTGTTTATTTGACGTTGTTGTTGTTTTTTATTTGACGTTATTGTTGTTGACATTGTTGTTGTTGTTGTTTATTTGACGTTTTTGTTGTTGTTGTTTATTTGACCTAGTTGTTGTTATTGACGTTGTTGTTGTTGTTGTTTATTTAACGTTTTTGTTGTTGTTGTTGATGTTGTTGTTGTTGTTGTTTTTTATTTGACGTTGTTGTTGTTATTTGACGTTGTTGTTGTTGTTGTTGTTTATTTGATGTTGTTTTAGTTGTTGTTGTTGTTGTTATTTGACGTTGTTGTTGTTGTTTATTTGGTGTTGTTTTAGTTGTTGTTGTTGTTTGTTTGACGTTGTTGTTGTTGTTGTTTATTTGATGTTGTTTTAGTTGTTGTTGTTTATTTGACGTTGTTGATGTTTTTTATTTAACGTTGTTGTTGTTGACATTGATGTTGTTGTTGTTGTTGTTGTTTATTTGACATTTTTGTTGTTGTTGATGTTGTTGTTGTTGTTTTTTATTTGACGTTGTTGTTGTTGTTGTTTATTTGACGTTGTTGTTGTTGTTATTGTTGTTGTTTATTTGACGTTGTTGTTGTTGTTTATTTGACGTTGTTGTTGTTGTTGTTTATTTGACGTTGTTGTTGTTATTTATTTAACGTTGTTGTTGTTGTTATTGTTGGTGTTGTTGTTGTTTATTTGACGTTGTTGTTGTTGTTGTTTATTTGACGTTGTTGTTGTTGTTGTTGTTTATTTGAAGTTGTTGTTGTTGTTTATTTGACATTGATGTTGTTGTTGTTATTGACGTTGTTGTTGTTGTGGTTGTTGTTGTTTATTTGACGTCGTTGTTGTTGTTGTTTATTTGATGTTGTTTTAGTTGTTGTTGATTATTTGATGTTGTTGTTGTTGTTCTTTATTTGATGTTGTTTTAGTTGTTGTTTATTTGACGTTGTTGTTGTTTTTTAGTTGACGTTGTTGTTGTTGACATTGTTGTTGTTGTTGTTGTTTATTTGACGTTGTTGTTGTTGTTGTTGTTGTTTATTTGACGTAGTTGTTGTTATTGACGTTGTTATTGTTTATTTGATGTTTTTGTTGTAGTTGATGTTGTTGTTGTTTTTTATTTGATGTTGTTGTCGTTGTTGTTTATTTGACGTTGTTGTTGTTGTTATTGTTGTTGTTGTTGTTTATTTGAAGTTGTTGTTGTTGTTGTTTATTTAACGTTGTTGTTGTTGTTGTTGTTGTTTATTTGATGTTGTTTTAGTTGTTGTTGTTGTTGTTTATTTGACGTTGTTGTTGTTGTTGTTTATTTGATGTTGTTTTAGTTGTTGTTGTTTATTTGACGTTGTTGTTGTTGTTGTTTATTGGACGTTGTTTATTTGACGTTGTTGTTGTTTATTTGACATTGTTGTTGCTTATTTGACATTGTTGTTGTTGTTGTTTATTTGACGTTGTTGTTGTTGTTGTTGTTTATTTGACGTTTTTGTTGTTGTTGTTGTTTATTTGACGTTGTTGTTGTTGTTTATTTGACATTGTTGTTGTTGTTGTTATTGACGTTGTTGTTGTTGTTGTTTATTTGACGTTGTTGTTGCTGTTGTTTATTTGATGTTGTTTTAGTTGTTGTTGTTTATTTGACGTTGTTGTTGTTGTTGTTTATTTGATGTTGTTTTAGTTGTTGTTGTTTATTTGACGTTGTTGTTGTTTTTTAGTCGACGTTGTTGTTGTTTTTTATTTGATGTTGTTGTGGTTATTGTTTATTTGACGTTGTTGTTGTTGTTATTGTTGTTGTTGTTGTTTATTTGAAGTTGTTGTTGTTGTTGTTTATTTAACGTTGTTGTTGTTGTTTATTTGATGTTGTTTTAGTTGTTGTTGTTGTTGTTGTTTATTTGACGTTGTTGTTGTTGTTGTTGTTTATTTGATGTTGTTTTAGTTGTTGTTGTTTATTTGACGTTGTTGTTGTTGACATTATTGTTGTTGTTTATTTGACGTGGTTGTTGTTGTTTATTTAACGTAGTTGTTGTTATTGATGTTGTTGTTGTTGTTGTTTATTTGACATTTTTGTTGTTGTTGATGTTGTTGTTGTTGTTTTTTATTTGACGTTGTTGTTGTTGTTGTTTATTTGACCTTGTTGTTGTTGTTATTGTTATTGTTGTTGTTTATTTGACTTTGTTGTTGTTGTTTATTTGACGTTGTTGTTGTTGTTGTTGTTTATTTGACGTTGTTGTTGTTATTTATTTGATGTTGTTGTTGTTGTTATTGTTTATTTAACGTTGTTGTTGTTGTTGTTGTTGTTGTTGTTGTTTATTTGACGTTGTTAATGTTGTTGACGTTGTTGTTGTTGTTTTTGTTATTTATTTGACGTTGTTGTTGTTGTTGTTGTTTTTGTTGTTGTTATTGTTGGTGGTGTTTTTGTTTATTTGACGTTGTTGTTGTTGTTGTTTTTGTTGTTGTTATTGTTGGTGGTGTTGTTGTTTATTTGACGTTGTTGTTGTTGTTTATTTGACGTTAATAATGTTGTTGACGTTGTTGTTGTTGTTGTTTATTTGACGTTGTTGTTGTTGTTGTTGTTGTTGTTGTTATTGTTGTTGTTGTTGTTGTTGTTGTTGTTTATTTGACGTTCTTGTTGTTGTTGTTGTTTATTTGACGTTGTTATTGTTGTTGTTGTTGTTTATATGACGTTGTTGTTGTTGTTGACGTTGTTGTTGTTGACATTGTTGTTGTTTATTTGACGTTGTTGTTGTTTATTTGACGTAGTTTTTGTTATTGACGTTGTTGTTGTTGTTGTTTATTTGACATTTTTGTTGTTGTTGATGTTGTTGTTGTTGTTTTTTATTTAACGTTGTTGTTGTTGTTGTTTATTTGAAGTTGTTGTTGTTGTTATTGTTATTGTTGTTGTTTATTTGACGTTGTTGTTGTTGTTTATTTGACGTATTTGTTGTTGTTTATTTGATGTTGTTGTTGTTGTTGTTTATTTGACGTTGTTGTTGTTATTTATTTGACGTTGTTGTTGTTGTTGTTATTGTTTATTTGACGTTGTTATTGTTGTTGTTTATTTGACGTTGTTAATGTTGTTGACGTTGTTGTTGTTGTTTTTGTTATTTATTTGACGTTGTTGTTGTTGTTGTTGTTTTTGTTGTTGTTATTGTTGGTGTTGTTGTTGTTTATTTGACGTTGTTGTTGTTGTTGTTGTTTATTTGATGTTGTTGTTGTTGTTGTTGTTGTTTATTTGACGTTGTTGTTGTTGTTGTTGATTATTTGACGTTGTTGTTGTTGTTGTTTATTTGACATTGTTATTGTTGTTGTTTATTTGACGTTGTTGTTGTTGTTTATTTGACATTGTTGTTGTTGTTATTGACGTTGTTGTTGTTGTTGTTGTTTATTTAACGTTGTTGTTGTTGTTGTTGTTTATTTGATGTCGTTTTAGTTGTTGTTGTTTATTTGACGTTGTTGTTGTTTTTTATTTGACGTTATTGTTGTTGACATTGTTGTTGTTGTTGTTGTTTATTTGACGTTTTTGTTGTTGTTGTTTATTTGACCTAGTTGTTGTTATTGACGTTGTTGTTGTTGTTGTTTATTTAACTTTTTTGTTGCTGTTGATGTTGTTGTTGTTGTTTTTTATTTGACGTTGTTGTTGTTATTTGACGTTGTTGTTGTTGTTGTTGTTTATTTGATGTTGTTGTTGTTGTTGTTGTTGTTGTTGTTGTTATTTGACGTTGTTGTTGTTGTTGTTGTTGTTGTTTATTTGGTGTTGTTTTAGTTGTTGTTGTTGTTTATTTGACGTTGTTGTTGTTGTTGTTGTTTATTTGATGTTGTTTTAGTTGTTGTTGTTTATTTGACGTTGTTGTTGTTTTTTATTTAACGTTGTTGTTGTTGACATTGATGTTGTTGTTGTTGTTGTTTATTTGACATTTTTGTTGTTGTTGATGTTGTTGTTGTTGTTTTTTATTTGACGTTGTTGTTGTTGTTGTTTATTTGACGTTGTTGTTGTTGTTATTGTTATTGTTGTTGTTTATTTGACGTTGTTGTTGTTGTTGTTTATTTGACGTTGTTGTTGTTGTTTATTTGACGTTGTGGTTGTTATTTATTTAACATTGTTGTCGTTGTTATTGTTTATTTAAGGTTGTTGTTGCTGTTGTTGTTGTTTATTTGACGTTGTTAATGTGGTTGACGTTGTTGTTGTTGTTTTTGTTATTTATTTGACGTTGTTGTTGTTGTTGTTGTTGTTTTTGTTATTATTATTGTTGGTGTTGTTGTTGTTTATTTGACGTTGTTGTTGTTGTTGTTTATTTGACATTGTTGTTGTTGTTGTTGTTTATTTGACGTTGTTGTTGTTGTTGTTGTTTATTTGAAGTTGTTGTTGTTGTTTATTTGACATTGATGTTGTTGTTGTTATTGACGTTGTTGTTGTTGTTGTTGTTGTTGTTTATTTGACGTCGTTGTTGCTGTTGTTTATTTGATGTTGTTTTAGTTGTTGTTGATTATTTGACGTTGTTGTTGTTGTTCTTTATTTGATGTTGTTTTAGTTGTTGTTGTTTATTTGACGTTGTTGTTGTTTTTTAGTTGACGTTGTTGTTGTTGACATTGTTGTTGTTGTTGTTGTTGTTTATTTGACGTTGTTGTTGTTGTTGTTTATTTGACGTAGTTGTTGTTATTGACGTTGTTGTTGTTTATTTGACGTTTTGTTGTAGTTGATGTTGTTGTTGTTGTTGTTTATTTGACGTAGTTGTTGTTATTGACATTGTTGTTGTTTATTTGACGTTTTTGTTGTAGTTGATGTTGTTGTTGTTGTTGTTGTTGTTGTTTTTTATTTGATGTTGTTGTCGTTGTTGTTTATTTGACGTTGTTGTTGTTGTTATTGTTGTTGTTGTTGTTAATTTGAAGTTGTTGTTGTTGTTGTTTATTTAACGTTGTTGTTGTTGTTGTTGTTTGTTTGATGTTGTTTTAGTTGTTGTTGTTGTTGTTTATTTGACGTTGTTGTTGTTGTTGTTTATTTGATGTTGTTTTAGTTGTTGTTGTTTATTTGACGTTGTTGTTGTTGTTTATTTGACATTGTTTATTTGACGTTGTTGTTGTTTATTTGATGTTGTTGTTGTTTATTTGACGTTGTTGTTGTTGTTGTTTATTTGACGTTGTTGTTGTTGTTGTTTATTTGACGTTTTTGTTGTTGTTGTTGTTTATTTGACGTTGTTGTTGTTGTTTATTTGACATTGTTGTTGTTGTTGTTATTGACGTTGTTGTTGTTGTTGTTTATTTGACGTCGTTGTTGCTGTTGTTTATTTGATGTTGTTTTAGTTGTTGTTGATTATTTGACGTTGTTGTTGTTGTTCTTTATTTGATGTTGTTTTAGTTGTTGTTGTTTATTTGACGTTGTTGTTGTTTTTTAGTTGACGTTGTTGTTGTTGACATTGTTGTTGTTGTTGTTGTTGTTTATTTGACGTTGTTGTTGTTGTTGTTTATTTGACGTAGTTGTTGTTATTGACGTTGTTGTTGTTTATTTGACGTTTTGTTGTAGTTGATGTTGTTGTTGTTGTTGTTTATTTGACGTAGTTGTTGTTATTGACATTGTTGTTGTTTATTTGACGTTTTTGTTGTAGTTGATGTTGTTGTTGTTGTTGTTGTTGTTGTTTTTTATTTGATGTTGTTGTCGTTGTTGTTTATTTGACGTTGTTGTTGTTGTTATTGTTGTTGTTGTTGTTAATTTGAAGTTGTTGTTGTTGTTGTTTATTTAACGTTGTTGTTGTTGTTGTTGTTTGTTTGATGTTGTTTTAGTTGTTGTTGTTGTTGTTTATTTGACGTTGTTGTTGTTGTTTATTTGATGTTGTTTTAGTTGTTGTTGTTTATTTGACGTTGTTGTTGTTGTTTATTTGACGTTGTTTATTTGACGTTGTTGTTGTTTATTTGATGTTGTTGTTGTTTATTTGACGTTGTTGTTGTTGTTGTTTATTTGACGTTGTTGTTGTTGTTGTTTATTTGACGTTTTTGTTGTTGTTGTTGTTTATTTGACGTTGTTGTTGTTGTTTATTTGACATTGTTGTTGTTGTTGTTATTGACGTTGTTGTTGTTGTTGTTTATTTGACGTTGTTGTTGCTGTTGTTTATTTGATGTTGTTTTAGTTGTTGTTTATTTGACGTTGTTGTTGTTGTTGTTTATTTGATGTTTTTTTAGTTGTTGTTGTTTATTTGACGTTGTTGTTGTTTTTTAGTTGACGTTGTTGTTGTTGACATTGTTGTTGTTGTTGTTTATTTGACGTTGTTGTTGTTGTTTATTTGACGTAGTTGTTGTTATTGACGTTGTTGTTGTTTATTTGACGTTTTTGTTGTAGTTGATGTTGTTGTTGTTCTTGTTTTTTATTTGATGTTGTTGTCGTTGTTGTTTATTTGACGTTGTTGTTGTTGTTATTGTTGTTGTTGTTGTTGTTTATTTGAAGTTGTTGTTGTTGTTGTTTATTTAACGTTGTTGTTGTTGTTTATTTGATGTTGTTTTAGTTGTTGTTGTTGTTGTTTATTTGACGTTGTTGTTGTTGTTGTTTATTTGATGTTGTTGTTGTTTATTTGACGTTGTTGTTGTTGACATTATTGTTGTTGTTTATTTGACGTTGTTGTTGTTGTTTATTTGACGTAGTTGTTGTTATTGATGTTGTTGTTGTTGTTGTTTATTTGACATTTTTGTTGTTGTTGATGTTGTTGTTGTTGTTTTTTTTTGACGTTGTTGTTGTTGTTGTTTATTTGACCTTGTTGTTGTTGTTATTGTTATTGTTGTTGTTTATTTGACTTTGTTGTTGTTGTTGTTGTTTATTTGACGTTGTTGTTGTTGTTGTTTATTTGACGTTGTTGTTGTTATTTATTTGATGTTGTTGTTGTTGTTATTGTTTATTTAACGTTGTTGTTGTTGTTGTTTATTTGACGTTGTTAATGTTGTTGACGTTGTTGTTGTTGTTTTTGTTATTTATTTGACGTTGTTGTTGTTGTTGTTTTTGTTGTTGTTATTGTTGGTGGTGTTGTTGTTTATTTGACGTTGTTGTTGTTGTTGTTTTTGTTGTTGTTATTGTTGGTGGTGTTGTTGTTTATTTGACGTTGTTGTTATTGACGTTGTTGTTGTTGTTGTTGTTTATTTGACGTTGTTGTTGCTGTTGTTTATTTGATGTTGTTTTAGTTGTTGTTGTTTATTTGACGTTGTTGTTGTTGTTGTTTATTTGATGTTGTTTTAGTTGTTGTTGGTTATTTGATGTTGTTGTTGTTTTTTAGTTGACGTTGTTGTTGTTGACAATGTTGTTTTTGTTGTTTATTTGACGTTGTTGTTGTTGTTGTTTATTTGACGTAGTTGTTGTTATTGACGTTGTTGTTGTTTATTTGACGTTTTTGTTGTAGTTGATGTTGTTGTTGTTGTTGTTTTTTATTTGATGTTGTTGTCGTTGTTGTTTATTTGACGTTGTTGTTGTTGTCTATTTGATGTTGTTTTAGTTGTTGTTGTTTATTTGACGTTGTTATTGTCGACATTATTGTTGTTGTTTATTTGACGTTGTTGTTGTTGTTTATTTGACGTAGTTGTTGTTGTTGTTTTGTTGTTTATTTGACACTTTTGTTGTTGTTGATGTTGTTGTTGTTGTTTTTTATTTGACGTTGTTGTTGTTGTTGTTTATTTGACCTTGTTGTTGTTGTTATTGTTATTGTTGTTGTTTATTTGACTTTGTTGTTGTTGTTGTTTATTTGACGTTGTTGTTGTTGTTGTTTATTTGACGTTGTTGTTGTTATTTATTTGATGTTGTTGTTGTTGTTATTGTTTATTTAACGTTGTTGTTGTTGTTGTTGTTGTTTATTTAACGTTGTTAATGTTGTTGACGTTGTTGTTGTTGTTTTTGTTATTTATTTGACGTTGTTGTTGTTGTTTTTGTTGTTGTTATTGTTGGTGGTGTTGTTGTTTATTTGACGTTGTTGTTGTTGTTGTTTTTGTTGTTGTTATTGTTGGTGTTGTTGTTGTTTATTTGACGTTGTTGTTGTTGTTGTTTATTTGACGTTGTTGTTGTTTATTTGACGTTGTTAATGTTATTGACGTTGTTGTTGCTGTTGTTGTTTATTTCACATTGTTGTTGTTGTTGTTATTGTTGTTGTTGTTGTTTATTTGACGTTCTTGTTGTTGTTGTTGTTTATTTGACGTTGTTATTGTTGTTGTTGTTTATATGACGTTGTTGTTGTTGTTGACGTTGTTGTTGTTGACATTTATGTTGTTTATTTGACGTTGTTGTTGTTGTTGTTTATTTGACGTAGTTTTTGTTATTGACGTTGTTGTTGTTGTTGTTTATTTGACATTTTTGTTGTTGTTGATGTTGTTGTTGTTGTTTTTTATTTGACGTTGTTGTTATTGTTGTTTATTTGAAGTTGTTGTTGTTGTTATTGTTATTGTTGTTGTTTATTTGACGTTGTTGTTGTTGTTTATTTGACGTATTTGTTGTTGTTTATTTGATGTTGTTGTTGTTGTTGTTTATTTGACGTTGTTGTTGTTATTTATTTGATGTTGTTGTTGTTGTTATTGTTTATTTGACGTTGTTATTGTTGTTGATTATTTGACGTTGTTAATGTTGTTGACGTTGTTGTTGTTGTTTTTGTTATTTATTTGACGTTGTTGTTGTTGTTGTTTTTGTTGTTGTTATTGTTGGTGTTGTTGTTGTTTATTTGACGTTGTTGTTGCTGTTGTTTATTTGACGTTGTTGTTGTTGTTGTTGTTGTTTATTTGACGTTGTTGTTGTTGTTGTTTATTTGGCGTTGTTGTTGTTGTTGTTTATTTGACATTGTTATTGTTGTTGTTTATTTGACGTTGTTGTTGTTATTTATTTGACGTTGTTGTTGTTGTTATTGTTTATTTGACGTTGTTGTTGTTGTTGTTTATTTGACGTTGTTAATGTTGTTGACGTTGTTGTTGTTGTTGTTGTTTTTGTTATTTATTTGACGTTGTTATTGTTGTTGTTTTTGTTGTTGTTATTATTGGTGTTGTTGTTTATTTGACGTTGTTGTTGCTGTTATTTATTTGACGTTGTTGTTGTTGTTGTTGTTTATTTGACGTTGTTGTTGTTGTTATTTATTTGACGTTGTTGTTGTTGTTGTTGTTTATTTGACATTGTTATTGTTGTTGTTTATTTGACGTTGTTGTTGTTGTTTATTTGACATTGTTGTTGTTGTTGTTGTTTATTTGACGTTGTTGTTGTTGTTGTTTATTTGATGTTGTTTTAGTTGTTGTTGTTTATTTGACGTTGTTGTTGTTTTTTATTTGACGTTATTGTTGTTGACATTGTTGTTGTTGTTGTTGTTTATTTGACGTTTTTGTTGTTGTTGTTGTTTATTTGACCTAGTTGTTGTTATTGACGTTGTTGTTGTTGTTGTTTATTTAACGTTTTTGTTGTTGTTGTTGATGTTGTTGTTGTTGTTGTTTTTTATTTGACGTTGTTGTTGTTATTTGACGTTGTTGTTGTTGTTGTTGTTTATTTGATGTTGTTTTAGTTGTTGTTGTTGTTGTTATTTGACGTTGTTGTTGTTGTTTATTTGGTGTTGTTTTAGTTGTTGTTGTTGTTTGTTTGACGTTGTTGTTGTTGTTGTTTATTTGATGTTGTTTTAGTTGTTGTTGTTTATTTGACGTTGTTGTTGTTTTTTATTTAACGTTGTTGTTGTTGACATTGATGTTGTTGTTGTTGTTGTTTATTTGACATTTTTGTTGTTGTTGATGTTGTTGTTGTTGTTTTTTATTTGACGTTGTTGTTGTTGTTGTTTATTTGACGTTGTTGTTGTTGTTATTGTTGTTGTTTATTTGACGTTGTTGTTGTTGTTTATTTGACGTTGTTGTTGTTGTTGTTTATTTGACGTTGTTGTTGTTATTTATTTAACGTTGTTGTTGTTGTTATTGTTGGTGTTGTTGTTGTTTATTTGACGTTGTTGTTGTTGTTGTTTATTTGACGTTGTTGTTGTTGTTGTTTATTTGACGTTGTTGTTGTTGTTGTTATTGACGTTGTTGTTGTTGTTGTTTATTTGACGTTGTTGTTGCTGTTGTTTATTTGATGTTGTTTTAGTTGTTGTTGTTTATTTGACGTTGTTGTTGTTGTTGTTGTTGTTGTTTAGTTGATGTTGTTTTAGTTGTTGTTGTTTATTTGACGTTGTTGTTGTTTTTTAGTTGACGTTGTTGTTGTTGACATTGTTGTTGTTGTTTATATGACGTTGTTGTTGTTGTTTATTTGACGTAGTTGTTGTTATTGACGTTGTTGTTGTTGTTTATTTGACGTTTTTGTTGTAGTTGATGTTGTTGTTGTTGTTGTTTTTTATTTGATGTTGTTGTGGTTGTTGTTTATTTGACGTTGTTGTTGTTGTTATTGTTGTTGTTGTTGTTTATTTGAAGTTGTTGTTGTTGTTGTTTATTTAACGTTGTTGTTGTTGTTTATTTGATGTTGTTTTAGTTGTTGTTGTTGTTGTTGTTTATTTGACGTTGTTGCTGTTGTTGTTGTTTATTTGATGTTGTTTTAGTTGTTGTTGTTGACATTATTGTTGTTGTTTATTTGACGTTGTTGTTGTTGTTTATTTGACGTAGTTGTTGTTATTGATGTTGTTGTTGTTGTTTTTTATTTGACATTTTTGTTGTTGTTGATGTTGTTGTTGTTGTTTTTTATTTGACGTTGTTGTTGTTGTTGTTTATTTGACCTTGTTGTTGTTGTTATTGTTATTGTTGTTGTTTATTTGACTTTGTTGTTGTTGTTGTTTATTTGACGTTGTTGTTGTTGTTTATTTGACGTTGTTGTTGTTATTTATTTGATGTTGTTGTTGTTGTTATTGTTTATTTAACGTTGTTGTTGTTGTTGTTGTTGTTGTTTATTTGACATTGTTAATGTTGTTGACGTTGTTGTTGTTGTTTTTGTTATTTATTTGACGTTGTTGTTGTTGTTATTGTTGGTGGTGTTGTTGTTTATTTGACGTTGTTGTTGTTGTTTTTGTTGTTATTATTGTTGGTGGTGTTGTTGTTTATTTGACGTTGTTGTTGTTGTTGTTTATTTGACGTTAATAATGTTGTTGACGTTGTTGTTGCTGTTGTTTATTTGACGTTGTTGTTGTTGTTGTTATTGTTGTTGTTGTTGTTTATTTGACGTTCTTGTTGTTGTTGTTGTTTATTTGACCTAGTTGTTGTTATTGACGTTGTTGTTGTTGTTGTTTATTTAACGTTTTTGTTGTTGTTGTTGATGTTGTTGTTGTTGTTGTTTTTTATTTGACGTTGTTGTTGTTATTTGACGTTGTTGTTGTTGTTGTTGTTGTTGTTTATTTGATGTTGTTTTAGTTGTTGTTGTTGTTGTTATTTGACGTTGTTGTTGTTGTTTATTTGGTGTTGTTTTAGTTGTTGTTGTTGTTTGTTTGACGTTGTTGTTGTTGTTGTTGTTTATTTGATGTTGTTTTAGTTGTTGTTGTTTATTTGACGTTGTTGTTGTTTTTTATTTAACGTTGTTGTTGTTGACATTGATGTTGTTGTTGTTGTTGTTGTTTATTTGACATTTTTGTTGTTGTTGATGTTGTTGTTGTTGTTTTTTATTTGACGTTGTTGTTGTTGTTGTTTATTTGATGTTGTTGTTGTTGTTATTGTTGTTGTTTATTTGACGTTGTTGTTGTTGTTTATTTGACGTTGTTGTTGTTGTTGTTTATTTGACGTTGTTGTTGTTATTTATTTAACGTTGTTGTTGTTGTTATTGTTGGTGTTGTTGTTGTTTATTTGACGTTGTTGTTGTTGTTGTTTATTTGACGTTGTTGTTGTTGTTTATTTGACGTTGTTGTTGTTGTTTATTTGACATTGTTGTTGTTGTTGTTGTTATTGACGTTGTTGTTGTTGTTGTTTATTTGACGTTGTTGTTGCTGTTGTTTATTTGATGTTGTTTTAGTTGTTGTTGTTTATTTGACGTTGTTGTTGTTGTTGTTGTTTATTTGATGTTGTTTTAGTTGTTGTTGTTTATTTGACGTTGTTGTTGTTTTTTAGTTGACGTTGTTGTTGTTGACATTGTTGTTGTTGTTTATATGACGTTGTTGTTGTTGTTTATTTGACGTAGTTGTTGTTATTGACGTTGTTGTTGTTTATTTGACGTTTTTGTTGTAGTTGATGTTGTTGTTGTTGTTGTTTTTTATTTGATGTTGTTGTGGTTGTTGTTTATTTGACGTTGTTGTTGTTGTTATTGTTGTTGTTGTTGTTGTTTATTTGAAGTTGTTGTTGTTGTTGTTTATTTAACGTTGTTGTTGTTGTTTATTTGATGTTGTTTTAGTTGTTGTTGTTGTTGTTGTTTATTTGACGTTGTTGTTGTTGTTGTTTATTTGATGTTGTTTTAGTTGTTGTTGTTGACATTATTGTTGTTGTTTATTTGACGTTGTTGTTGTTGTTTATTTGACGTAGTTGTTGTTATTGATGTTGTTGTTGTTGTTGTTTTTTATTTGACATTTTTGTTGTTGTTGATGTTGTTGTTGTTGTTTTTTATTTGACGTTGTTGTTGTTGTTGTTTATTTGACCTTGTTGTTGTTGTTATTGTTATTGTTGTTGTTTATTTGACTTTGTTGTTGTTGTTGTTTATTTGACGTTGTTGTTGTTGTTTATTTGACGTTGTTGTTGTTATTTATTTGATGTTGTTGTT